>CM076580.1:1477330924-1477872838 GCA_034641835.2 Pinus albicaulis
ACGCGATGATGGATAGTTTTGCTCAGATCCTTCGAATGGAACAATGAAAGCTTTCACGCATCCGGAAGCAGCCTTCCATCAAGGCGTGACTCTTTTAAGGTACAAGTAAACTTTTACATTCCCATATTTGTGGGCTAAATAGATGCAGATGCCATAGATAGATGGTTGAATATATTAGAAGTATATTTCTCAGTTCATGACTTTTCCAACCTAGAGAAGATTATTTTTGCACTCCTCAAAGCTACCCCCTATGTCAAGGACTGGTGGGAAACCTAGTGTGAGAAAAGGGACGAGACAAAACCCTCTCTGCTCTCAGTCGTACCCACTTGGAATTATTTCCAATACACCATCAAGAAACAATAATATCTTGTGGGGAGCTATGAGGACAACTACATACAATGGACCATGTTGCAGCAACAAAAGGATCAAGATGTGCATGGGATGAAGAATCCGTTCCATACCCTATGCACAAAGTTGGGTATCAAAGATTCAAATGAGAAACATCCTGTGCTAAAGTATCGCAGTTGTCTGCACAAATACATTCAGGAGGAAATGGAGTTCCTTGACATCTCCTCGCTTGGTACGGCATACCGGTATGCTGCCAAGATTGAGCAGAAATTCAAGAAGAAGAAGCGAGACTTTGGATCTGCGAATCAAAAGCAAGGGAAAGGTGCTTCCAAACCGCAGAACAAAGGACCGAGCCAAGGCATGGCGGCTAAAGACAACTCATCGAAGCCACAAGAAAAGAACAGCACCGCAAAGCCAAAGAAGGACACGGGAAAGTGGTGTGAGTTCCACAAGAGCTCCACTCACAACACAAGTGAGTGTCGGGCCAAGCAGTCGCTAGTGGCCGAGATGAGGGCTTCTGAGTCAGATGCATGCTCTGACTCCGAATCAGAACCTGAAAAGGCGAATGAAAAAGGGAAACAGATTATCGATGCGGAGCCCAACGCCACTGTTGCCACTGCAAAGATCCAAAAGGAGGAACCGGAAGATCCAGAGGAGGAGGAACGTCTCTTCCACTCCCAGATGTGGGTAAAGGGCTCCTCGGTACAGTTCATTGTCGACAATGGGAGCCAAAAGAACCTCATTTCAGCAGACGCCGTGAAGCGGTTGGGCTTGCCGACCACAGCTCACCCACATCCATACACCATCAGGTGGCTTCACCAAGGACGAGATCTCCGCGTCAGCCGGCAGTGTCGCCTTCCCTATAGCATCAAGCCCTTCACGGATGAGGTACTATGTGACGTTGCTCCTATTGATGTTTCGGATGTATTATTAGGACAACCATACTTGTGGAAGCGTCATGCTGTGTATGAGTCTCGGCCTCGTGCTGTTATTGTTACTTTGGGAAATAAGTTGTACAGGATACCAGAGGTACCACCTCCTGCCGCTATCTCTTTGGTTACTGCAAAACAATGCAGTAAGCTCATTTCCCAAACCAGGAAATTTGTTTTCCTAATGATCCGCCCCCAGGGCAAGAAGAAGACTGTGGCCACGACCTCCAGACAGGGCTCCTCTGCACAACAACAACAAATGGATAAGGTTGTGGAGGAGTATGGGGACATATTCACCTCACCCACAGGGGTTCCTCTACACTGTCAGGTCAAGCACCCGATTGATCTGACCCCCGGTGCGCCGCTACCTAATGGACCGATCTATCGGCGCTCTGTTCTAGAGAATGATGAAATCAAGAGGCAGATTCAGGAGCTGTTGCAGAAAGGTCACATCAGACCAAGTTCATCACCCTATGGGAGCCCGATCGTGTTGGTACAGAAGAAGGATGGGATGTGGAGACTCTGTATTGACTATCGGGCGCTGAACAAGATCACTGTCCGGAATAGGTACCCAATCCCACGGATTGATGACCTTCTGGACCAACTCAAAGGTGCAAAATATTTCAGCAAGATTGACCTGAAGTCTGGGTATCACCAGGTACCAATTGAACCCTTCGATGTGTGGAAGACTGCCTTCAAAGCCAAGGAAGGCCTTTTCGAATGGCTGGTCATGCCTTTCGGGTTGACGAATGCTCCCGCAACCTTCATGAGGATGATGGACGACATCTTGCGGCCATTCACCAACTCATTCGTAGTGGTGTACTTGGATGGCATTCTGATCTTCAGCAAGACTTGGGAAGAGCACCTTCATCACATCCGACAAGTCCTCCAAACACTGCGGCAACACAAGTTGTGTGCCAATTTGGAGAAGTGCACGTTTGGCATGACCCAGGTTCAATATCTGGGATACATTATTGATGAAAATGGGGTGCATGTGGATCCAGCCAAGATCCAAGTCATTCGGGATTGGCCAGCCCCGACTACTATAACAGATCTTCGCAGCTTTCTGGGTCTTGCTAATTTCTACCGTAGATTCGTGTTGGGATTCTCTCATATCACTTGGCCCTTGAGTCAAGTCACCAAAGGAGGAGCGAGAGCAAAACTCTTTTGGTCGGAACCTCAACAGAAGGCGTTCAAAGAATTGAAAAATCGCCTCTGTTCTACCCCAGTGCTCACCTTACCAGACTTGCAGCAGCCATTTGAGATCGAGACAGATGCCTCCGACTATGCTATTGGGGCAGTTCTTACTCAACAGGGACATCCAGTGGCATATCACAGTGAGACATTGTCTGAGACAGTTCGCAAGTATCCCACCTATGACAAAGAAATGTATTCCATTGTGCAAGCCTGTCGACAATGGAAGCATTACATTTTGGGGAGGGAAACAATCATCCACACAGACCACCGGCCCCTGCAGTTCATACAGACACAAGGGAAGTTGCAGAATGATCGCCATCAGAAGTGGTCCACATATCTGCAACAGTTTCATTTGAACATCAAGTACAAGAAGGGTAGCACCAATCATGTTGCAGACTGCCTCAGCCAACCACCGATCGTGGTGCTCACCACTGTGCTCAACTCTTGTGGGCACGAGACTTCTGATTGGCCGCTTCTCTATGAGAGTGACCCAGAATTCGGCCACACTTACAAGGCACTCTTGGGGGGTACGCAAGTTCCAAATTTTCACCTCCAAGATGCACTTTTATGTCACCTGGGACACCTTTGTGTTCCTTCAAGCGAGCGTGCCAAGATGATATGGAAAGCACACTACAGTCGAGTCGCTGGGCATTTTGGGGTCGAGAAAACAGTAGCAATACTACAGAAGTATTTCTATTGGCCGAACCTTCGAAAGGATGTCGAGAAGCACATCAGATCCTGCACTGCTTGTGCCATTGCCAAACCAACCATCAAGAAGCAAGGCCTATATAATCCTCTACCTACCCCTAGTCGACCTTGGGAATCCATCTCCATGGATTACATGTCGGGCCTGCCTTCTACTAAGCATGGAAATGACTGTGTTTTTGTGGTCGTCGACAGATTCTCGAAGATGGCCATTATGGCGGCCTGCAAGAAGAATATCACAGCAGAAGCCACCGCTAAACTCTTCTTTGAACGAGTGTGGGTGCACTTTGGGATCCCACAGTCTATCATATCAGATCGAGATAGCAGGTTCCTCAGCACATTTTGGTCCAGCCTCTGGTCAATGTTGGACACAAAGCTCACCAAGTCCACAAATTTCCATCCCCAAACAGATGGCCAGACAGAGGTCGTCAACAGAATGATTGTGCACATTCTGCGCATGTACAATTCAAAGCATCCACGCACATGGGACGAGAGCCTCCCTTATGTAAAACATAGTTATAATCGGGCTCTCCACAGTTCAATCGGCCATAGCCCATTTCAGGTGGGCTTGGGATTCCAGCCACTATGCCCCATTGACGTAGCCATGCCATTTGCAACTGCTCAGGCCAATTCAGCTCATGTCCAGTCTGAAGTTGACAAAGCCAGTAGCTTCATCGAGCGCATTCAACACATCCGCCAACAGGTTCATGATATATTGGACAGAGCCAATACCAAGTACAAGCAACGCCATGATCAACACCGGGTGCCACACAACTTCCAGGTGGGTGACAAAGTATGGCTACATTTGCAGAAGGAGCGCCTCACTGGACCCCACCGCAAGCTTCGCCCGCTCCGATACGGGCCGTACACCATCACCAAGGCTTTAGGGAACAATGCATTCGAGCTCAGTATTCCACCATTCCTTGGTCTGCACCCAGTCTTCAATGTGGATTGCCTTCGTCCTTACTTCCCACCTCTACTGGACACCTCGGACATTGCAGAACAACTCACACCAACAGAGTTAAACCCAAACTGCATGGAACAGGCCACCACAGATTGTATCATGGACATGAAAATCAAGAACACTCGCCAACAAAATATCCAACTGTATCGGGTTGTCAAAGCTGGCCAACTCCTGCACCAAGGAAAGTGGTTCACCAGGGACCAAGTTCAGCAGAAATTTCCTCATCTCATGGAGGAACTTAACGCAATGGGGACCATTGCTTCCTAAGGGGGAGGAATGATCCAGGTGGATATTGGTGGTCACCCGCCTATTCCACTTGGGGCTCCACCATTGTCTATTTCAGTTTTTCAGTTTCGGCACAGTTTACTATTTTTAGCAGTTTTTCGGGTCCTAAACTTCCGGAGCCGTTTTGAGGCCCTAAACGGCGTTTTTTGGGAAAATGGAGAGCAACATGGGTCCATGGACCGATGTTGCTCATTCCAAATTTGTAGTCCTCAAATAGATCTTTCTAACGAGGTATGGTACGTGTCAAACGGAGATCGTATGCCAAAGTTACGCCCCTGGGAAGTTGAAACACCAATTTACCCAAACGGGGCCCATAATTTTGGCGCTTCATCTCCTAGGGTTAGGGTTTTGGCTGTTTAGGATTTCCCATTGTTTCTAAATGATAAATAGGCCCTCGAGCCTCATTGTAACACAGTTCAGAGGCCTGTAGCCGCCACATCTCTTCTCAGAGATAGCTACCAGCGCCCTAGCTAGTTTTATTTCCATTCTGTCTGTAAGAAAAATTCAGTTCTTTGATATTAATGAAATGAAGTGTTATTTCCGCTGCATCTCTGTATTTATGGTTATATGTTTATTCTTTTTCATTCCTGCATAAATCCAAATAAAAAAAAAAACCAAGAGAAATAGGATATATAACACATAGAGAGGATTTGTGTATTTTATTATCCCATGGGTCATATGCCATACTTCTTTGTACTCATAACCATTTCCTATTCAAAGAAAGAATGCTGAGAAGCCTCACCTTCCACCCAAGTTTTCTCCAGAAAGGGTTTTTCGGGTCATATATTATGTTTAATCATGGTTTGTGATTTTTTATTTCACTTCTCTCTATTTTTTGCATAATTTTAATTTGCATGCAAACATAATTAATACTAATTTATAGATCCATAAATCTAAAGAGAAGAAAATTTTATAGTGTTTACTTTGGATTTTTAAGTGTAATTTTATTATATCTTTGTGACAAACTATTTAGTGAAGTATCCATGATATCTTATGGATAAAATTTCTATAATAAATTCCATAAATTAGCATTTTTAATAATTAGATCGTGTTTCTTTTCGTTGTAAGAATTTGTAATCTCTTTTTAAAAGTCACCATCAACATTATTCCTTTTCATGTTCCACATTCTTGGCCCTCTTTCTATACTAGATTCATCATATCCATTCTTTACATATAATATTTCATTTTACACAATAAAAATTGATTTAGTCTTTCTCTCAAACTGACTTATTCCTACTTTATTTTGTTCATCTCATGTAATTATTGAGTTTGAATTTGTTAGTTGCTAATAACCATAGATTGAAATTCATCATCCCCTTGTTGAAGCTTCCGAATTTGAGTTGTAATAGTAGCATATAATTTTTGTTCCAAGAATGTGAGTGCAACATACTCACACTCTTTTGTGGAAACATATGCCTCCAACTTCTCAACCTTGGACATGAAGGAATACATATATAATAGAAACCATTCCCTGTGTTCACTACATGATTCTAAAAAATATAAATTACATTTTGTATACTATATGAGAGCATATATGCATTTTAAAGTGTGGGAAACTAAATAACAATAATTTGATAACAAGTCCAAATATTAGATTTTTTTTATGTAATAGAGGTATGATTGATTTGATTTTCACTATGCCTCAAATTGCTCACATGTGAAAATGAATATTTTCTTAGACTCTTTCATATTTCCAGTGGATACATCGTATCTACTTATGTGTCACTCATTCCAATTCTTTGATTCCAAGGATGAAAATTTGAAAGAAGTTGCAAAATCAAAACTAAGGAAATTTAAAAAAAAGTGAAGTTTATGGATTGTCAAAACCGCACTTAGCCAAGTTGGGATATCAACGATGTATTCCAAACTTGGAGTCTTTCCATTTTTTCTGAGAAGATGCACATCCATAGTGAGTGAAATTTCCTATAATGGATGTCTTGAAGGGGCTATGACTATGTATAATTATTTGAGTTATTGTTGTGTAACCAAACTCTCCAAAAAAGAGAAGAAAAGAGAAGAAAAGAGATACCAACGCTCTTCTGAAATGAGGTAATTTCCGAGGGGGCAACCTCCAATATATTACATAAATGAACAATTCTTGGATGATACAATTTACAAAACCTCCTTTCTATATATAGGAGTCCATGGGGCCATAATGTAATCCTAGTGGGCCACAATGTAATCCTAGCCGACCTAACAAATAATAATTTAAGGGCACAATAATAACAAAATGGGGGTTACAAGGGTACAATAATAACAATAAGGGGGTTACACTAACAACAATAAGGGACTATACTAGTAATATAGGGACCTAACATGCCCCTCTCCTTCAAAAAGTGTTGTCCTCAATGCTTGAGTAGCTCTGGGTGCTTCTGTATAAAATTCTCATCCTCCCATGTATAATATTTAGTGGGTAAGTTCTTCCACTTGATGAGATACTCTGAAATTGATCGATTCCGTAGATGTCGAATTCTTGTTTTCGTGACCGCTTCAGGTTCCAATATGATTTTTCCTTCCTCATCAAGTTCCGGAAATATTGTTTGAACTGAAAGATTTTCACCTATAACCTTCTTTAAGCATGAAACATGGAAAATTGGATGCACTCGTGAAGAAGCAGGAAGCTCCAATTTGTATGCCATAGTACCAATATTTTGCAACACCTTGTAAGGACCATAGTACTTTGGCGATAATTTATTATCCTTCTTAGCTTGCTCGAGGGACATTTGTTTGTATGGTTGTAGCCGTAAAAATACCCAATCTCCTACATCAAAACTTCTCTCGCTGCGATGTTGATCTGCCTGTTGTTTCATTCGATTTTGTGCCAAATTCAGGTTATCCTTTAAGAGTTGGAGAACTTCTTGCTGATGCTCGATGTGATCTTCCACCGCTTGAACCTTCGAATTTTCCCTTAAAGATGATGTGATGGATGGTGGATGATATCCATAAAGTGCCATAAATGGGGTCATTTTTGCTGCAGTATGGAAGGAAGTGTTATACCACCATTCAGCAAGAGGTAACCACTTGACCCATTGTGTTTGTTTATCAGATACAAAACAACGAAGATATCCATCCAAACATTTATTTACTATCTCAGTTTGACCATCAGATTGAGGATGATAAGATGAGCTATGAGCTAATTGAGTACCCAAACAAGAAAATAACTCCGTCCAAAAATTTCCAGTAAAAATGGGATCTCTGTCGCTCACAATAAACCTTGGGCTTCCATGTAGCTTTTGAATTCTATCCATAAATGTAGTAGCAACTGTACTTGCTTTAAATGGATGAGATAATGCACAAAAGTGTGCATACTTGGTAAGTCTATCAACTACCATCATGATGACACTCTTTCCTTCAGACTTAGGTAAACCTGTGATAAAATCCATTGAAATCTCCTCCCAACGTTGACTTGGAATGGATAAAGGTTGTAGAAGTCCCGGGGTCTTAATTGTTTCCACTTTATTTTGCTGGCAAACCACACATTCCGCCACAAATTTTGAATATCAGATTTAAGGCCATCCCAAAAAAATTCTTTCTTCACCCTGTGGTAAGTTTTTAAAAATCCTGAGTGTCCTCCTAAAGGAGAAGTGTGCAATTCTAGAAGAATCTTTTGTTTTAGTTGGGAATTATTGCAAAGATATAAGCGATCTTTGTACCATAAGGAATCATTTTTCCAACTAAATGTATCAGATGTACTAGGATCTTGCTGCAACTTTTGAATGAGTGTCCATACATCTTTGTCCTTCTTCCATTCATCTCTTGCTTCAGTTATCCAATCTGGTTGGATAATATAAATGGCATAAAGCAATGCTTCCACCTCTTCATTCTTTCTTGAGAGTGCATCTGCAACAACATTAAGCTTTCCTTTTTTGTAGATTATTTCAAAGTCATAACCCAACATCTTTGTGACCCATTTTTGTTGCTCTTCTGAAGATAGTCTTTGTTCCAAAAAGTGCTTAAGACTATCATGATCAGTTTTTACCTTGAAGTGTCTTCCCATTAGGTAAGTTCGCCATTTCTTTAGTGCATGTAGTATTTCTAACATTTCCTTCTCATAAATAGGTTTCTGTAAATACTTTCCTTTGATCGGACGACTTTCAAAAGCAATGGGTCTTCCTTCCTGCATTAAAACTGCACCAATTCCATTTCCTGAGGCATCACATTCCACAATAAAGGTTTTTGTTAAGTCTAGCGCAGCTAAGACCGGTGCTAGGCACATTGCCTCTTTAAGATGTTCAAAGGCCTTAGTTGCTTCAGGAGTCCATGAAAATGCATCTTTCTTCAATAATGTTGTTAGAGGTGCCGCTATTCTCCCATAATTCTTAACAAACTTGCGATAATACCCTGTTAACCCGAGAAATCCTCGCAACTGCTTTATGGTTGTGGGGACTTCCCATTCCTTAATGGCTTTAATTTTGTTAGGGTCTACTTTAACACCCTCGTGAGATACAATATGACCCAGATATTCCACCTCTTGTACTCCAAAGAAACATTTGGATGTTTTTGCATATAATTGTTTCTCCTGCAATAGTTTGAGCACCCTGTCAACATGTTGAACATGATCTTTCCAAGACTTGTTGTAGATTAGTATATCATCAAAAAATACTAGCACAAATTTTCTAAGGAAGGGTTTGAAAATGGAATTCATCAACCCTTGAAATGTAGATGGTGCATTGGTAAGGCCAAAAGGCATGACCAAAAATTCATAATGACCCTCATGAGTTCGAAATGCTATTTTTGGAATATCTTCAGTCTTCATTCTAATTTGATGATATCCTGAACGAAGATCCAACTTGGTAAAATAAATTGCTCCATGTAATTCATCCAATAATTCATCAATCACAGAATGGGAAATTTATCTTTAATGGTGAGCTTATTGAGCTCCCTATAATCCGGACACATGCGCCATGATCCATCCTTCTTGTGTACCAATACTACAGGAGCAGAGAAAGAACTTTGACTAGGTCGAATTATACCCGCCTCTAACATTTCTGCAATCATACGTTCAATTTCGCTCTTTTGGACGTAAGGATATCTATAAGGCCTGATGTTTGGAGGAACACTTCCTGGAATCAAATGAATAGCATGATAATGATCACGAATAGGTGGGAGTCCTTTGGGAGTTTCAAACACCTTGGAATGATTGTCCAAGACTTGTTGGAGATCTGCAGAAATAGATGATTTTGATGTTGGAACTTCTAGTGAGCATAATTGTGAAATTACGCCTCGTTGTTCTTTCTTTAGAAGCTTTGTCATGACATTAGAGCTTATTATCCTTCCCGGCTTCCCTTCAATACCCCGTAATTCGACTTCCTTTCCTTCTGAAAAAAAAATTTCAAGAAAAGTTCTTGAAAATTAAAAGCTACTGTCCCCAAAGATTGTAACCATTGTACTCCTAGTACAACATCAGCACCTCCCATAGGAATGGAAAGCATTGGAATAGTCAATACATATTCCCCCATGGTTAGCTTGATATTATGGCATTTTCCAGAGTAATTTATAGTTCCTCCATTTGCAACCATCACTTGACATTCTGGTGCTGGGTATAGGAAACAATTTAATTCCTTGGCTACCTTACAATGAATAAAATTATGGGTGCTACCCGAATCAATCAACACTATTACCTTTTTCTTCTTGATTTGTCCTAATATCTTGAGAGTTTTAGGAGTGGTAATTCCTGCCATTGCATTACATGATTTGGTCGGATTCATTTCTTCCTCTTCTAGGGCTGGTTCCTGGTGTATATCCTCTTCTTGTTCATTTTCTTCTTCCTCTTCACAATATATGTAAAATAATTTCTTCTCAGCACACTTATGACCTTTAGTGTATTTTCTATCACAACTGTAGCAGAGCCCTTTTGCTCTTTTTTCTTCCAATTTTTGTGGTGTCAACCTTGTGGTTGTGGAAATCTAGGCGTAGCAACACTTCCTTCTTTATAGAATTGAGTGGTAGGCTTCCTTGTCGCCATAATTTTACATTCAACTTTTCTTGCCAACCCGAATGCCTTCTCCAATGAATCAGGTTCCAAAACGCGAACTTCATGTTGGATGTTATCCTTTAAAGTGCCTATGAAGAGATCAATCCTGTGTTCCTCTGGAATATCAGTTACCCTTATATTCAATTTTTGGAAGTCCTCAATGTGCTGCCCCACTAAACCCTTTTGCTTGAGATTTATCGATTGGCTAAAGAAGGTGTTGCTCTTTGTATCCTCATAATGTGCTATCATTTCCTCCGTAAAAATTGACCAAGTGACAATTTTTTTTATGGGAGCAAAGCCATCGATACCATACAAATGTATTTTGTTCTAAATGTAAAGTTGCAATGCGTACCTTTTGTGTGTTTTGCACATTATGGAGATCAAAATATTGCTCCATCTGTAGTATCCATGTTACAGGATCCTTTCCATCAAACTTCCTCATATCCATTTTGGAATATGGTGGTTCTTCCCGCCAACATTAGAGTTTATGAAATCACGATTAACATTTATTTTGTTCTCATCATGAGTTTCCTCTACTATCTTTTCACCATTAGGAAACATTTCTTGTATCAACTTTCCCAAACTTTCGATGTCTACTTTTAGATCTTTCTTCATGTTTTCCATGTTGTCTTTCATTTTTTCATCGATCTTAGCTTCCATGTCATCCATCTTAGCTTCCATGCCCACTTCCATGCCATCCATCTTAGCTTCCAAACCACTCATCTTAGCTTCCACACCTTTCTTCAAACCATCCATCTTAGTTTCCACGCCCTTCTTCAAAACTTCCATTTCATTTTTTGTTGTTCTTTGCGAGAGCGAAATTTGTTGCACTTGCTCTTGTAATTTTGATATGTCATGTTGCCATTCTTCGTCCTCATGAGTCATAGTAGAGCCTTCTAAAGGCTTAATGGGTGTTGAATTCTTTTTAGGGGCCATTTTAGACTCCAATATTGATATCTATTCTACAATAGGCCCTTGCAATCAATTCAACTTGATTCTTCAAACAAGACTCATGCAATTCAGAAAAAAAATACACACCTTTTACTTGCTTTGAGGAGCTCGATATTGAAATTGTATTATCTCTATGATTGCAGCTCTTCAATATCTGAAATTCAGCATTGAAGTAGCCCTCTAAATTCTCTTTTGAATGCCACAGGTCTGACCTGATTTGGATTCTCCAAGACAAAGTTGTGTCCAATCTCCCACAATGACCTAATTATGGACTGGTTCAGTAGAGCGAACTTGTACGACTTGCCACGTGTCACTGTTTCATCCTTTGTCTCTGAAATTGATAGCCAATAAACTAAAGTTTGTGTACTTGTGACCACTTTTTATGGCACTCCAATCCGATGCCCAGAGAGAGAGTTATTGAACTTTTCCCACGATCACCTCTTTGAGATGAAATTCAGGAGCCTGAAAAAGCACTACCTTCCACAGATCATATCTCCAAAAATATTGCGAACTAAGCTCTGAAATTTTTTGACGAATTTCCTCAGGATTTCAGCTTCGCACCATACGCCGAATTTCACTCGAACCTTCAGAATAAACAAAGGTATAGCACAAATTCCAATGATTAATTGCTTAGGAGCTTGAAAACAAGACCTAACTTCCACGGATCATATCTCCGAAAATATTTCGAACCAGGCTCTGAAATTTTTAGACAATATTCCTCAAGATTTCGGCTTCACACCCTAAAAGTTTCAGCTTCTAAAACTTCGTAGAAAAAAAATTATAGCGCAAATGCCACGATGACCTGTTTGGAGCAGCGAAACCCTAGAATCCAAAGCTCTGATACCAAATGTTGTGTAACCAGCTCCAAAAAGAGAAGAAAAGAGATATCAACGCCTTAGAAATGAGCCACTTAGAGGGGGAAACCTCCATACATTACATAAATGAACAATTCTTGGATGATACAATTTACAAAACCTCCTTTCTATATATAGGAGTCCATGGGGCCATAATTTAATCCTAGTGGGCCAGAATGTAATCCTAGCTGACCTAACAATAATAATTTAAGGGCACAATAATAACTAAATGAGGGTTACAAGGGTACAATAATAACAATATGGGGGTTACACTAACACAATAAGGGACTATACTAGTGATATAGGGACCTACCGTATTATGAAGACTCACATAGATTAATGGGCACACATAATAACATCACAGTGTAATCGAGATGGGATTCTACTAGAAAAATTGTCAAGGTTTCTAGACATGCGAGAGGGAATTGAGAAAAGCTCATAGAAGCAAATGTGATGACCAATTAAGGGTAAATGAATAATTGATATTTGGGTGTATAGGGGCTAGGATCAACACTCAAAAATTCAATAGGGTGTAAAATATGCATAGAGGATTAATGGATTATGTTGAAAGATAGTACCAAAGGTCACCCAAGTTGCATAAGGAGGAACACCTATGTGAAGGAATTCCATAGAAATATGGTTCTCACATAATCAAGTAGCGTGGGAATGAACTTGCTTTGATATCACTATAAGATTGAAAAAGAATTGTAAGATACATTAGGGGAATTTTTAGGTCTAAAATGGGCCTCGTAAGGAAATTATAAAATAACAGTGGAAACAATAAAATAATATTAGATTACATCATCAAATTTTAGAGGGAAAAAATAAAAAGCTACTTTTTCAACTCATATTTTAAACTTATATACCTATGTTTTTACTATATTTTTGAGCGGGGACACTACTTGGATGCAAAATTTGATTCCTCGTCGAAGGAGTACCTATGGTGCATACTTTCGATGGACTATGCGACACAAAAAATGAGAAATACGTGAAAAAAATAATTTCAATAATGATTTTTCATGTATCATTAGAGGAAATTTCAGCCTGAAAGTGTCCTCCTAAGGAAAAATAATAAAATAATAGTTAAAATAATAAAATGACAGTTATGAATTTTGGAGGGAAAAGAAGAAAAATATATATTTTTAATTGTATTTTTGGATTATCTCCTTATGGGTTTACTCAAATTTATAGTGTATACACTCGTTGGATGTGGAATTGAATTCCACATCCAACGCATACCCATTATGGATACTTTTCAAAAGACCCACATTGATAAAGATTGAAGATACATTAAAAAAGCGTATTGAACAAGTTTTTTTAATATATATTCAATTTTTACCAATGTGTGTCTTCTCAAAAGTATGCATAATGTATACTCGTTGGATGTGGAATTTAATTTTGCATCCAACGACTAGCTACAATTAAAATTTGAGTAAACCTATAAGGAAATAAGTGAAAAAAACGATTAAAAAAGGTAGTTTTTATTTTTTTCCTTCCAAAATATTTACATGTACTTATTTTTAAATTTAAAGGATTTTTTTTGGTTTACATGTTACAAAACGGAAATTACATGAAAATTTCATGGGCACTTTTAGGCTAAAATTTCCTCTAATGTTCTCATTTTCGTGTAGTAGGGTCCATCAAACATAAGCAACATGGGTACTCCTTGGATGAGGAATTAGATTTTGTGTCCAAAGAGTACTCCTGCTCAAAATTTTGAGTAAAATATTAGGGAGATAAGTTGAAAATAAAATTTGAAAAAGTAGTTTTATTATTTTATTATTATTTAATATTTTTACTTCTACACCCCAAAAATGGTGAATCATCCCCTATGGTTGACATCATCATCTTGAATCATATTGGTTCTTATAAAGTTTATTGTGGTTGTACATTTTTCTTATAAGGCCCATTTTAGACCTCAAAATTTCTCTAATGAGAGTGGAATACCTTTTCATTAATAAGATACAAATACAAGTGCATGATATATAACCTTTCGATTCATCTTCTACGATATCTCTTGGACTCTTAATGAAAATTCTTATTCCCTTCAGACTCTTCATGTTCCTTCATAAGTAAATATCATAACTCTAATTTATTGTGTTTTCAACACTTTCTACATCCCAATAGGAGGGATATGTGTAATTCTTTCAATTCTTAACATCGAGTTGATTTTAAAAAATATTAGTAACAAAAATAATATTTCAATGCGAACCATAAATAAAATATTTTAATATCCAAATTAACTGAAATATTTTAATTTCACTTTTAGGACCTTATGAAAGGTATGGAAATTATGTGGGTTTCTTTAAATTTCTATTAATGTACTCAAAAAATTTTAAGAGAACCATTCATAAATAATCACAATTCTTATTAGTGAAAAGTCTAGGAAGGTTGATATTGTAACAAACATTATTGGAATTGATATCTATTGTGAGTTTGTGTAAGAAAATTTAATGGAGTTATTTTCATCTTCAATTTTTTTTAGTGTCACAAAGATGTCAAATTCTTTCAGCCCGTGATGATTTAGGAATTTTCCAATGCCTTGTCCCACTATGAAGGTCACGATATATTTTCCATATTTGAAAATGTTAATTTTCTTCTTTATGCTAGTCAAAATGGAAAGGTAATATTGATGTTGTAAATTAGAGTTGATAATATCCTTGGTGTATCTTAATTTTATTTTACCTTGTTTCTTTCACACCACAATTTCTCCTTAAATTTAGAAGAAATAATATGATTAATATTCTCATTATTCTACATAGTGGCCTATTCCCTTATACCCAATCATTTAGTGAAGACTTGGCATATTTAAGCCAACCTCACTTGAGCCATAAGTTGTTTTGAATAGATTTTGAATTAGTATTAATAATCCTCTTGTCTTGCATGTTTTTCATATTGGTCTTGTACATTAGGTAACTAATAATTTTCATGCTCTCGATGGGGGAAAAGATCACTTCCATGAGGAGGATATGATAGGGTATATTTCCCTTGATTTTGAGATTTCAAGTTATAAAATATTTTTATATTTTATCTATCTTTATCCACTATTCTTTAGGGATGTTGTAGCACAAAATTTCACATGTAAGATAATAGTACTGACAAAAGTCTCAAAGATGAGTTTCCTATTATTTTATAGCTAAAGCTCCATTGATTTACAATTGTTTTCAAGTCAATAATAAGCTCTACACCATCCATTTATCCATATCTCAGTGCTATTTTTCTAGTTTATATTTTCATGAATATTGATTCTAAGATATTTATAGGATTTCACTTCCTCCAAGTTATTATTTTCATCCCAAATAGTGTAAGTGATATTTTTGTATTTAGTCAACACAACCTTTATTTTATCAATTCTAATAGTCATACCTCTACTAGAGGAGAAATCCTTGAAAATTTATAGTTGTTTATGGATATCATAGGAAAACCTCACATAATAAAAATATAATTATTGTAAAGGATGATGACGACTATACTGACACAACTCCATTCAGCTAAAAAACTCTCTAAGTTTTCAATGTGTATGCAAAAAAGGGAAAGGGATAGGGAAAACCCTTGCTTAAATGTTATATTTATGCATAATCATGCTTAGTGTTCCTCAAATTTCCATTATCATTATCATACAAGCTTGCTGCAAAAAATTTCATCTCAAAAGGAACTTTAATTCCAACTATTCTATTTTTAGGGTCAGTCCTAGGAACGATGTCAAAATATATTCCGATGTTAATGGAACAACATAGGAGATTTATTTTTTTATTTTAACACTCCTTCATAATTATTCTAAGTATAACAAGATGGTCCATAGTCGAATGATAGCTCACAGATATTATTGTAGCATTTGGTTATTTTTCCATGGCTTTCTAACCATATGTGTTTTTTTTCCAAATTAATTCCATTCAACTTCTTTAAAGAGATATATAATCATCCTATAATTATAGGCTTAAGTCCAAGATTTATGGATGTACTCCCTAACTGCTAAATTGAAGAGGTTATGGATGTCAGGAATGAGGATAATAGGTAGTCCAATTTTCAAAATTTCTATTTGGTAGCCTTTAATGTAATTATTTTTTAATTTCTCAAGCTAAAAAAAATTATTCCTCTGTAGAATTGGTCTTAAATTTTTCCACGACATTAATTTATTCAAAAGGATTTCCAAAAATATGAATTCTAGACCCTCAACTACATCATATTGTTTTCTATAGATTTACAAGTCAATATTTACCGCCTAGATTTCCTAAGATATAGCTTATAACTCCACAAGAGATTATCTTTATTTCTATTTATATAGTACCTTCCTTTTCCTTCTAATTAGGGATTTGTACCTATTTATGTTGTTATATTTCTAGGACTCATTAGAAACATCTCTAATGATTTTTTCATCAATAATTCATTCTTTATCATACCAAGGGTTGACCATTTTATTTTTCATTTGAAACATCACCTTGATAAATAACTTATAAATTGAAATAGAGAGAATTGTTACGAAATTATGATAAAACTATTCAACCTTGTCCTTATCTCATCGGGACTTTATTTTTTTATTTTAACCCTAAAAAAAAGGCAAGCTTTGTTTTTGTTGAGGATTATGTGTGTTTGGTTCTTATAATTATTTTAAATGGGGATTTTGTGCATGAAAAATTTAAGTGTTAGGGTTAAAAATATATGGTTGGTGTTAGACTTGCAGCCATTTAGAATCTCAACATTTAATATATGGTTGTATACAAATATATTAGATATCACATTGTATATGATACTAAATTTCCATGACTTTGAATACAAATAATTTAGTTGGATTTCAACTATTCCATTATATTATTGCAAATTATTAGAGCTTTAGAACTATAGATCTTGATGAGTTTGCTACCAAAAAAAAATCTCAACCAAATATTTAGAGTATATTTTGTGTTTCGTACATAGAACAAGGTCTTGATCTAAGAAATAAGGTTGGAACCATTGCTTAAGTTAATTGGTTGATTAATACTTGTTCTAGCATTAAAGTCTCCTAGCAATAAGATACTTCATTCTTTTATCAAACTGTAATGATCATGGTCTAGGTCATTGTAAGGGAAATTTTATCCAGAATTTTTTTCGTGATAAAATGTAGAATTAATAGGCATAAAACAACATGTTGTTTTACAAGTATTCTTAGCATTGGTTAATTGGGTTTAGCTTGGGTGGTTGTGAAAATGTTGCTATCCTCCCACTTTGGTTCAATTCCAGCATATGAAATGTTAAGCTCACAATGAGAATTTCTTGTGATGGATTTGAGTCTTGTGGTCTAAGTAATCAATCCAGGAAACACACACACACACAATGTAAGAAAAAATATTTTCTATAATAACAAGCTATGTCTGCAATCCATTTGCAAGGGATAAGATCTCTTGTACCCTTCTATTTTATGGACCTTAGATTCTTTGTGCTTCAAAGTTTAAACAAGTAATATGATATTAATTTCACTTAAAATACAACCTAAAATAAGAACCAAAATTTATGAGGTTTAGTTCTATATTGTTGAATTCATAGTCTAAAGTAATAATGAAATTGAAAATAACTAAATTCTTAAACATAAAACATTTAAATTATATGATGTTCAGTATAATGGAGATGTCCAATTCTTTCTATTCTCAACATAAAGTTGACAAATAACATATATATCTATTTATCTATAAAACAACCAACCTAGCCTCAACTTAAAGTCATGAGCTACACATAACTTTTCTATAGAAGTTTTCTTCAAAAATATATTAACAACCAACTTAAATCCATATAAAAAAAATTCAATTAAAAAAAAAAGTCCGATTGCTTTGATTTATAATAAGTATTAACTGAGTTGAACGTATATTTTGTTATAAATTTAAATTATCGAGGGAATGTTTTAATAATGTAGTTTATTGTTAATATATATATAGTTTTAATAATGTAGTTTATATATATATATATATATATATATATATATATATATATATATTAACAATAAACTACATTATTAAAACATTCCCCCGATGAGATTAGGAGTTCAAACCAATACTAATATTGTGTCATGTGTACGGCCTCTTGGACATGGATAAAAGTTATAATGGTTGTCAATAAAATCATCCCTATATCACAGGAGGAACCCACCGTAATTACAAATTCTCCCATATACTTTATATCCATAACCATTTTGAAAATAAATTATACGCAACCTCAATGGAATGAATCAATATCTCATGGATATTTTTTAATTATCATTTAATATACTGTGCATGTCAAATTTAATACAATCTAATGTAATTTAATGAAATATGCCAGATTTTGAATCATAAATTTTATTATTTAAATATTTAAAATTGTTAATTTATAAGAATTTGGGTAAATATAACGTAATTTTACAAATACGCTCATTAGAGAATATATTATTATATTCTATAAATATATTTTAATTAGTTAATTTATTTAAGGGTCAGAAAAAAATATAAATAAATAATGTGATAATTAAATAACACATAGTATATTATAAAATATTAAAAAATCTCAATTAATTTCTTATTAACTTGATTTTAGTGTATATTAATTATCATTATCATTTATTAAGGTAATTTATGTTTATAAAGTTATGAAAAAACATAATATTTATGGTTATGCTTATAACTATATTTATTTTGGAATAGAAATTTCAAAAATTTAATTTAATTATCAATGATTAATAGATGGATAATAGTGATTGATATTTATCTCCACATTAGTTATGTGGTTTTTTCTTTTTAATTAAAAAAATACCATATAAGCAAGTGTCATAGGAAATAAATCATGGTATTTTGGGCCATGGTATTAACAAGCCATGATATTGGCCCATGATATTATAACAAAATCTATTTATAGATTAAGAATATTCGTAATAAAGTGAGGATGAATCTCCATGGTTACAAATATTGTGCAATCTTTTTCTAAATGTATATTTGTTTAACTTATTGCACCAACAAACATATTCTACAACCCAATTGAGTTGATGTGTGATTATGTTTGTGCTGAAGGTGGAGTTGACAATGCCCCTCTTAAAAAAAATCTCTAAATAGAAAAGAAATATCGACTATAATAAAAAAACCAAAATGAATATACATGTTTAGTTAGTTTTAATTAAAAGCATTATAAAACATCACTAATCCCAACCTCACTATGGTCACCGATTTGTTGATGTTACAACTCAATATGGTAAAAATATTTTACTCACTCTTAGTCATAAATAAAATATGGACATGTCCATATGCCTTAATATAATTTCAAATCAAATTTAAAAAATGTCAAAGTATTTAGAAGTAAAAACATAAATGGGTGAGTAAGATATTTGATGTAACATACACCGACAACATCACAGGGAAATGCCAGGAGTTAAATTTTTTTATACAAGTTACCCATGGGTAACTATCCAAATCACTATTAAATACTCCTTACTCATCATTACATAGAATGTTCCCTAGTTCATAGTGTAACCTTAGAATAAGAATAGTAAGTTTCTTAACCATTAACAACCTCTATTGTAGTACATTAACATAATATTGTATGATGTAACCTTCCATTCATTTCATTATTCATGTAGTCATCACATACTCGAAATTATGAACATCACAACAAGAAAGAAATCAACATCATCAGTTTGACACAATAATCAATCACATCATTGTACACCAATATACCCTGGAAACCCTATAGGGTGAAAAACAGAAAATGCTTAATTTTATTATTAAACGCTCGTGAGGGTGTTCAACCCTCACTCAATGGCTTATAAGGGAGACCATTCCTTAACCATCGTTTGATAAATATTACAAGGAAATATACAAAAATATAGCTTAAAGCCATTACAATAAATATGATAGCATTTACCCTTTAGTCTTCATATCTTCATATCTTGGTGGCATGGATGTACCTACAACATACCAATGCACAATGGACCATCTTGCAACTTACACTCATCTGCATGAACCATCGCACCCATCTGCATGAACCATTACTCATTTATCTGCCACCATGCTAAGAATAATATTTCCTTTTCATAAGTAACCATTGCTTCCTGTTTTTATGTCATTAACAAGATTTTATAGCATGATTAGTGAAAGCCTTAATCAATAAATAATTAATCTTTAAGTGATCCATTAACACTTATTCATGTGCATATAGGAGATGTGATTAAAATATCACAAGATGATTTCTTCTAACATCTCTACCTTAGTGTGACCAAGTAATTATCAATTCATATCAAATAGTTTCCACATGATTATGACACTTCTCACACATGCTCACATTCGTACAAGACAATTCACTACCACTTTCTAGGAATTCCTTCAATGGAAAATGACACAATGTGCATTTGTGTAACTTAAACTTTAGCAAAAGAATCCAACCCTTAAACTATTGCTTTTGGTGATAAAACTAACATGATGAATGTTGTTCCTATGCATACAATGGATAAAGTTTTCTAAACTTAATTTCCTAACAGAATACTTAATATAATAGAGCATGCAAACTCATGATTCTTCTTCGAGGAAATATAACATAATAGGCATGCAAAACATGGTTTTCTTTTCGATAAAACTAATGGAATAAAGCATAAGAATACATGTCTTATTCTCCAAATATTATACCCACATTAGCCAAGTCTATATTTCATGGAAACCAAAACATTACTTTAGTTTTTGTACATGTAATTCATCTTCTTTGCCAAAGAATCTTTTCCAAAGTAGGATAAAAAAAAATGTTATCATTTTCCACATATAAACTTATACTTTCCAATGAAATCTAATACAAATATTGCATGCCTATGCATGACCTTACTCCAAATGAAACTAACATAATAGTTATGATAGCATAAAGTAATCACATACTCAATAGATCTTCTATCCATGCAAAGAACCTTGTTCCTCTATGATTCTACATGCAAGTTGCTCATGCTTGGCTTCCAAGAATTTACCATAGATAGCCTCTTTTATCCATAAAAACTACGCAACACTAATAAGGTTAACTAACCTTTAATACACCTAAATCAAGAAGTTGACATAATCCATCTAGCAATGTAATATATTCAAGAGGTTATTCTGTTCCATAAGAACAACATAATATTCTCCCAAGAAGAAAGTATTCTTTTCACATAAGATTCAACATAATCTTTCTCCAAGAAAGTATTATGAGAAACTAACATGGTTCTTCATGACTTCTTTTCCAAGAAAAACTCATTAACTTAACTCCCAACTCATGAAATATCTTTAAGAATTACCTGCTTTAATCTATATTCATTTTTCAAGAAAATAACTTGGATTTCCTTATCATTTCATACTCATGTATGAAATCCCATTTTTTTAGAAAAAGAACAAGCATCTCATTTTTCTTACATAAGATGCATATCTATAGAGACAATTAAAATTATCTATATTATCTTTTACTACTGCAAACATATTTCAAGATACATATAGAAATCTTTTCAAGAAGAGACAACATGAATTCTTTTCAGGAAAACCAGCACAATAATTTTTCCTTTTACCATGGTATATCTCTAATAACATTATCCTTCTAAAAGATTGACATAATACCAATCTTTTCAAGAAGTTATTCTTTTCACCATACAATCTTATTTATCCTTTTATAATGCCACATAAAAATAAAGCATGAAAAATGTATATATATTAAGTCAATCATGCAGAAATTATTCAAGTCAAAAACCTCCTTTTCTATTGTGTTCTACTCATCCATAGAAAGGATGAACTCAGGATTGGAAGTGGTGAAATACTCATTATTTGTTTTGAAATAGTTTAAACCATCGAAAGCGAAAAGCAGAAAATCTTACCTCTACATCATGGGTTATCATACCTCTACACCTCCAATTACAATGCACCATTGAATCCAAGGGCTCCGAAGAGAATCCCCATTGTGAATTGCCACAACACCAAACACATTTCTGGAGCTTGATCTGTTCAAGATAGTGCAAGCCTGAAGTAGAGGTTGTGCATATGTACAAGGGAATATTTAATTATGATAGACTCACACGCTGAGAATGGGCATGGGATGGAGGTTTCTGTGAATGGCAATGAACCATAATTCATTCACCGCAATCAGATTTTTTTATCCAGAATCACCACATCTTGGAAAATTTAAGGCTATCATGTTGTACATATAATAATTGTTGTCTCCATCATCTTTCCTATGTATTTTTGTTCTCAACATGCCAATGAAATCTATGCTTTTTATGTGAAACCTCCGAATCCATAGTCCTAGCACTTTTTTCTTGAAATATGAGAGTTATAAGTTTTGCAGCTGTGGTTTCTGGATGATAATGATTCCCCAAGTGTTAAACCTAAAATTTTTCTCATTATTCCCCCCTCTTGCATCTCATTTTTGTTTTTTCAATTGATTCAAGAATTCGTTTTTCAATCGATTCTTGATAAAACAGTTCAAAAGATAGTAATGTAATATTTATTTACCATGTTTAATTAGGAATGTTACATACTGCCCCCCTTGAAGAGAACATTGTCCTCGGTGTGCTTCTCTCACTAAAACTTAAACTTATACTCATGATATAATAATATAAACAACCCAAAGGGGGTCCTTCCCCTTTGCAATGAGACACTTTCTTTTCCTTAAATGCCCTTAATTGAAACAAGAATGTTTTTATCCATATTCATAAGAATGTATAGCTCAAAGAATATTCCATTTCCATTTCTAACTGCTTATCCCTTATTCAATTGATAAAGGTATAGAAAAATATATATACCAACTTACCATTACTTACCAATTTCTATTGGAAGTAATGATGGCTTTTACACAAACTCTCTGAGAATGGTTGACCCACCCATCAAAACTCCATGGAAAGAGCCTGTAATGTATGAATAAAAAATTTAATCACATTAGTCACATAGTTTCAATCAAATGAAATACTTGCAATTATCAAACATTCATGCAATATCAAGAGATGTTTTAATCAGAGTACTTCCACAAGTACTCAAAGAGCACCAACCCTCTAATAAATGCATCATGTGCACACTATCTTAGCTCCTGCTAAAGACATCCACACAGTACTTCAAAAAGTACTCAGAGAGCACCTAGCTCTCTAATCGTACCAAAGGTCAATCAATGCACCATGGGCATATCCTAGCTTCTGCTACGACATTCAAACAAATTAGTAATAAAATAAATCAACTTATACATTCAGTAATTCATTTTCTGAGTGCTAAGCTCCTTTTCTCTTAATATCTACATAAGATATTTACACAATCCTATAAAACTTCATTTTAATACAACACATAACTTATTACTTAATTTTTTCTGCTATGAAAACCATAATAGTAAACAAAATTCTCCTCCCAAACCATGGGAGTTAGTTTCCACAACCAAATCGAGTCATTTTCACATCCAGAAAATCATTTGACAAAAGACCATTCCAGGTCCAGTATGGATTCCTCTTGGAAACATCATGCATATTCCTCTTACAGCGTCCCATCTATGAGGAATTTTGGGCCACATCCAACAGGCTCCAAAATCAATAGAGTTGCCTCAGGTTTTCCCCCTTCACCATCTTGGCCAACACTCTTTCCTACTGAGATCATATATCTCTAGGGAGAGGAAATCCAGGTAGGTAAGTGCCGTCAACCCCTCCAGGCAGGCAATCACCATAAACCCAAGGCCTTCTAGCCTTTCACAATTGTTCACAACTTTCTGGCATGTTAAATTTCTCTTTTAGCATTATTTCCCATAGTAAATTACATAATGAACTATGTACACATTATACATAAATAAAAAAGAAACTTTATGTACATCATACATCATACTTGGCCCTCCACATGGGTCCAATGATATCTATATTAATAGGGGACATAAATAACATACATGTGTTATACATTATTATTTCCCAAATAACACAATCATGCACATTATAACATGATACCATGTGTTATACATTATTATTTCCTTATTAACAAAATCATGCACATTATAACATGATCCTTTATCAATTACCGTTGCAATTTTTCCATGGCACTATTTTACTTTCATGGGTTTTCTTGTTGTCATTAAGCTAACCATGCTTAATCTCTTTCTTGTTGCCATTAAGCTAACCATGCTTAATCTCAGCAACAACACTAATCATAAATATGCATTGTTAAAAAAAATATTCACTTCCAAAATAATTTTAGTTTCATGCATACATTGTTGTCATGCATACGATTATATATAATTATTAATTATTGTGTATATATCAATAATAATTAGGGTAATAGTCCCAAATTTTCCAATTCCACTAGTGTACTGTTACCAACAGTCTGACACATGAAGTAACTACTTGTTCACCACTTGAAATAATCTTTAATCAAAACCAATTCATACATATAGGTTTTATTAGTTAGTCATACAATACTAACTAATCAATGCCACTAATAATCTTAATGTAGTCATGACATGACTCATTCAACAACTAGTCATTATATCCAAGTCTCACTACTTGACCTATTGTGTAATTTTAACATCTGAAATTGTTCATTCAATTTCATTTTAAAACACTCTATCATCCTCTTCAAGGAATTTCTCCATATTTTGCATTCATGCATTAGTTTCACACACCATCACTATACACATTCATCTTTTTCAGGTAGTGCATGGTAACTTTAGTTATGTTCACTAAATATATGAGTCATATGTCATATAACCATGGTTAATAAATGAATCTCACTTTCACTAGTGAGTACTTAGGTTGTTCATAAGTACAACAAAGGATTTATTGTCTTTCATCCTCAATAGGATTCCAATGTTATCAAAACCATTTTTCAACAAAATTTATTACTCATTACTCTTTAATGTAGTTATAAACATGAATCACACATCTCATGTCAAGATTAAACTACCGCATATATCATTCAATATGTATATTGTTAGAATAATATATCAATCAATATGTATATTTCTAGAATCATACCTTAACTGATGTCCATTAGTAGCATACCTCAATTTCTTATCGCTTAACAAATCCAAAAGGCGACAGTGCTGCAACCTTTAGCTCTGATACCACTTGTAACATTTACCAAAAAAATCACATGGACATGCTAGGAGTTAATTTTTTTTTATACAAGTTACCCATGGGTAACTATCCAAATCACTATTAAATATTCCTTACTCATCATTACATAGAATGTTTACCAGTTCATAGTGTAACCTTAGAATAAGAATAGTAAGTTTATTAACCATTAGCAACATTAACATAACACTGTATGATGTAACCTTCCATTCATTTCATTATTCATGTAGTCATCACATACTTGACATTATGAACATCACAACAAGAAAGAAATCAACATCACAAATTTGACACAATAATCAATCACATCATTGTACACTAATATACCTTGGAAACCATGTAGGGTGAAAACCAACAAATGTTCAATTTTATTATTAAACGCTCGTGAGGGTGTTCGGCCCTCACTCAATGGCTTATAAGGGAGACCATCCCTTAACCATCGTTGATAAATATTACAAGGAAATATACAAATATCTAGCTTAAAGCCATTACAATAAATATGATAGCATTTACCCTCTAGTCTTCATATCCTCATATCTTGGTGGCATGGATGTACCAACACAAAATGGACCATCTTGCAGCTTACACTCATCTGTCTGAACCATCCCACCCATCTGCATGAACCATTACTCATTTATCTTTTACCATGTTAAACATAACATTTCCTTTTCATAAGTCACCATCGATTCCTGGTTTTACGTCATTAACAAGATTTTATAGCATGATTAGTTAAAGCCTTAATCAATAAATAATTAATCTTTAAGTGATCCATTAACACTTATTCATGTGCATACATGAGATGTGATTACAATATCACAACATGCTTTCTTCTAACATCTCTACCTTAGTGTGAGAAAGTAATTATCAATTCATATCAAATAGTTTCCACATGATTATGACACTTCTCACACACACTCACATTCATACAAGACAATTCACTACCACTATCCAGGAATTCCTTCAATGCAAAATGACACAAGGTGCATTCGTGTTACTTAAACTTTAGCAAAAGAATCCAACCCTTCAGCTATTGCTTTTCGTGCTAAAGCTAACATGATGAATGTTGTTCCTATGCATACAATGCATAAAGTTTTCTAAACTTAATTTCCTAACAAAATACTTAATATAATAGAGCATACAAACTCATGATTCCTCTTCAAGGAAATATAACATAATAGGCATGCAAAACATGGTTTTCTTTTCCATAAAAATAATGGAATAAAGCATAAGAATACATGTCTTATTATCCAAATATTACACCCACATTAGCCATGTATATATTTCAAGGAAACCAAAACATTACTTTAGTTTTTGTACATCTAATTCATCCTCTTTGCCAAAGAATATTTTCCAAAGTAGAATGACAAAACATGTTATCATTTTCCACATATAAACTTATATTATTTCTAATGAAATCTAATACAACTATTGCATGTCTATGCATGACCTTACTCCAAATGAAACTAACATAATAGTTATGATAGCATAAATTAATCACATACTCAATAGATCTTTTATCCATGCAAAGAACCTTGTTCCTCTATAATTCTACATGAAATTTTCTCATGCTTGGCATCCAAGAATTTACCATATATAGCCTCTTTTATGCATAAAAACTATGCAATAATAACAAGGCTAACTTAACCTTTAATACACCTAAATCAAGAAGTCGACATAATCCATCTAGCAATGTAATATATTCAAGACGTTATTCTTTTCTGTACGAACAACATAATATTTTCCCAAGAATCAAGTATTATTTTCACACAAGATTCAACATAATCTTTCTCCAAGAAAGTATTATGAGAAAATAACACGGTTATTCATGAATTCTTTTCCAAGAAAAACTCATTAACTTATCTCCCAACCCATGAAATATCTTTAAGAATTACCTTCTTTAATCTATATTCATTTTTCAAGAAAATAACTTAGATTTCCCTATCATTTCATACTTATGTCTGAAATCCCCTTTTTTTGGAAAAAGAACAAGCATCTCATTTTTCTTACATAATATGCATATCTATAGAGAGAAGTAAAATTATCTATATTATCTTTTACTACTACGGACATCTTTCAAGATACATATAGCAATCTTTTCAAGAAGAGACAACAAGGATTCTTTTCAGAAAAACTAGCACAATAATTTTTCCTTTTACCATGGTATATATCTAACAACATTATCCTTATAAAATATTGACATAATACCAATCTTTTCAGGAAGTTATTCTTTTCACCATACAATATTTTTTATCCTTTTATAACGCCACGTAAAAATAAAGCATGAAATATATATATATATATATATATATATATATTAAGTCAATCATGCAGAAATTATTCTAGTCAAAACCCTCCTTTTTTGTTGTGTTCTACTCATCCATCAAAAGGATGAAATCAGGATTGGAAGCAGTGAAATACTCATTATTTTTTTTGAAATAGTTTAAACCATCGAAAGCAAAAAGAAGAAAATCTTACCTCTGCATCATGGGTTGTCATACCTCTACATCTCCAATTACAACAAACCATTGAATCCAAGGGCTCCGACGAGAATCACCATTGTGAATTGCCACAACACCAAACATGTTTATGGAGCTTGATCTGTTCAACATAGTGCAAGCCTGAAGTAGAGGTTTTGCATATGTACAAAGGAATATTTAATTATGATGGACTCACACACTGAGAATGGGCACGGGATGGAGGTTTATGTGAATGGAAATGAACTGTAATCCATTCACCGCAATCGGAGTTTTTATCGAGAATCACCACATCTTGGAAACGTGAAGGCTCTCATATTGTACATATGATAATTTCTGTCTCTATCATCTTTCCTTTGTATTTTTGTTCGCGGCCTCTCAATGAAATCTATGCTTTTGACGTGAAACCTCCGAATCCATAGTCCTAGTGTTTTCTTCTTGAAAGATAAGAGTTTTAAATTTCGCGGCTGTGATTTTTGGATGATAATGATTCCCCAAGTGTTAAACCTGAAACTATTCTCATTATTCCCCCCTCTTCCATCTCATTTCAGTTTTTTCAATTGATTGAAGAATTCATTTTTCAACCGATTCCTGATAAAACAGTTGAAAAGACAATGATGTAATATTTATTTACCATGTTTGATTAGGATTGTTACATTTGAACCTAGTGATTTCGAGAAAATATTTAAACAAAATTTTTGAAGATCTATGTTAATTAATTTATGTCAATATAAAATTCATAAATATCTATATATAGAAATAAAATGTTAAAAGAAATATATTTGGATGTGAATAAAAATTTTATATATAGAGATAACGCCATTACATATTCATTGGGTTTTATCAATAGATTAGAAAGATGCACTTTTTTTCCAAATTTTACATTCTAAAAGAGATTTACATCATAAAGATTTGATCCTTCATAGTTAATATGTGTGACAGCTCCATTTATGATAAATAATTGTTAACTAGTTAAAAAGACATTTTTTATTATCGCTTCAAGAAAAAGATTGAGACAATTAGTAATTTTGATGGAAAAGTTATTTTCCTCTTTTTCTTTTTTTTTTTAATTATGAACCATAAAACTAGTGATGAAAAGTAAAAAGTTAAAGACTGTTAGTAAAACTTTTTCCAAGAACTAAAAGGTGGTTGGACAGTTTGAATAGTTATCTACTCCTCTGAGGATAAAAGATTTATCCCAGTGAGGAGTAGGGGTTCTGTTCACAGAGGAAGGAATAAAGTGAGAAATTCCTGAGTTGGTAGAGACCAGTGGAAAACACTCATAAATATCTCCTGAAGATTCGTGGCACTAATTGGACTTGGAAGTCCTGAGGTCACAGTAGAAAATCTATTGTCAACCTTTACCTCCTTAGGTGGAGCTCGGGGGCAAGCAAAGGATGTAATGGCCTCTCTTGAAGGTTGGGAGGACTCTAACAGTTGATTTTATTATTCAAATAAAAGACTTTTTTCTACTTAAATTAATTACACAGGGAAGTTTTTTTTTACAGGCTATGGTGTATAGATAAGTATCTTATAATTTTTCTATGTAGAATTACAAATATATTTACTATGAAATTCTTCAGTTCAAAGAAACAAGTTGGGAATGGAATAGCCATGATACAACAACTATTTAGACATTCTGTGTTATCTACTGTGTAATAATCTTTATCATAATTCTAGAAAATATTCTTTATACAGGAAACCATAACATTTTTAAAAGATTTCTGAAAGTACTGTGAAGATAAAGATTTGGACAAATCCTGAATACTACCTTAAATAGACAAATAGGTAAATATTGCATTTTAGTAAATTAACATTCTAAATACAGATGTAAAGATAGAGAAAATAAGTAAAATGTTGATCAGAAGTATTTAGAAAAGAATACAGTTCAAGAAGATGTACTTAATAATAGTATTATCATTAACTTTTAAGAGAAAAACAGTGAGCTTTTAGATTTTGGATTCGGAAGAGAGCCCAAAATCCAGAATCCCCTGTTACTATTCATTAGCTATACGCGGAGAGAATAAAAACTGGTCAGGACACTATAGTTTTTTAGAAGGGATTTATTTAGTAGATAAAATAAGCATGCAAATACGAAAGAAAGCCCAAATCCAAAACTCGAAAGCTAATATAAATCTATGGTCCCATAACTGTGGACCTAATAGTTTATATACAAATACATTTACGAAAATTATTCAGCAAATGGAGGAAAGTATAAAAAATAACTTTACTAACAAAATTATGAACCGTCTTTTAAAAAGGAAATGTATAAAGTACACTTCCAAGTACCATTGTAAGAAATCTTGAAGATTTTGTGATTATATCCTAAGTCAACTGACTCTCTTCCAGTAAGTGTAATGCCAATAAATTATAGTGAAAATTCCAGAGAGATAATGCACAGGAAAAAGGAGAAAACTAAGTCGGGCCTCAAATAATTATGGCCAATCTTGACTTAAAAGCTTTACTTTTATTTAACTTCTATGTAGAGTTTAGTACAAGAAATACTCAGGGTGTGTAACATTTTTCCGAGTGGAAGAAATTCAAATATAGTCCTACAACCCTGTAGAAGCTACATTTAGCCGCAGAGGACTTGAACACCGAACCTAATGAAAGAATATAATGGAGTACCTAGAGTGAGGAACAATCCTTTAGAAGAGTATCAAAGTATAAAACAATAAAACTGAAAATCCCGTACTGTGGTAAATTTCTCATATAGGGAGACCAACCTGCAAACAAAATGAGCGCAAGAAAATAATAACTGGGGTGAGAGGGTTTAAACACGGAACAGAAATATTGGTAAGCTAAGGTAAGAAAAATGGAGAACACAGAGTTGTTTTTACCTATTAAGATCACAAAGAGGAATTCTGGATGTTGTTTCCTCCATAGCTCCTGTCCAAAGGAGAGTTAAGTGAGGAAAATTTTTTAGATTCTAGTTCACGAAGTAAGCATAGGATAACTAATTACGATGACAACCTGAAGCGAAAACAAAACAAAAAGAAAAATAAGAGGAATTTTAACCTAAGAAATGAAAAAGAATTGGGTTTTGATGCAGAGCATTAAAGAAACTTAATTAGCAAGGTTGAAAATAAGTCACGAAGTTGTCTCCACAGCTAAGGCTGAGCTTATCACCATTAAGAGGTATTAGCCAGAGCAACCTCATACTTCTATATCTCCAAAGTTTTGAGCTACAGTGGGAGCAACTCTCGGTAGCTGGAAGAGGAATCAGCGAATGGAACCTGTAGCAATGCGAAAGAGAAATTCTAGGGTTTGTGGAGTTACCAGTCAAGACTCCCGCCTAAATCTAGAACCCTTGATCTTCAAAAAAATCAATGGTGAATATCTGGGTTACGGAATATTGGAAACCCCAATAATACCATGAGATATTTCATCTGTCGTGGAAGATCAGTTGCGGTACTACAAACATTAAATGGCCAATACAAACAGTTGTTTCTCGATCATAGCAATGTGACAGATGTTAAGGATGAGTTATAGCAACCCATAGATTAATTAAACGTATAATCTTTGAACTGTGTGATGGTGGTAAACTTTAATTGAACCCATAATTATTGAAAAGAGATGAAGTTTCAATGACTAGTAGGTAAATCCTTTGAGATCCAGCGACTATATTTATATTTTTTTTAATTGATAACCATAGTTTTCATGCCAAGTGTTAGAATCAATCGAATGGTTTAGTAATGTAGGAAGGACATTCAGATCTTGCTATTTGAGTAATATTGTAAAGGTTATGTGTTAAAATTTACTTCCATGGTAGAAAGTTAAAAAAATGTTTTAACCTACATTACAATATGGATGTACATTACTATATTAATTCTTTTCATTATTAATAAAATTATAATTTCACTATTTTTTAAATTTTAGCAGTGTGAAATATATTATGAAATACTATAATAATATCTATCCATATTTACTAGCCATATAAATAGTTTAATTTAAATAATTTTATTATAAAAACGATATAAATTTTATAATATAAAAATGGTTATTTTACTTTAAAAAAAATAGACAATAAATAATCTTATATATCAGCTTTTAAATGGTTGTAAAACCATTAAAACAAATTTTCTATTTTTGAATATTCAATTTCACAATATTTAAGATTATGATTTTATAAGTATTTCTTTAAACATTTAGTAATTTAGTGCATATAAACTATATTGATTAAAAAAAAATAAAAAATTAATAATGGTGCTTACAAAAAAAATTATTTTTCCATAGAAGCGTGAAAGAGGATAGGATATCCTCTTTGTTGTTTATGATTTAATTTGTTTTTTAAATGATTAAAAATTGTCGTATGAAATTAATGTGAATGTATTAAATTTTAGATATTAAAATATATTTCTAAAATGGTTTTGAAAAATCAAAATTTTTAAAAAATTAATATTTAAAATAACTAATTAAAGTTTTTAAATTATTTTATTTATTCTAAATTGTAATAAAGATCATAGGAAAGTTTTTTTTTTATTAATTAAATATGCTATTTGGCGTCAAATTTTCAAATCTTAATTGGGGTTTAGAGGACATGATTTAACATATACTAAATAATGTTAAGATACTCCACAAAGTTCTAAGAAAACAACATAATGATACTTGGAAAGTCAAATGCAACAAAGCGTCAAAGAAATTAATTATTTGATAAATGTTTAAAAACATAAACAAGATTGAAATTTAAATATAAATAAGAATATTTAAATATAAAATTCATAGAATTATTGTAGTATCAATATAGATTTGTAATATTTATGAATGTAAATACTTGTTATGCAAATTACACTTGAAAGAAATTTGTTAATAATCAAAGGCTGGTAAACTATTATAAATGTTACATTGCATATAAGAAGTTTTTTTAATACCTTTTTCACTTAAATTTAACACAAAAGTACACATTTATTTTTGGTTTTTCTCCATCAATAAAATGGCCAATTTTATTCCTTATCTCTTTAAGAGTAAGGTCATATCTTGAAACATAAGCAAAATAGGGGGTAGTCCAATTCAGACTAGGGATAATGTGTTTTCCTTTTTAAGTTGAAAGGAAAAGACCATCACGTTAAGAATAAACCCATGAATTTTATGAAATATTGTCCTGAGAAAGAATCAAATCTCAATCATCTCAATCTTGCTTGTGAAATAGGACCCAAAAAAATCCTCTTCCCAAACCAAATGAAATTGCCCATCCTTATGATGTGTTTTAACATTTCATTCAATATCTAATTGCCACCATGCTAATCAACAACCATAGATAAAAATCTTAATTACCTTCGAAAAATGCTTAAAATATAAATGATCGTAACCCCTTTAAAATGTCTATTTGACACCATGTTAATCAATAGCTATAGGTGAATATTTTAGTGGCCTTTTGGAAATGCCATAAATAGAAATGGGTGTAACCCTTTAAGAGGTTTACAGAAGTTAAATTTAGTATTCATGGTAACTTTAGTGGGTGAGATATGATTAATACCAATGCACGAGGATGCAAATTAACGTTGATTTTGTATGTTATTATAATGATGTATTTATTAATTTAAAATTATGTTAATTTCAAAAAATTTAATATATATATATATATATAATAATGTGGCGTTAGATTAATAAATAAAATTTACTAGTCAGCTTTACGAAAGAGAATCTGAACCAAGAGAGTGTGGCTTTACATAATACTCTACATTTTCAATATAAATCAATCAATATATAGCATACATGGATATAGGGAAGTTAGAACCATACCCTAAGAAATAGAAACTAATTCATATCCTAAGGTTTCGTGAACCAACTCACATTATTTAAGGATTCTCCATTATCTTTCAACACTCCCCCTTAATGGAGAAGGGGTTCAAAAATATGCCTAACATCTCCCTAACCATTTTAAACATAATTTTTCCAAGAGGCTTAGTGAAAATGTCTGCAACATTATTACAAGTTTTACAATATACAAGATGGATTTCTTTAGATTGAACTTTCTCCCTGACAAAGTGGAATTGTGTATCAATGTGTTTAGTGTTCTTGTGAAACACTGGATTATTAGAAATTTTGATTGAGCTCTAGTTGTCACATCTGATTGTTGTTGCATCTTTTTTTTCTTCCCCGACATCTTGGAGAAGTATTCACAACCAAACTGTCCCACATGTTGCTGCCCACATAACTTGATACTTTGCTTCCATTGAAGACAAGGAAACTGTGTTTTGATTCTTAATGCTCCATGTAATCACCTTAGATCCAATGTTGAATGCATAACCTATTATGGATCTTTGGTTTTCTACATTTCCAGCCTAGTCGGAATTTGTAAACCCTGTCAATCTAACATCATAAGAATCAATAAAAATAATACCATAATCTACAATTCCTTGTAGATACCTTAAAACAAATTTCGTTGCATTTCAATGACTCTCAAGTGGGTTGGACATGTATTGAGTTAGAACACTATCTGCATAGTCCAAATCTGGTCTAGTAGTGGTTAGGTAGATTAGACTACCAACCAGTTGTCGATAAAGTGTCGTATCCTCCTCTTTAGATCCATCCTCACTCTGAAGTTTAATGTTTTGTTGTAATGGTATTGTTGCAGCCTTACACTGATCCATCCTGAATCTTTCTAGTAGACCTCTGACATACTTACCCTGGGACATAAATGTTTGTCCTGAGTCTCTCCAAATCTCAAGACCGAAATAGTATCTTAGTTCGCCAAGGTCTTTCATTTCGAACATTTGTGACATTTGTTGCTTGATTTCTTTGATCAGATCAACAACATCACCTGTAATAATTAGATCATCTACATACAAATAAATCAACACTACACGCCCCTTTTCATCTTTCATGATATACAGATTAGGGTCATTTTTACTTCTGTTGTAACTATGTTGTAGAAAAAATGAATCAATCTTTTCATACCATGACCTGGATGCATATTTCAGCCCATATAAATCTTTATTTAATCTGCAGACTAAATGTTCTTTCCCTTTCTGGAAAAACCCCTTAGGTTTCTCTAATTAAACCTCCTCTTTCAACTCCCCAATTAAAAATGCAGATTTTACATCTAATTGGTGAATCATCCAGTGTTTTCTAGTAGTTAAAGCAATCATCATTCTAATAGTGTTTAGTTTAGCTATGGAGGTGAAGGTTTACTCATAATAAATACCTTATTTTTGTGAATACCCCTTTGCTACCAATCTAACTTTTAATTTATCTATGGTTCCATTTGCATTAATCTTGGGTTTATACAACCATTTACAACCTATGGTTTGTTTCTCTTCAGGTAGTTCAACTAGCTCCCAAGTGTGTTTTTTAGAATAGATTCATATTCCTGTTCCATAGTTGCTTTCGATTCAGTACATTGATTTTCTTCTCTATAACTATAAGTTTCAACAACATTCATCATACTAGTTATAAAGGCATCCTCCTTATATCTAGCAGGCAATTAAATCTTCCTAACTGATCTTCTGAGCATTGGTGTAGCTTCCAACCTGTTTTGAATTTCCTTTGAAGGACTTGGCTCGATTTCTATATGTGAAATTTTTTCTTCTGCCTTTTTCTTCTTCTCATGGTTGTTAACTGTTTCTTCATTTCCTTCCACCAAAAACGGAATATCCCATTCGTCATTGCTTTTATCAGATTCATCATAAACCTACTCATGAAACGTGACATCTCTACTAGAAAAAACCTTGTGAGTAGAGGGATTAAATAATCTATAAGCTTTAAATTGTGAAAAATACCCTACAAAGGTACATATGATGGCTTTTGAATCTAGTTTTCTTCTTTCTTCCTTTGGAATGTGGGCAAATGCTTTAGACCCAAATACTCTCAAATTTTTTACTATAGGCTTAAATCCATATAATTATTCAAAAGGAGTTTTAAACTAGAGACTTCTTGTAGGACTCTTATTTTTCAAATAAACTGCAGTGTTCAATGATTCAGACCAAAAACCATTCGAAAGACCCTTACCTTTCAACATGCTCTTAGCACACTCCACCAATGTTCTCTTCTTTCTTACCTTTAGTTTGTTCTACTAAAGAGTATGGGTTACTGTGAATTGTTGTAGTATTCCATGGTATTTAAAATACTTGGTAAGTTCATCCTTCCTGTATTCTCCGCCTTGATCGGAGCGGGGAATTTTTTTGTGCTCTTTTTGTTTGCTTTTCTATCATATATCTGAACTTCTTAAAGTATTCAAATGTGTGACTTTTCTTACTCATAAAATATACCCAAGAAAACTTTGTGCAGTCATCAACAAACAGTAGGAAATACAATGCACCTCCTAATGGCTTTGTTTGCATGGGTCCACATAGGTCGGTGTGCACTAATTAAAGTATATCTTGGTTTTTTATTTTCTACTTGAACATGGAATTATTCTCTATGCATCTTTCCTTACACACAAGCATCACAATCATTATGCACTGGTTTTAATGTAGGAAGACCTCTTACAATTTCCTTTTTTTGAAGTAACAAAAAATCATTGAAGTTGATGTGACCAAGTCTTTCGTGCCATAGCTCCTTTGTAGTCAAACATGATGATTTCAAGGCTCGATCTGGTGTTTTCCTCACATTCAATTTGTACAAACCTCCTGTTTAAATTCCTGAAGAAATAGTCTTCATACCATCCAACAAATATTTAATATAACAATTAGATTTAAAGAATTATACCTTGAGATTTTGATATGTAATCATGGATACATAAATCAGATTCTTTGTAACTCTGGGTACATACATTACAATATGGATATGTCTGATATTACCATCAGGAAAAATAACATGAATTTTCCTGTACCCTTTGATCTGATGACTTCTATCATCACCAACGTATATTTGTGCTCTGTTGTTCATTTCTTTAAAATATTCTAACCATTGTTTGTTCCCTGTCATATATGTGGATGCTCCCGAATCCACATACCAAATGTCTGCTTCGACATTTTAATTAAAGTATGCCATGACCAATCTGAAGTCCTGAGCATGGTCATCATCTATGAAATGACCTACATGTCTTTATGTCTTTTTTGTTCTTCATGAAATTTATTTTCCCTGCACTCTTCAGCCATATGACCGATTTTTCTGCAATAAAAACATTTTATTACTGAGTCATTTCTATTCGGATACATACCTTCATCTTGATTCGGTCTTTTTTGTGGATTTCCTCCATTTTGCTGTGATGGATTTCCTTTTTCTTTGAAGAATTTATTCTTTTCCATTAACGCAAGATCTACACTCTAGGGTTTTAGAGTCAGTGTTCTTTCTTCTTCTTGCATTAATGTTCCTGTTACTTCTTCAAAATTTTGGATTTTCACTCTTGCACTTATCCCAGCGATGAAAATTTGGTAATATCAATCATACCATTCATCGTAATCGTGACCAAAGCTGCATCTGCAACTATCTCACTGATATATGCCAATTTGTTCTTCATATCTTTGATCCGTGATATGAAAGAAGCAATTGTTTCATTCTCCTCCATCTTTATGGACATAATCTTTCTCTTCAAGAACAGAAGACAATTTGTATTCCTGATATCATACAAATCCTTCAATATCGTCCAAATCTAGCTTGTTTATTTGCATTCTCTGATATGCGGTATGATGAAGTCTTTCACTCACATCTTTAGCAATGTCTTTTCTCTACCTTCTCTCTTCTCCCAGTCTAGAAGCGACATTTCTCCCACTGCTGGCTTTGGCTCATCCCCATTTGCAATCATCTATGCACTATGCGATTCTAACAAAGTCTGCATCTTGAACTTCCAATTAGAGTAATTGGAACCATTGATTTTGTTTCTCTCATTCAAGTATGCTTTGATTATTTGATTATTCATCTTGATGATTCAAAAAAACTTCAAATAATTGACAAGAAATAAAATTATGGAACAACCCCACATCCTTACAGAAAGCAATATTAATATACAGAACTACCTTATATGTGATCAATCCAACAAGTTGTTTTTCATGCTACATGACAGGCTCTCAAATCCTCTGCACTAGCAAGATCTGCTTCAGATCTCTTCCTTCATCGATGAACTTTCATCGGATCCCTTCATCGAAGACCTTTCATCGGATTTCTTCCTTCATCAATGGTGTCAAAAGGCGCAGATCTATTTCATATCTCCTCGATGCACAAGCATGCCCAATTTCCGCGACTCGCGCTGGAAATGAAACTCAACAAGTCTTCCCCTTGTCGGTGCCTCTGTTCTGCTCAAGTCTGTTCCATCGGCGTGATTATTGCTGTAGTACATGCGACGATTGGCGCAATTGTTCCTCAATAACCCGCGATGATTTTCTCAATGCCTAAAAAAAAAACACTCAACTATCTGGAGCTTCTCCTCTACCACCTGGGTACTCACAGGGATCAAAACACGCTGGCTATGATTCGACCCTGGAGCTCTGATGCCATGATAAAATGTGATGTTGGATTAATAAATAAAAGAACCCATTGGTCATCTACATGAAAGAGAGTCTTAACGAGGAGAGTTTGGCTCTACAGAACGCTCTACATTCTCAATACAACTCAATCAATATATAACATACACAGATATAGGGAAGTTAGAACCATACCCTAAGAAATAGAAACTAATTCCTATCCTAAGGTTTTGTGAACCAAATTACACTAATTAAGGATTCTCCATTATATTTCAACACACACACACACAAATACATACATACATACATACATACATACATACATACATACATACATACATACATACATATATATATATATATATATATATATATATATATATATATATATATATATATTGTAAAATAAATAAAAAAATATAAATATTAAATATAAATAATTAGTTTATTCACAGAAATTATGTGATTGGTAAATGTTCATGAGTCATCAATTGTAATATCCAAAAATAGGGCTTTTCTGCAACAAATAGAATATCTAAATATATTCCAAAGTTAGGGCTTCAGAAAATCATGGAAATAACAATGTATATCAGCTCATAAGATGCACAAGGGACATTTAACTAGAAAATGGATGATCAGTAGTAGAGATCTGCCTCACTATTCACTCCTAGAATGAGAAAATGTAACATTTTGGACCATAAAAACATCATTTTTAGAAAATAACGCAATAAATATGGGAAATGGGACTTGTATCCCATGGTTTATACATTATGAATCTTCCATACCGAATTTGAGCTTTAAAAAAATCATTCTAGCTAAGTTAAAAAGATCTCCCCAGCTAGAGATAGCTCAAAAACACCCCAATCCCATGACTTCCAGCTACAGAATTTTTGAATACTATGAGAGCATAATTCCCATAATGGTTTCTATAGCTAATGATGAAATAAGATTTATCATAGGTTTATATTAATCATATAGCGAATAAATGGAGGTTTAACCTCTTTTACGGCAGAAACAACACACCTGGCAAGAGTTCCTGCAATATACATGTACAAAAAGTAGCACTGTAGGAAATAATGTAGTTACTACAAATTTGTATTAATCATGACTGAATACAACATAAAATAGCTGAATAATACAGAAAATGGCCCTAGACCTCCTTTATTAGAACTCCCAGAGGGAAATAAACACCTCCTCCTCAAACACTAGGACAAAATGGCAAGGTTTAACCCAGCAAAAATTCCCCTACAGAAAAAGACGCAGTTTCTAAAGATGACTGTAATGTAGATGTCACTGGCTAAGTGGCCCTAAGAAAAATTTTCGAATTGAAGCTCAGAACCCTCCTTTAGATCCCTTAAGCAAGCTGATCCAAGGATGGGATGGAATTCCCGAACGTGGATTCTTTACAATAAGAAGTGCTGCAACCACAGCTAAACAGCTGAAGCATGCAAGTAGTCAAAAGACCAAAGATAGTTGAATACCCCATTATTTCCTTGATGCTATGCCCTAATTTTTATCTTTGGTGAGCCTCCTCACCCCAGACCCCACACATTGTTGAGGTGACTTCCTAGTGAAGATTCCTCCTTCAAAACCACGTTGTCCTTGTTGGCTGCCCTCCTCCTTGTAGCAGCGCTGTTGACTTGGTCAATTGGGACTAATCCACCTGAAATGCCTCTTTTCACACTAAGGGGTCTTCAATCTAGTTCTCATATGTGTGTCTAGGCCAATCCTTGTTCACATTGACCTAGTTTACTTGGGTGATCTCTTCCTCCTCATGAATGCACGTTGAATTAGTCAAACTTAACTATGTCCGCATCTATTTTGACCTTGTTCACACTTGAAAGTGTAAAATCCAGCTCTTAAGGTGACCTCCTTCCTCATTAAGGTGGAATTTATTCATATATTTATTGTGCATGGACCTCCTTACCCATTTATTCCTCTCTTAAGTGAAAACAGAAAAATCTAATATTCCAATTTGCTTGTATGCAAATTTTGGAATATTACAGTCATCCCCTTTCCAATGTTGTTTTTCCTCAAGCAACTACAAAGTTAGGACTGAAGAACCTCCTCTTCTTCCCCTGTAGCATCCTCATATGATAAGATCCTCCAAGGATCAAGGTGCCGCATCATCAATATATCTCCAAGTTTCCCCTCCCAAGTAAACAAGCTAGCTTTTGGTGTACACCCCAAATAACTATCATTATGAGACAGTGAAAGATCCATGGAGGCAAAAATGGGCTGTTTGAATGTCCATTTGAGGCATGAGGGCTGATATGGATTGGGATTCATCATCCCCATTTGAATATCCCATCCCCAAGCTATCAACCATACAAAATGAATTTCCTCCCAACATGGCAACTCCTAGAAATCCTCCTCCACCTTGAGCTCCTGCAAAGTAGGTGGGCTGAAATTCTGAACATGGTAGACAAAGTGGCCTACCCCACGCTATATTCCTCTCCACATAAGATAAGTGTAGAGAATTTTTTGATCTTGGGCTGAAATAATGTTGCCCCCAAATGGCAAGAATGAAACTAGACATCCAAAGGCCCCTTTCCCAGCGTTGTGAATCAAACTGGCCCAAACCATCTCATACATGATGGATAATAAATCACCCTCATATGGCACCTCATCCATCTCATGGCCCTCCTAATAGAGACATAAATTTTTTGATGTAATGGCCATGCCTCTTACCATGCTCCTCGTAGAACATGTTGTTGAGCCTCAAAATTGTGCTTTCTTTCATTCCATTTTACCTCATTTTCCTTTTTCCATTGCCATCCTAGACCCAATTGATCAATGAATATAGTTAAAATTACTTCTAGAATGATTTACATGACTGACTTGCTAAGTTTTGTGATTTTTGCCATTGTAAAGCATTTTGACCGGAACTAGCTGCAGAATGCAGACATTCCGTAGCTAACTGGCGATTCTGCAGCTGTCTTCACGTTTGAGTATGTTCCAGGTGGCCTCTCAAGAAAAACCGCATATGGGCATAATCCACGTCATGTCTACATGGTTCGTTGCTCATCATGGAGGAAGAAATGAATTCTGTGTACGGTTTTGGAACGTGGGAACACATTTAGGAAAGCAGACTTCTATTAGGACTGTCTCAGTCCAGATGTCTTTTTCCTCTCCACGCAGCCACTTCAAGAGTCCTAATGTGATTCCGATAAGGAAAGACAGTGTTCCTGAATTGTTGCAAGTTTGGTTATGAGCATTTGCTTTATAAACACTTGGAAAACCGAGAGCTATGTGAGATTTTATGTTAGATTTGATGCTAGATTTTGTTTAGACTCTGTGCTACATTTCTGAAGACGCAGAGTGTTATGTTCAAGTTCTTTCATCTTTAATGAAGCAGACAGTCTTGTTGTGAAGGCGTTGATTTAATTTGGAGTTGAATTCCGTCAGGTGGTAGAGGGCCCCTGCCTCTTGCACGGATTTATTTTGCGTAAATTAGATAAGTCTTCTAGCTGCCTTTACGTTTTGAATTTGAATTAATAGTTGTTTTAATTAGCTACCGTAGTTGTACTCATTCTAACTCTTCCAACGAACACTCTTCAAAAGACTATAATGATGAATGGGAAAATGACTATAGTTTTGTAGGATTAGAAGTTGAATTCATAGTTGTTTTTAATTAGCTCCTTAGTTATATTCATTCTAACTCTTCCACGAGAAGACACTCTTCAATTATAATGATGAATTATGAATAGCTATGGTAACGTAGGATTTAGTTGTAGTTTTTGTTGTTCATTATCACAGTTACACTTGTTCTAATCACTCTTCCACAAGAAGAAACTCTTCGAGAAATTCTTAAGAAGTTCAAGACATGGCCAAGTGATAATTAATGATTTAGTTGTGTGTTTGTACTAAGTATCATCTCTGTTCTTGCTCTTAAACGCTTGCCCAAGACATCATAATGACGAGTAGGATATGGATATGATATCTTAGTTTTTCATTTGCTTTAGGTCCTTTATATTTTGCATTTCATCCAATTACGGTCATAATTATTCTAACTCTTCCAAAAGAAGAACTCTTCCAAAATATCAATAATGATGGACAAAAAGATTGTGTAAATTCATAGAGATAATGCATGATAACATAGTTAGGATACTCGGGAGTTTAATTGCACTTAATTCATGTTCGAGTTACTTTGTTTCAAGTAGGTGATGACTTATAGTTCGGCATTGTTTTAGATTAGTGGCATCTTAAGTTCATTCTTAGATTAACTCATTGCACTTGCACTTCATATTTAAATTGTCATCCATTTCACAATAGATTACTTCGGTTGTTAGGATTAACAAGATAGCCTTCATTATTCACAAACCTCTTCTTGTTCTAAAATCTATAATTGATCTATAACCATATAAACGAGAGAAGACAACATCATTTGAGTACAGTACCTGCCCAATTTCCTCATCATTTTATAAGCAGAGCTCTTCCTCAAAAGACTACTTTGGAAAGAAATCAATAACTCTTGAGTAAAGGTTTTGTGACATTCAATTAAATTGCAGAATAGAGATAGGAACTAGTTCTAGAATAAAATATCTTATGATGATAACAATGTTTTCCTCTAAATATGTTTCAAATCTCTAATCAAGGACAAAGTATTATGTTGTAAGTTAATTGTTTCAACTTGTTTAGAGGATTTGCATGCCAGTGATCACTCCTCAAGTTTAGTTTGTGTTTTGAATCATTTGCTTAAAATTCATTATCAAGCTTTGCTTTTACTTTATCATAGTTAGATTTGATTCTACTTCGGTGTTTCCAATTGCATTTACGGGTTGATATTCCATCAATTAGGCTTAACTACTGTTTTGATGCTTGACTCCTTTCCATTAGCTTTCTAGGCATTTTCCTTGTAAACATAAAACCACCAAAAGATCAAAAACATCATAAATCAATAAAAGACCAAAAACATCTGAAACACTACACACAACGCATTGAAACAAGCACCTAGTTACATACGGTACACTTCACTTGACGGTTACAAATCTGGTTGACAATTAAATGAGCTCGATTTAGGAGACTAGATTGAGACCAAACATTTTATGGCCAGATTCTTTGGGGGAAATTGTGGGTAACCTTTTGTTCTTAGTATCAAAAAAATTTTATGCGTAGGGAGAGAGATTCAAGGGGAAGATTTATAGCGACGGCGGTTTGATTCTAGAACACCACTTGTTTCATCTAGATCGAGCTAGTACACCTTCAACTCAAACCAATCTTCCATCCTTTGCGATCCTGGACTTCTAGAAGATCTAAGGTCACCTATTTCATTAGAGAAACCTTCCACTTCATCCCGCAAGACTTTCCATAGAAGAAGATCTAAAAACTCCTGTTAGGAACACAAACCATTCTACTTCCACAGGAGGAGGAGTCAACCATGGCGAAGAAGGAGGGGAGGAGTTTTTAATGGAGAACACACATTATTTGGAGGTGGAGGTAGAGGTGAGGTAAAGGAGAAGGAGGAAGAGGAGAAGGAGGTAGAGGTACGGATGGAGGAAGAGGTAGAATAGGAAGCTATTTTGGGTTCCCTATACTTGATGAAGAGACCAATACAACCATGAAAAACATTTCACCTCATAACTGAAACCTATGGACTTAAAGGCGAAGATCTCGAAACTTTCTTATTCGAATTTGAAGTGTTGTGTAGGACTTGAAAGCTACTGAATGCTCAAAAACTGAAATTATTTCCTTCAACTTTGAAGGGAGCGACATTGAAGTGGTTTATGAACCTAATGAATGATTCCTATTAGAACATGGGAAGACATGAAACGAAGCATTTCTAGAGAGATACTTGGATTATTGTATGTAGGTTAATCATAAGGAAGAAGTGTTCAAGATGTTACAAAAAGAAGATGAAAATTTAGAAGATTTGTTGGAAAGATTTAATTACAACATCAAAAAGGGCAAAAATGGAAAATCTAGATCAAGACACCCTAAAGCTCTTTTGTTGAAAACAATTAGGGATGAATGGTTGGATATTATTAACATGATGGGAAAAGGGATATATCACAACTCACATTACGAAATATCGAGTTATGTATCAACCTTTCAAGAGGAAATCCAAAGCATCGAAAGGTCCCGAAGATCTGCTCTTGTAGAGGCAGTAAATACCTTAAAGACAGTCAGTAGATCAGAAATAGGACACATGCTTGATGATTTTAAGTGCGACATATTAGGGAGTCTTAGTGAAAAAATAGACACCCTCGAGATACAAAACAAGCAAAAGGTACAGATACGATGCCTTGGCAATCTTTTGTCCCAAATGTAGAAAAACATGCCACTGAGGTGTCCTTTGGATGTAAAAGTTGTGAAAAACTTGTGTCATTTGATGCAGAAACATGAGACCAAGAATTGTCCTTCTCTTCTACTGGTCTCAAATTTGTTTTCAAGAAAGAAACTCTCTGATTCACGGAGAGTCTCTTAACTTTGTATCTAGAAGACCTTGGCGGGGACCTCGAGACAAGGATTCCATGATCAAATGTATAATCAACCTCCACCTTGGAATTCTTGGCAAAAACCTTGGCCCCAATTTCAAAATCAATCTCAAGCTTGGGCACAAGGATCACAAAGTCCCTATGGAAGATACACTCCATACTATGGGTATCCACCATCCTATCCACCATGCCCACACATTTTTTATCCTCAAAATCCTCAACAAAATTTCCCTCCAAAATCAACACCAACAAATTTTCAACAAAATCCTCGACAACATCATCGAGAACCAACCACATCAAAATCAACCACTTCCGTACCATTCCCTCGAAAATCAATCAATTTCAGCTCGACCCATACCAAACCCAATAATAAGAATCCTCGAATACATATATGATAGAAAATTGACAATTTCCAACTTATTTAATTACTCCTCTAGACCTTAGTGATGTTCAACTTAGGTACGGGGAAGGATACTTGAAGAGGAAACCTTATGTGATCATGCAAGAACAAGATAATTGAGGAAGACTCCCTACGGAGTTAATAAAAGTCTTGAGGAAGACCCATCCTTTCAAGACGAAAACATAGAAAAACTAAAACAAAAAGATCCAATAAATCCAACTCGTATTAGAGCAACCATCCACATCTACTTCTATACCTCCCTTCCGGAAAGATTACAAATTGATAGAGGTGTAGAAAAACAAATAATGATGCTAATTATGATTTCTTAGATGAATTGAGAAATGTTTGCATTAAAATTCCATTATTGCAAGCCATCGAGGAAATCCCAATTTTAGCCAAAACAATAAAGGAGTTGAGTATGAAGACAACAAGAAAAAGAATAAGAGTAACCAAGAAAATTCAATGGTAGGACAAATAGCCGAGACATTATGATGGGCAAGATTGCTGTTAAGTATCTTGACCCGGGGAAATCAGTTCAGAATTCACATCAACGGAATTGAAGTTAAAACACACTCATTGATTTAGGAGCAGCAATAAACATCATGAGTGAACGGATCATGGACAAAGGCGGAAACTTCCTAATCTTCTCTTTACACCCACACTTATTACAATTAGCAGATAGATCGGTGATCAAACCGGATGGGGTAATAGAAGACATTCAGGTGTCCCTAGATTCTTGGGAATACCATGTGGACTTCATGATCCTAACTCCCAAGAATAATCTAGGAGGCCATCCTGTTATATTAGGAGAAGACCTTGGTTGGCCACAGTGATGCTTTTTATTAGTTGTAGGTCCGGTGATATGTATATTTCGATGGTAGTTCAGCAAAGAAATTCACTTTATATCCTCATGACTAGGACAATTACGGATCTAGATGACACTCAATGGATAGAGGATGAAGAATATTTACAACCACTCTTCACGATCTCACTAAATTAGTGAAGATAATCAAATTACGAATACTCTAGAAAACTTTGAATCTTCTCGAACATAAACATGAATCATTTCGGGAGGATTCAATATTGAATTTTTGTCATCTAGGCGGTCTTCATTCTATGGACAAATTTGGCGGCTCTGAGTGAAATTTTCCGAGGCAAAACTTTGAATATAAATAAAAACCTAGAAAAATCTCAACAAGAAGAGTTAGTCAAAGTATTACGGAGACATTCCCTTGCATATGCATGGGGAATACTGCTGACAGCAGAAGGGATGATCCCAGAACATATGCGCACATATCTATATGAGGCAAATTGCAAACCAATCGGACGATGAAAGGCGGATGAACCCAAATCTTAGGGAAATTGGCCGAGGAAGAATTGCAAAAATTGTTAAATGTTAATTTCATCTATCCTATTTCAGATAGTTAGTGGGTTTCTCCTTTGGTGTGCACAGAAAAATGGAAAATGGAGGGTGTGTGTTGACTACGAAATGCAAAGATAAACTACTCTTAAGATCAGAAATTTTCCCTTACCTTTCATAGATCAAGTATTAGATACATTGGCAATTAAAAAGTACTTTTCATTCCTAGATGGGTTCGGTGGTTACAATCAAATCCAAGTAGCACTTGAAGACCAAGACAAAACCACATTCTTGTCCTTGGGGGTACCTATGCCTACGAAAGTATTGCCATTTGGATTATGCAATGCACACCCAACATTCAAAGGCGATATTAGGAAATTTTTTTCGGATCTAATACCTTATTTGCCTTGTGTGAGGGTGTACATGGATGATTTCACGAGTTTATGGGGACACATTTGAAGAGGCTTTAGAAAACTTGGAAAAAGTCTTAAAAAGATGTCGAGAAGAAAACCTTTCACTTAGTCATAAAAAAATGTTTTATGATGTTTGCGAAGGTATTGTTTTGGGGCACCACATTTCGGGGGATGGGATTAGAGTTGATGAGGCAAAGTTGAAGTCATTTCTAACCTATCCATTCCAAGTTGTCGAAGAGATGTTAGAATTTTTCTAGGATTTACGGGGTATTATCGAAGATTTATAGAAAACTTCACCAAAATAGCATCTCCACTCTTCAAATTACTCACCAAAGATTGTGAATTTAAGTGGACTTCGATTGCCAGGTTAGCTTTTTGAAATACAAGAAGCAAATTCTGGAAGCACACATATTAAGGGACTATTTGGAAGTTACCTTTTCATGTCTCGACGGATGCTTCGGAAGTCTGACTCTAGGGCCGGTATTGGGACGAGAAGAATTTGATTCCCTATGCCATCTATTATATCGGTAAAAAATTTGACTCCTCGGAGGTTAAACTATCACATACTTGAAAAAGAGTTTTTAGTTGTTGTTCATGCCATAAACAAGTTTAGACACTATATCATAGATATGAAACTTTTGTTCACCATGATCATTCTGCCATTAGATACTTAATGAATAAATCAATCACTAATGGCGAGTTATAAGGTGGTTGTTACTATTGCAAAGAATTCAACATTACTATTCTAGATAGGCACCGGAAAACAAAACAGCATGGTGATTTCTGTCTAGAATCCAAAATATCAAAGATGACACCTCTAGGTTGAAGATCAATTTTACGATGAATATCTTTTTGCAATCTCTACTCAAACTCCATGGTTTCTTGATATTGCCAATTATTTAGTTTCGGGGAAAATTTCATGTGATTATGAATGCGAGGATAAAGAAAATCATTAATGATAATTACGAGATATTCATGGGTCGCTAATGAGTTGTCTGAGAGACGGATCAGTTTGATTATTAGAAGGTGTGTTCGTGAAGATGAGATGCAGAGATTCTCAAGGCATGTCATGATGAACCTTGTGGTGGACACTGCAGATAAGAGGACATCTTATAAGATCCTTAATTTAGGATATTATTGGCCATCTTTGTTTAAAGATGCAAAGGAGTATGTCAAAAGGTGTGACGGTTGCAAAGGGTAGGGAAACCTTCTCCTTCGAGGTGAGATGCCATTACAACCTCGAGGTACACATTGAACCTTTTAAAAAATGGGCTAGTTTTAGCAGGACCTATTAGTCCTCCATCAAGACAAAAGAAAACATATTAGTTTGCCAGTTATGTTGCTAAGTGGGTAGAAGCTAAACCATTACTTGTTGCTAATGAATCATACGTAGTTACTTTTCTTTTTGAGGATATTTTTACTCGTTTTGGTGTCCCAGGGGAAATTGTTACGGATCGAGGAGCTCCAAATTACATCGAGGCTAGTGGAGCAAATGATGGAGAAGTATAAAATCGGACATAGAACATCTACTCCTTATCATCCACAAGAAGAAAATGGTCAAGTGGAATCCACTAATAAGGTCATTGAAGGAATCCTAACAAAAATGTTTGTTCATCTACATAGAAGAGATTGGGTAGATAGGCTTCCTGAAACCTTGTGGAGCCCTATAGAACTACATGGAGAAACACAACAGACCCTTACTCCTTATGAGCTTGTTTATGGAAAGCAAGTTTGTTTTGCATAGAGTTCCAAATTCAAACATTCAAGATGGCGGTTCGGTAGGACTTAATCTAACGGAGGCACAAAAGCATACATTGGAAAATTAATGAATTGGATGAGATCGAGACGAATGTAGTTCGAGAAAACAAGTCTAGTCCAACGACGAAGGGCTAGATGGCATGACAAGTACATCGAGGAGAAGAAATTCAAGAGGGTAGTGAGCTCTCTTGTTTGATTCAAAATTCAAGGATTTTCAAGGAAAATTTCGGACACATTGGCTTGGGCCATATGAAATTGTTGAAATTTTTGATAATGGAAGCGATCAAAATCGAACTATATAGGTAAGAAAAGGTCACTTTTCTTGTGAATGGTCATAGACTGAAGCTTTACCACAAGCCACTCTCAAGGGAAGAGTTTTTCAAGAAGTTCAAGGAAGTAATGATGTGAAGTTAATGAAGAAGAGTCTCTCTTCTTCATCGACTTGATTAAATTTTACAAAACTGAGTTCTTTTAAAAAAAAAAATAAAATAAATAAATAAATAAATAAATAAAAATAAAGGTATAAACATGAAAACCAATCATTGATTGGAATGTTTACATACGGAAAGATAGGGTGAAAATCGAGTCTCTGCGACACTCTAACTTTTCCCATTTTTGTTTTACAACGGTATTACAAAAATCATAAGTTCGAGTTCCATAATACTTATGATTCATTTCATTCATTTCATTCCATTCACTCATACTCCATTTCATTCCATCATTCACATTTCACTCATTTCATATTTTCATTCATCTCATTCCATCTTTCATCCATCTCATTTTCATGTCAAAATACAAAATTTGAGGTGTCTTGCTTTGTAAGTGAATAAAACATGTCATGAATTGCGGTACGGTTCTTATGTTCTTTCACTCCATTTCATAGGCGAATCCATTCCATTTCATCATCCCTTCATGCCATCATAATCCATCATCCATCTTCATTCATAACATATAACATTTCACCCTTATTCCAAAAACACTCCATTTTCATGGTTAAAGAGTATATAAGACATTAACGACTCGGTAGACGATGCACGATTTGATCGGCCTTTACGCGGCCGGACAATCTTCTGCGGCTACAAACTACGAAGGCATCCAATCTGACGGAACATTAGAATTTCAACAAAGTGACCCAGTGTATCCATGAATCAAAAGCATAAAAAAGAAGATTAGCAGAAGACTCTTCCAAAGATGAACAGAGAGAAGACAAAGACTACGGAAAATCAAATGAAAGCGAGAGGTAACAAGTTTAAATTATAATGGAATTTCATTAAAGTTTAGCATAGTTTTAGTTATGGATTGTTCGAAAAGGTTGTTTTAATTGTTTTTATTGATCAATACCAATAAACCCTCCACGGACTTTGGATTAAAATTTCTCATTTCAAATTTCATATCAGATATCATTCAGCGGTTAAAATGGCCAAGGTATTTGAATTCTCCACGTATCTTAACCAAATCATTCAATGATGATTCCTACAACAAATCGCAAAATCCTCATCGTCTTGATCATTAATACATTCCCTCCACCTCTTACTCCACTACTTCATTCGTGACCCGCCGCCATCACACCATTATGCTTAGTGGCATTTCATTCGAGGAACAAAGATATTATTATCACGAGAGCGAGCCAAAGGTATCGGTTTGAATAGCGTTGAGCATTGTAAACTCATAGCGAGCAAAAGGAGGTAAATTTGGAAGTATAGCCGGCGTGAGAATTTGAAGCCATTTGATTAAGGTAGGTATACAAAGTATCAGCATGGCGAGAGTTTGAGCATTTTTACTATAAACACGAAGTGTAGCGGTGTGGAGTTTGGAAAGTCTTTTGTCACTAGGAGACGAGAGGTGTTGCGGTGTTAAAATAGAAACCATTTGCTACTAGGAGACGAAGTGTTGCGGTGTTGAATTCAAAACCATTTGCTATAAAACCGGGGGTATTGCGGTGAAGAAGTTGATCGGGTTGGTGTCCAACGGCATATTGGCAGAAGTTTTGAAGTTGTTGCCACTATTAATCGAGGAGGTATGTGTTCAAGTTTGAAGCCATTTCCATTTAGAACTTAGTATTTCAATCGAAAAGTGAAAGTCATTGTTTTTGTGGGTAGAAGAGTTTAATTTGAACATTGAAGAAATAATCATGGGTTTCATCGTGGGGAGGCGGGCTTGATGGGTTCAAAATATTTGAAGGCTACCACAATGCAAAGAAATGTTACAACAAATAGGATGGCCCCAATTTTGGAGAAAGTTAATAGCTTCCTGAGAAGTCACTAAAACATTTGCAAGATCATTTCAAGGAAAGGCAGAAGTTGAAGTAGGAGATGTCAAATTTCTCTTTGTCATTGAAGTTTTCATTGCAAAGGCTACGGATTGCTCGAGAGCTGGAGAGAGATGGTTTAAAAATAGAGAGAATTCTGACTCCACGGAAACAAATTTTAAAATCACCGAGTATGGATGTCGATTAGCATTTAAGAAGATTCCCGATTACGCATTTGAAAAACAAATGGAGAAACGTACTACTTCTTAAAAATTTATTACATGTGAGGGTAGATATGGAACATTTTATGTCTACCCATTAGACTAATGATGCATTTACGGGGAAGACTTAAACCTACCATATTTCTTGCTTCAAAGTACGAAGAAGATGACTTTGTGTTCAAAGAAAGGGTTCAATTTTTAGAGACAACCCTATATCATCATGGTTTGGTCAAAATTGATTGAACATCATCTAGCTAAAAAAAATGATACATGGGACGATTTCTTAATAAGAAATCATTTTGAAGAAGCAAAAGAACTATCACGAACCCACGACCTACAAAAGAAGTAGAAAATGGAGGGCTTCGAAGTTGAAATTGACAAAACAATCCAGAAAACGGTGAGGAAATCATTTTAGAAATTTGACCCAAATCAAGAGGCAAATTAAGGAAGAAAAGGTAATCAAGAAATGTGGAGAAAGGAGAGGGATCTTCTCGGCCTAGAAGAAGCCACGAGACTAAAGGGAAAGCTGAAGAAATCACTAATAAAAAAAACGAGGTAATAATCAATATGAAAGATTTGAAGAAACATCCATTTGAAGAGGATGTTGAAGAGGATTTTATGAGGGAACCACGAAGTTGACTTTCACTCGACGAAAATTTATGACTATGTGGAAACTTTGGAGAGAATAGCTTGAGAGAAAGCGAGAGAGAGAACCCCGGAGTCCTCCTTTATGCAGAAATAGATATATTAAGAAGGGATAGGTATGAGTTGGAATTCTTGAATAGACACATCAGGCTCAGGAAGTAGAAATTACCAAGGATCAGAATCAAGCTCAAAGCGTGAACTCAGCCCATCACACTTGCATATAGACAAAGTGGAGAAGATCGATAAAGTTGAAGACAAGGAACAAAAAGTTAATCGGGGCACTCACCAACCTAAGGTTCAAACTTGTTGTCGGGGAAGGCAAGGAAGACATAGCTTCCGGAATAGCGAAAGGAGAAGAAGGGGATTAGATGTCCTTGCGAAGCCTGCGAGTTCATAGGATAATTTGCATGAGGACATGCAAAGAGGCAGCGGTGGGGTATGTTGAGCCTCAAAATTGTGCTTTCCTTCACCTCATTTTACCTCATTTCCCACTTGTCCATTGCTATCTTAGACCCAATTGATCAATGAATATAGTTAAAATTACTTCTAGAATACAGTTTACATTATTGACTTGCTAAATTTTGTGATTTTTTCCATTGTAAAGCATTTTGTGGGAACTAGGCGCGAGAATGCAGAGACATTAAAGTAACTGTAGGCGGTCCCATTTTGCCTTCATGTTTGAGTATGTTCCGAGGTGGCCTCTTGAGAAAAAACCGCATATGGGCATGATCCACGTCATGTCTACATGGTTCGTTGCTCATCATGGAGGAAGAAACGAATTCGGTATGGTTTTTGAGCATTGGGAACACATTTGGGAAGGAAGACTTCTGTAGAATTTGTCTGGATCCGGATATCTTCCTCTTCACGCGACCACTGCAAGAGTTCTAACGTGATTAGATGAGGAAAGACGGTGTTCTACGAATTGTTGCAGAAGTATTGTTATGTGCATTTGCTTTATAAACACTTGGAAGCTGAGAGCTATGTTGGGAATTTTGTATTAGATTTGATGCTAGATTTTGTTTTAGACTGCACGTGCTACATTCACGAGAGACGCGAGTGTTATGTTAAAACTATTTCATCTTTAATGGGCAGAATAGTGTTGTTTTGAAGCGTGATTTAATTTGGAGTTGAATTAGTCGGTGGTAGAGAGGCCCACAGTACTCTTGCACGGATTTATTTTGCGTAAATTAGATAAGTCTTCTAGTTGCCTTTACACTTTGCATTTGAATTAATAGTTGTTTTAATTAGCTATTGTAGTCGTACTCATTCCTAACTCTTCCATGAAGACACTCTTCCAAAAGACTATAATGATGAATGGGAAAATGACTATAGTTTTGTAGGATTAAGTTGAATTCATAGTTGTTTTTAATTAGCTACGTAGTTATATTCATTCTAACTCTTCCACAAGAAGACACTCTTCCAAAAAAAAGATTATAATGATGAATGATGAATATCTATAGTCTTGTAGGATTTAGTTGTAGTTTTCTTTGTTCATTATCACGGTTACTTGTTCTAATCACTCTTCCACCAAGCTACTTCAAGAAATTCTTAAGAAGTTCGAACATGGCCAAGTGATAATGAATGATTTAGTTGTGTGTTTGTACTAAGTATCATCTCTTTGTTCTTGCTCTTAAACGCTTTCCCAAGACATCATAATGACGAGTAGGATATGGATTTGATATCTTAGTTTTTCATTTGCTTTGAATTAACCTTTATATTTGCATTTGCATCCAATTACACGGGTAGAATTGTTCTAACTCTTCCAAAAAGAAGGAACTCTTCCAAAATATCAATAATGATGGACAAAAAGATTGTGTAACTTCATAGAATAATGCATGATAGCATAGTTAGGATACTCACGGAGTTTAATTGCACTTAATTCATGTTCGATTACTTTGTTTCAAGTTTGATGATGACTTATAGTTCAGCATTGTTTTAGATTAATGACATCTTAAGTTCATTCTTAGATTAACTCATTGCACTTGCACTTCATATTTAGGGTGTCATCCATTGCACGATAGATTACTTCACTTGTTAGGATTAACAAGACGGCCTTCATTATTCACAAACCTCTTCTTGTTCTAAAATCTATAATTGATCTATAACCATATGAACGGAAGACAACATCATTTTAAGGCACAAGAAGTACCTCTGCACCATTTCTCATCATTTTATAAACGAGCTCTTCCTCAAAACTACTTTGGAAAGAAATCAATAACTCTTAATTAAAAGGTTTTGTGACATTCAATTAAATTGCGGAATAGAGATAGGAACTGATTCACAAGGTAAAGAATCTATGATGATAATAGTGTTTTCACTCTAAGTATTTAAATCTCTAAATCAAGGACAAAAAGTAATGCCCATCACCTTCAAGTTAGTTGTTTCTTTATTTAGAGGTTGCTCTCACATAGTGATGACTCTCCAAGTTTAGTTTGTGTTTTGAATCCATTTTGGCAAGTATTTATCAAGCTTGCTTTTACTTTATCATAGTTAATTTGATTCTACTTGATGTTTCAGTTACATTTACCATTTGATATTCCATCAATTGAACCTTTCTGTTTTTGATCGCCGACTCCTTTCCATTAGCTTTCTAGGCATTTTCCTTGTAAACATAAAACCACCAAAAGATCAAAAACATCATAAATCATCGCAAAAGACCAAAAACATCACAAAACACTACACACAACGCATTAGGAAACTGACACCTGGTACATGAAAATTTACTTCACTTAAATGAGTTTACAAATCACAGTTTGACATTCTGAAAATGAAGCTTAGGTTTAGGAGACTAGATTGAGACCAAACATTTGGAAAACGTGCCAAGAGAGTGAAAACTAGGTAACCTTTGTTTCTTAGTATCCAGAACACATGCGTAGGGAGAGAGATTCAAGGGGGGTATAAGCGGCGAGAGGCGAGAAGTTTGATTCCTAGAACACCACTTGTTTCATCTAGATCAGGAAGCTAGTACCTTCAACTCAAACCAATCTTCCATCCTTTACTGATCTGGACTTCTAGAAGATCTAAGGTCACCTACTTCATTAGAGAAACCTTCACTTCATCCACCAGGAACACCTTAGAGAGAAGAAGATCTAAAAACTCACCGTGAGAACACAAGCCTTTCTACTTCACGGGGAGAGTCGACCATGTGGCGAGCGAGGAAGAAGGAGGAGAAGGTTTTTAATGGAGAACACACATTGTTGAAGTTTTCTCCCATGGGGTTTTATGTGTCTAATATTTTCCACTTTCCTAATACGTTCCCAATTTATTCTTCCTTTAATTTCCTTTTTCATCAGTTTTGTTGAATCAATTTTTTATAGATTATTTCTTTGAAGAAACTTATGTTAAAAGTTTGAATAAGTTTTGTTCTCCAACCTTTTTGTAGTTATCTTGCTTGGTAGGAATCCCCCGATCCACAAAATTTGCTCAACATCTTTTAATCGGTGACAAGGGCCCTCTTTTTCTTAGAATATACTCAATGCTTGTTCCATCTCCATTTTTCTCAACATTTGGTATTACCTTTTCTTGATAGAATTTAGCCTTTACTTCCTAAAGAATAATGAGTGAAGGTTGTTAACATATTTCTTGAGCTTATATCTTTCTTCCTTTCCAACATTGATGATAGATAAGAATTGAGATTTTATTATGTTTTCTTGGTGTTTCGATAGGGATTTTCATGTTTTAATGATTGCTTGTGACTTATGATTCAATTGTGCATTTGTTTACTCAGCATTTCTTGTTTATTTTGTTTGCTTGGTAACTTGAATATACTTTTTAGTTTAGAAGTTATTAAGTTAGACTACTGATAAATTTTTATGCGAACATATCCTTTGACCCAAGAAAAGGTGTTTTCCATTTTCTCGATGTTTCCACACTTGGTTGGTTCATCACTCTTTTTTATTAAATAAGAACATCCTTCTTTGGTTCATAGAACGATTCTTCTTTGATCGACGAATGGTCCCCCTTAATTTAGTGGGTTAGAAAAGATATTTATCTCATTTATTAATAAATAAATGGTGAACATAATGAATATTTCCCTCGGTGATTATATACTTATCCAAATGGAAAATTTTAAGGACGCAAATTTATATAGTAAAGTTTAGAAATCTTGGCGAATTTCACCCCGATCCTTAATATGAAAACTATAAATGTTTGTTGATATATTTGTAAAAATGTTCAATTTATAATGATTTTATATATAGTCTCTATATAATTTTGGAATTTTTAAGTTAAAATAATTTATATTGTAAAAATTGGTTGAATAAGTTTTAGAAAAAAAAAGTGAATTTGACTAATCTTTTTTGGAAAAACCATGAAAAAGTGTCCCACATAGAATATTAGCCCCTAAAATTTCTATGATCCAGAAAATCATTGTTTTATCTTCAAATATAATCATTTTCTTCATTTCATTGTACCCTCTTTTCTCAACAAAGCTGTCTTCACTATTTCTTTTGGAAAACTAAGTTTTCACTTTGTGTAAACAATTCAAACTTAACATGATCCAAATTTATGAAGGGAACTCTAAACACACCCCCTCCTAAACCCATCGCAAAACATGAGGATAGAGGACGTTCTATGTTGTCCCAATATCAATTATTGTTATGGAAATAGATCTAAAATTTTCAATCTTTTTTTACTTATTCAAGACCTTAAATAGATAACATAGTTGTGTTTTCCTCGTCGAATGATTTTGGTGATGCAAATTTTGTCCCAATCGATCTGCAGATCAAGAATATATTTTCATTTAAATTTATGAACTAATTAATAAAGTTCCATGTCATCATCCTCCACTTTTGGCACCCATAGGTATATCCTGAGTTCGCCTTCTTACCACCACTTGGAAATGATGTACTAGATGCGGCCAGAGCATGGTTGGGGTCACCACATACAAGTATCCATTTATATAAAAAACTTATAAATATTCTCATACTGCCCTTCCTTATTTAAGCACACGGGAAACCGCTCTCTCTCCCATATCATTTCCTAACGAGGTAGCAACATAAACAAATCAAGTCCACTCTTGCCATGACACCCCAACTATAATCCTCTTATAAGAAACCAACTCGAAGAAATTTTTTTTTCCATGTTACTTAACTTTAAGGTCTATTTCACCTAGATCTAACCTCTTTAGAAGAGACTCCATTCTCAAAGGAAATTTTTCTTGGAGATAACCCTCGACTCCAAAAGAAATTGTTCTCAATGAGAAATCCTATTCGGAAAAAAAAAATTCATAGTAATGACTTGACTTCGATGTCATGGGGGAACGCTATCACCATTCCATTCATGGTTCCATTCACACATATGACATTATGTTGTGATGGTATTCATAATATGGTATGCGGGGGCTCATACCTTCCACCATTCGATTCACGGGGGTCCCCACCAGAATATAAATCGTTGAAGTCTCACTATTGGAAATACTAAGAGGGGGGGTGAATCGGTATTTCTTACCAATTATCACTTTTAAATATTTTTCGAACCTTTATTTAATCTTCAATTATTCCTTATTTTTATCCATTAACAACGAGTAAACAATAGAACACAATAGGCACACAAATTTTAGATGGAAAACCCCCTCCCCGGGTCAAAAACCATCGAGAACGTTTTTTTATAATAATTATTTATTTAATCTTTAACCCCAAGCTGAAATGAAAGGTCTGACTTCCTAGAATTCTAGAAAATAATTCTTCTCTAGCTCCCACTAGAAGGATGCCTCAGCACCTAGTTTGTTAGTCAACTTATTGGATGCCACGACATCTTAGACAACCTACCACCCTGAAGTGTTCATAGGCTCCAACTTTGTAGGTGACTTCATGCACCAACCTAGAACCTCCATGCCACCCTATAATGATCGAAGGAAATAAGACAAGAGTGTGGAATCCCATACCCAGGGAAAATGATCCATGACAAAATATGATTCACAATGATTTTCTTGAACTAGACCAATCACCCAACCATAACATTATCCAACAATGACACTATTACCTCCCAACAATGCCTCTGCAACTCTACGAAAATTGAATATTTTACAATAATGAATCTTTTACGATGATTATTTTTACAATAATGACTTTTGACATGACCTCATACTTGACTTGACACTACTTCTTTTAACACTAGCAATTGTTGAGGTATTGTTGTGCTTGCTTGAAGTAATGGTACTTTGGCATTTCATTTTCCTTCTAGTATGTGTCTAAGTTGTCATTTATTGTGTCCTCCTTCTTGCACATGCACTAATGAACAAGACCCAAACCGATATACAAACAAAACTAATTACACTTTCCTACAAACCATATGTAAGAGAAATATTCAAAATTCAAATGTAAATACGTACAACATTTTATGAACAAAACCAAATCCAAACATACATATAATATACTTACCTTTATCTATAAAAACACATGTCAAAGATGATATTCAAAGTAAAATTCAAACACTAATCATACATACCTTGTTGTAGCAAAATTACTGATGAATGTTGATGTGTTGTCCCTTTTCTGAATGATCCTTGAATGCATATTTTTTCTTGCCTTCTAGAAGCTCGATATTGAATCTGTTGTATCTATGTAATTTCAGATCTCAAGGTACGAAATTATGTCTCGTATTATCTTTACGAGTCACATTTCAACCTCGTAGGTCTTATCAATATTGGATTCTTCAAGAAATAGTTATACCCAATCTCCTATGATGACCACGATTATCGATTGGTTCGGTAGAGCGAACTTGTCGTGCTACGGTACTACTTCTTCAACATTTAGTCTTGAAAAAGATACCCAACAAACTAAAAATCGTCCTATTCACATCACTTTGTGAAATTTGAATTGATATGGAGAAAGTTATGATGATTTTCCCAAGGTCACATTAGACATGAAATTCGCAAGCACAAAAACCTAACTTCCTCGAGATCATATCTGCAGAAAAGATAGAAAACCAATATACGACATTTAGGCACATGCTTCATAAGGATTTTGACTCAAATGAGTTTTCAACATACGAAGCTTCGTAGAAAAAAAAATTTATAGATAAAATTCCATGATGACTTGTTTTAAGTAGAAATCACGCAGGAGGATATGAGGTCACAATTTATATAAATGCTTAGGTTGAGAGGGTCTTCAACAAGTGAAAGTTGTAGGGATTTTATGAGCTTAAGAGGTATTAATTATTGATTATTCAATGACCACAACCAATGATTAGTGTCATGCCACAACCCCATGGGGTTTTAGCCCACTAAATGGGGTTACTAACTTCAAACACAAATATCTCTCAAACCATGAATAATTAGGTGGAGTGCCATATATCAATGGAAACATATTGACAAGTAGAAGCCATCAAAAATATCCTTGAATTAGAATAGATTAAGTTGTTAAGTCAAAATTCCTATGCACGGTGAGGTTACCACAAGTGTAGCAGGTTGATGTCAATGACCTTGGCAAGTCAACACTCACATGAACCATATATTGGTCAAGATGGTGGTGATCCATTCCCTACCCCTGCGATGTCATAGGGAGAAAGGCCCCATGACATTTCTAAATGTTGATCATCGTGGCGTTCCTCCACCATCCATCATAGTTAGAATCCGCCCTTGGTTAAGGTGACATGGCCATATGTAATTTGTCATCTGGCCCTTGGGGCTCAAACTTTGACCGGATGTGATCTCCTTTGAAATGCTATGGGTTATTTTTATTTATATAGACACACACACACACACATATCACAACTTATCATAAAATATTACACAACAGTAGTTGTACTTTCCAACTCGACCACGGCACGGTTTATAGGTCATTGGCCCTCACCTCTTTGCCAAATCATTTTAGTTTATATGACGTGGACATAACCCTTGTCTCCACCTAAAATATCATAGTTTCACCATAGAATTTACATCCATAACGAACAATGAATGGGTCCTGGTTCTGCCTTTGCCTGCCAAATACCGCTGTCATGCTACTACAAATACATCTAGAAACAACCCTTAAGGATATATTTCAAGCATAAAGGGCATTAACATAGTATAACAATTCGTCAAATTAATTCTTGCATCGATTTTCTTGAGGATTTTTGAGACTATGAGTGAAAATACCACTCCTTAGTTCGGTAATTTTCAATGGAAAGTATGGTTTTAATGCACACATTCTTACATCCTACATCTTAAAACTCCATATTATCTAAAAATGACTAGTCTCCAAAATCACATCCCAAAGGGGAGGAATAACAAATAGTGAGGTAAGGTGTATGAATTATGCATTTTACTTATTTTCAAGTACATAATTTTATGATACGAAATCATGTAAGGTTAGCCATGCTAGATCTTCTATCAACCATAGCATAAGAAATTGCGGTATCATAGCGCGGTTGGAATTAGTGTGATGACGAAGCCCTCTATAATATCTCTACTTATTAGCATTATCGGTAGCATACAGAGACTAATAGTTGCCTCCTAACCAATACATTCAAAGCATGTTTTAAATCAACCTTCATGTTGACGAGTGATGGATACCACTAACATACGGGGAATCTACGATATAAGGTCACAATTAGACCTCACAACATTTAGTGTGGTCATCAGGAAATAGACATCTACATTTTACATACAAGATTTCCTTGGCCTAAGTAATTAGCATTAGAGAGAATCTCACATGTGATTTTGAATGATAAATAGAGTTTTACTTGTTAATTTTCGATTGTAGATGTATCAAGGTTATTTCAATGTGGAGGGAGAAAGTGAACCTCTAAAGAGAAGTACTAGTATTAATATAATGAATATACCGTGGATAAGAAAGACTTGTCTATACATCGAGTGAAATAGTTCACATAGATGTGAAGATCATTACAATCATTACAACACATTTCCAATAAGTTAAGAACCAAATTCAATGAAATAGTTTAATTACTTTAGTACATGTGAAGTACACATGAATCATAAAAATGACAAGAATAGTCTTAAAACATTCACAATCCATGCATGAAAATTTGTTTTCCAAATGGCTTCAATTATTAAGAAAAAGTTATAAGATACATAAATACAATGAACATAGCTCCATTAGTGGAGTGTTATGGCACTATTTTCTCCCCAAAGTACTAACCCTATCTTATGAGTACCTTATGGTAGAATCCAAGGTTAAAATTATTTTTCATGATTAATGAGGATGCTTTTATAACTTGAGGCATGACCTTTCATATCCTCATGACTCCTAACTTTTCACTTCTAAGTACCTTTGGACTTCTAGAACCTTTGGATTTCCAAATGACTTTTTGGAATTACATATGACTCTTGGTATTGCATGTCTTTTTTACTTCTATACATGTTCTTGTCCATAGATAATGTAGAATTCCACATATTTGTATTTACAATAATTACATGATTACATCACCAACCCACATCATCATGTGATGAGAGCATGAGTCCATATAATTGTTGACTTGGACTTGTAGTGAGCATTGACATGGAATTTATTCAATGGTGACATGGTTTCTTACTTGTGTCTTTTCTCTTATGCAACTCTTGATCTGTTGATGTCTTCACCCTCCAAGTTGTGATCTTATGGAGTCTTTAGGGTTATTTGATCATCAAGACTTCAATGTTTTTTTTTTTCTCTTGAATGCTTTATTTGGATACCTTCTTTTCATGATCTTCCTCATGCATATTTACCATCTTGTCCTTGAACAATAAATGGTGCAATCACTCATGTGAAAAACATAGCCTTAAAATTTCCTATTCTAACATGTTACATGCATGTGTATTTTTCTTCATGTTTTAAGAATGCTTCTTCGTGAAAGAGAGGAGAACTTCTAGGCACATGGGCACACATCGAAACGTTGAAGGTATAAGGAGATGAAGCTTTGGGGCTTCGGGTTCTACATATGATCGAGAGGGAGAGAGAGAAACTCAAGGAAGGGGTAGGGCATATGTTTGAAGGATGAAGGGTGAGAGCTTCGGAGCTTCCCAAGTGTGTTGTGCCTCTTTGTTAGTGACCTATAAATATATGATTCATAATTTTGACTTGAATATTGGTAATCTTGTAAATATGTACACTACTTTTCCTTACGCGAGTTGTATTCCTATGTTTGTAAAAAAATAAAAAAAATCAAAAATAAAAAAGAGGGTAAAATGTCCTAAAAGAATAATCAAAGGACTTAGAAAAAATACCAATAAAACATGAAAGTGTGCAAGTATAAATGCCATACTATTTTTACCTTTTGAGTTGATTATGTAAATGAGTGTCAATAAATTCCATAATCTGTTATGACAAACGATTTAATCATAAAATCGTCATATTTCAATTTCAAATGTTATAGATATAGAATAAAGAATTTTCATACGGTTTAATCATGAAAATTTGTAAATGGTTAGAGTAGAGAAAAAGTGAATCCAACGGGTTAATCCTGAATTCTTTGGAGAAATCGGTATGTAGAATTAGATAGTTTTATTGCTTTCAAAAATAATAAATGTTGTAAGGTTGCTAGCTCAAATGCACACAATCGAAATGGAAGAAAAAATGATAGTAGTTAAAATTGGGTAGGTAGAAGAAGGTGAGAAGCATCATTGTATATATTATTCACCGAGCTGCAAATAGCTAACTTCCCTTCCCCATAGCCATTTATCATTCTAAACCATCGATCGAGAAAGGCTCAGGCATTTCCTTGACCCATTGGGAGATGGACACGAGCTCGCATGGTTGATTAGTTGAAAGTGTTAAATTTCTATATTAATCCTAAAATCACATCATTATTCCATTCATGCATTCATTTCCCTGAATAATCCTAAGTAAAAACCTCATTTTACTTAAAAGATCCTCTAATTCCCATTTGATTAATTTCCCACATCACATGAAAGCATAAAACCCTCAAAATCACATTTTATCCTAAGTTTAAGTGGTAAAGTTATTATAATGCAAATTTGCTTTTAATCTTCACTTTCTTAGTTATCTTAATGTATTTTGAGTTTTCCATTTTCCCTTGTCATATTAACTTTAACTTATTTAATAATGCTAAGAAATAATCTTTTCATATTAGTACCAACTCCCTTTTATATTAATAAACCCCAAAAACTCATTAATATAACTTTAGCCAAAGTTATTTATCCCCACATGTTTAAATAAAAACCCACATTACACCCCCTTTGGCTAAATATATCTTTATATAAATATCCTTTATGGTAGTTAAATCATTTTGATTTAATTTAATATATAATAAAATATGTGAAAAAACCTTAAACATGTTTAATTATGTGTTTAAAACAAAAATATTGAAGTTTTGTTTAAACTAAACTTCAAAACCCATTCCCTTGTTTATTATCCCTTCCTAAGACTCCCTTAAACCTAAGGTTAAATTATAACCTAACCCTTTCACGATATATATCTCATACGCAATGTTAACCTTGGTTAAAATCTCTTGATACCCCTCGACCACCTTTTTCATTGAATAAACTTTGTTTTAATAAAATCCCTTTACCCCATCGGATTAAATTCGGACCCTCGATCCCCGATATCCATTTTATCCTACGACTCCAAACAAATGCGATGAAAGTTTCCCAACCCCTTATAATTCCCCATCGCATGGAACTATAATCGTCAGGTCACGATTAAATCCAATGGTTCTTATTTAAGCGCGATGAAGTTTTTATTTCATAACCTTACCCATCTCATCACGTTCATTACCAATAGTTACGATCTTCATCAAATTCGAATCGGACGATCGCATTTAACTTGATATCTCCATCTTCTATCCCCAACATAGCCCATCGCGTTAGCGATAGCGTTGATCTTCATCGACGAGATCGGTAGTTGATAATCGGTCTGCCGGGTCCCACTATGCTTTCCACCAAGTCTCCTTTTAATCCCGGTCGTTCAACATTTAGAGTCGATCTAACGACCCCTAACTTCCATATCACGTAATGAGAGGTACTCGACCCATGTTTTATAAAAATTACGCGATATGGGTTGTTTCTAAGCACGCCCCTTGTCGACGTGTCCTAATATGATTGGATCGCGTGCAAAAATGGTACAGCTTACCACATTGGAGCCATGCGAAAACCACCCAAGCTAAATCCAAAACCGCTCCTTTCTTGCGATTAATGTGATTGAATGTAATATGACTTAAGGTTTTATGCCTTGGTTTTTTATTCATTTCATAAGCATTTTAAAATACACATGACAGAAGCATATCACAAAAGCTCCGACGCCATTTTTGAGCCATTTATGAACCGATTTGACTTGTCGGTCTTGTTTTTACTATACGCTTCATTAGAACCTCACGACCTTTTTCTAGCCCAATTTCAACGGGCGAAGACTATTGCGGACCGGCCAATTCCTCACGACCACAAATTATACCTTTCACGGGTATTTTTCACTATTCGACCTACAAAATACTTCAATTTCAAAGGAGAATTCATTTTTGAACTACATTTCATAATAAGTGAATTTTCCATTACGGTAATCCAAAAACCTCCGAAATACGGAAACCACATCGAATTTTCTCCGGGGATACGTATTTTTCCATTTTTAATGCCATTACTGAAGATCATTTCATTCTTTGAACTTGATCTAAAAAATCCTCTGTGCACAAAAAACTCTTTTATCTCGAAAACCCCACTCGGAATTTAAATTTTTCCGGAAAAGTCCTTCAAATGCCTTCTTGTTACCTTAGGGTAAAAAATCGGATGTTAAAGAGTATCTAGTAAAGGAAAATTTTATTGTTGGTCATTTGCAATTACGAGCGGTGAAACGGTGAAAAGCAAAGATAAAGAGTATCAAGATTGAAAGTGAAAATAAGAGGTGTTCTACAAGCCATCTTCCATGAGATAATGCATCAATTGCCAACAATGCCCCAAGCTAATCATAAAATCTATTTGATTGGGATAGGCAGTTCTATTTTCTTGTAAAAGAGGACAACTTGCAAACTATTTTGTAGCTATCCCTCTTCCTGTGTTATATTTCCTATTTTTTCTTGAAACATTATCTCAAGCTTTGAGATATTTTGTATGTAATTCAATTGTGTATAAATACTTTCATCTTTCAAAGTATTCGGTGTGGAATAAAATTTGAAGATTACTATAGACTTATTTTGTTGAAACATTGCAGGACTTTTTGTGGAACAAAATTGAAGTAGCAAGGGCGGAGGCGAAGAAAAAGACATCATAGTTAAGGATTCATGAGATAAACATGATACAATTATTTTTCCTTGTTTCATTTATTGTATTTCTTCAAGTTTCATTCACATATCATATGTATTTTCTTCTTAAATGATAAACTAGGAAAGTTATTCACAATTCCGGTGTTAAAAAGCTCTCTTGTATTTACTAGTTGTCATTATTTATGTTTTACTGTGATTTCAGTTAGAGAATTCTTAAATGCTCTTTAGTTTCATTGGCCTCACCTTTCCCTCTTCCTTTGTGATCTAAGGATTCTTAATTGCCCTTAGTACAGAATCACATCACTTCATCAAATTAGCCTTTCAAACCCTCTGATTGTCTAACTTGCCCTTAGCATATTTGCATCTTTTGAAATTGGTTTTCAAGTCTTGTTAACTAGAAATTTAACTCCATTTCCCAATGGTTAGGTAGATATTTCTATGGTTTCCCTTAACGAAGATCCTTTATTCCTAACAACATTCCAAAAATCAAACCAAATTGTCCACTCATGGCTAGCCTAAAATCCATTACAAAACAAAACTAAATCTTAAGGAGAGATCCCCTCTCACAGGAATTTCCGAAGGAAGCTAGATATTGAATTCTAAAAGAGGTTCTTGGTTACCCCTGGTTTTATTAACTACAAAAATTTTTCATCCTGACACGAGAATTACTAGGGTGATAACACACTCAGGGAGACAAGTAGGTTGCAAGGTGCATCGTTGAAGGGAAATTTGGAGAAGAATTTAGAGCTTCGGGGGTGCATTCATGAGCTTAGAAAGGAAAAGGAGGGAGCCTGAGGAGTGAATTAATGAAGTTTGAAGGGAGTTAGGGTTCGGGTCTTAGGAGTTTTCTCATGCGCTCAAGGGAGGACACGAGTTCTTCGAGTTGAAGGAGTGCACTCAAAGGAAGACTTAGTTCTTCGGGCGTAGTTTGGAACAAAGAAGGAGAATGATGCTTAGGAGTGAAACGATGCACTCTTGGAGGGTGAAGGGCACACTTCCAAATTAAGGATCCCACTCAATGCTTGAGATTGATCTTTTATGCTCCTAGCCTCGACGGGTTCCTTGCAATCAAAATTTGTCTAAGTGCATGGAAAGATATAACAAGGGAAGACATAATGCATTTAGACATAGAATCATGTGTGACACACTTTCAAGTCATTCATACAACTTAGATAGCCTTAAAAATTTATTAATAGACATAAAAATTCCGGTTTACAAACACTCCCCAACACACTGAACAATTTCAACTTCCTACGGTAGGAATAGTGTTTCGGTTAAAGGGTTAGCCCTTAAGGAACTGTGATTCACCAATTGGATTGCACTTGGCTTCCCTCTCGAACCGAGTTGTATACATATCACCTCCCTTTACTCTCATGGTTCCTAACACACAAAATATATGCCATATCACAATTGTTTCAATCTATCGAAAATTAACGTGTACGGTAAGGTTAAAGATATTCGGACTATGAGTTTCATATTTGGTGTTGATCTACTTCTAGAAGGCCTAGATAGTATCCGAAGTCGGAGTCACTTCAGAGAGAAAAAATGTTGCTTTAATGCCGGTAAAGCCTAGACAATACCCCAACGAAGATGCTTGTTTCACCTCCCAATGCGGGGAAGCCTTTCTCTTATTTCACCCTTTATTTATTTATTTAATAGAATTTGTGCTTCAACACTTATTATTTTCAGGCGAGTAGAAGAGGGATCTTGACTTATTGAGATCACACGAGTTTCCCCTTAGATAAGTATTTATGTAACCTACTGATATTGTTTTTATCTATTTATATTTTCCCCTTATCATATATACTATATCGGATAAGCATGTAACACACCAAGAGTATATATATACCAAGTCGAGGATTTTTTTGGATAGAATAGATGCAAATCTAATAGGTTCTCTCGAGTTTTCCCTTTGGATGTATCATATTTTTGTTTATACATAGTTCAACCTATGGCATGTTCCAAAAAAAAGAAGAATAATAATAGATAGCACATTGTGATTGTCACATTTTGTTTGTAGTTCACCACAAATCTTTTGATCCATGAACTTTTCACATGAGGTCATATTTATGTACAACGACCAAAACGAGAAACAAGATAAGACCTGACTCGACATGAAACATATAGTTTACACAAATGAAAGAAAAGAAATAATGTACGAAACACGACTTACGATTTGTTATTGAAAATAAGATTTCAAATCTCAGGTCATTCATGGGAAGAGGATCGAGTTCTCATGTCTAAGTATTTCAACTTGAACATATTATGACTAATTATTTAAAGGGAGCCAATCTCTGAGAGGTTGGAACTTTGTGTGTTTTCCTTTCTCTTTGTGGGCTTTGTCCCACTTCAATATTATGTCACCCAATTTGAAAGTATTATTCCTTGCATAATAATTTCTTGTCAAGCCAACACTTAATATGGTTTTGATGGATGACAAATATTTATTTAGTTCCAGCCTTTCTTCTCAATTTTAAGCAAAGTGTCTACACTACTTTAGACTTGAAAGGCAAAGGTCTATCTTGGGACACTTGGGAGAGTTGCAAGGTTGGAAGATATAGGTTAGGAAGGAAAGATAACTGGCTGATGTAAACCAAAAATTATGGTGATGTTTTGAGGGAAGGCTTAGGAGTTACACGACTATCCCATAGTGCATTCGTCAAAGCATTGTGGGTTCTTTTACTTAGAGAAAATGGTTTTCTTGATTACACGGACGGTATTTTTATTTTTTGACTCGGCTAAACCATTTCCCTGAGGTAATAGTTATATGCATGCTTTAATACAATACCAATTTCTAATGTGAGTGTAAAGTTTCTACAAAGAAAAGTAAGTCGCATTATCGAAGCTACAGAGACATATGAACATCAAACTTGGTTATAATGTTCTGCTTCGAAATAGATGACTTTAGTTGTTAACTTGTCTTAAAGGAACTACTTTGATCCACAGTAAAATAGTTGTTCGTTGTTAGAACATATCGATGTTGCTTCGAAGAATGTGGAAACATTTATTCGATAACCGCCATGACCCCCACTATTTGAATGGTTCCTCGACTACGCCACTAGTAAAAAAGTAGTGGGACGAGCTGAATTATTATCTTAGTGGCACATCCTTTGATAAGTTAGGCATTTGCAAACATAAGCATGGGAAATTTTGAATAAAGTGGGTAATAATAATAACCCTCATTACTTTATGCATATTTGTGTCACTCACATAGTTGCCACCTATTGATCTATCGTGTAAGTCTCTTAGTACCTTCTTTGTGTCCTAAGGCTTAAGTTATCTTTAGCAAGACACCATTGTGGTACTTTACGAAAATCACTCCATGAATAAGCTAATAAGATAAATATTTAAGGTGGATTTCCCTATTTTTTTTATTCAATAAATATATGGGCAAGGCATTGTGCTCACAATAATTTTCATATATCTGAATACGATGGCAACGTATATTTTTTCTAGAACTTATTCCACATTCCACATTTATATTTCTTGCTTCCGGATATGAAATATCTTGCTCGGGAGCATCTCTCGCTTCGGTACCCGTGATAAAGGCATGACCCTTAATGGTATGAACTATTTTAAACTATACATCATATTCTTGTAAGCAAGTCATCCAATTTTCCCTCTTCTCACCCATCTCTTGTTGCACAAAAAGTGTTTTGATCGTTGGATTAGGCACACAAATGATCATGTGAGATTTAAGTACATAGGGTTTGAAATATTTTAATTCCTTATACACGACATAAGCATGTTTATTTATGGCATGATAATTCATTTCTAACCATTGTAAGCTAACTCATGAAATAAAGGAATAACGTTCATTTCCTTCCAACATCCTTGTAGGTGATACGGATGCAATAGATAAATCAAAGGAAAAGTGTAAAGCAAGAAATATTTTCCATAATTAGGGATAAATAATGGAATTTCATTAGAAATAGCTTGTTTAATGCGAGCGAAAGCATTCTTTTCCCTTTTTGTCCCTTTTGTAAGTCGATGTAACATACACCTCCCCTCACATCTACCCGAGTAACGAGAAGGAAAAAGAGTTAAACATGAAATTTGAGGGAAGTTAAGAACAAACTAAACCTCCTTGGTGACTTTAAGGAATTGGAATCGACACGTAAAACCACTCTTGCATATTCCCTTTTCTTACAAGGCTCCCAAAGGATATCCCGGCCATGGAAAGTGACTTGACCCCAAGATCCCCTTTGAATTTTATTGAAGAAAACACTTGGGTGCTCCCTTTATATGGGCATGGGTGCATATCGAAGCTATAGACACTCCCATGACATATGCATGTGTGCGTATAGGGACTTAATTTCCTAGACATGTGCACAACGTACGTGGGATTTAAGGCACTTTTAAGTCCGGAGAGTCTTAGACACTTCCCGAACCTCTTGTATCTTTCAAAAATCATTAAGGACGTGATGAAAATGCCGGATGACCAAAAGGTGACTCGAGGACTAGGCCTAATCATCCCCAATTTGGATTGACATCTTTGTCGAACACTTGGCATGAATGAAATCTATAGGTCTAGGATATAAGGTAGAGCTTGAATATTTGTAAATCTTATGAAACATTACAAGAAGGATCACCACCCTCTTCCTTGAACATTTATGACATAGAATTTCATCTTTCATCCATTATTTTAACAATTACAATTAAATACATGAAATAACCATGACATGAACCGAGTCAATCAACCATGCTTATAACTAGCATAAAATCATGGAAATAATGTTGAGATAAAAACCATTAAACCCACACATTAATAAGTACAAAATAAATAGAACCTAACTTTCATTAAACATAGGAAATAACCAACCGGAGTTCGAGACTTCCATGTACCACGACCATATACATGGTTGAGCAAAACCTATCTTCATCAGGTCACCTGTTTTTTTTCATATTCCAAGCACAAATGTGGGATCTCATGGATAAACCAATCCAAAACCAACCAAGGGAATCCAGTTACTAAACCATCTCCACCCTGCCATATTGTGATCACACCAAAATCGGTGCTCGATCACGACCAAATTGAACTTGGAATACCATCTAGAAAGATCCCATCACATATCCTTGAGGAAATTTGTGTCTCCTGTCTCTAAGGGTTTATAAATCCAATATTGAATCACTAGGCCCTAAATTGAAACACCACCCTTAGGATTTCACCGAAGTGTATCCCACCAAAGGCGGTCTCGGGATTCCTGAGCCTTCCAGAATTTTCTTTGAGACCACCTCACGTTTGTGGATTTTGAAATACATCCAAAAATTCCAAAGCTCAAAGCTGAGATCAAATCCTTTTATGGAATCACGGAAGAATGCAAGGCGAGGTTGAAATCACTTCATCAAAACTCGACCAATGACACCAATGACGTGAGAAGACCGAGCACTCCCACATGAATTAGCCATGCATATCCAAACCCGACTAGGATATCACACACGCAATATATGTTACTTGCAAGTATTCTTATTGAAATTGCTAGATCCTTCTCTGCCTTTTTTGATGTTTTTTACTTTCTTTCTTGTCCTTCCTTTATTTCTTTTTCCTCTTTCTTGGCTCAATTTTGAATTTCTGAGAAAATATAAGTATCCGAGAGTGTGTGAGAGAGAGAATAATGAGAGAGCTCCAAAGATGACCTAAAAGGTACGAAGTGATCCTCATAAGCATTTTTGTCAACGAGGTCTCTATTTTATTCATTTTCCATTATTTTCCTTCATTTTCCTCCTCATATATGAAGCCTATGACCTTTACATTCATTTTCTCCTAATTTCTTTTTATTTGGTAAATAAATGTGTGAAAATAATTTTTTTCCTCCTTAATACCTTAGCCATTGCCTTTGCCAATTTTCCTTAGCCATAAACACATGTCTAGTGATGCCCACTAGGATATCTTTGCCCATCATTCAACTTGGAATAAGTGTCCCTTAACCATGTTCTTATTTTTCATTCATTATCTTTATTGTGAACCTTTAGCACGAGTGTGTTACGAACCCTCTTTGTAAGGAACTGGCATCCTCGGTGGTAAACCACACCTACACCTCAACAAAACTACTAAAGAAAAAATATTTCTCATGGAGCTTTACGGATGACCTCGATGTAGTATTTATAATGAATAACTCGCTGAAAGAAAAAGATCATGATAACATGACCAAATAACATCCATCACAGCTTATTAGAGATTTATAACTTATCTCATGGTGATATTTAAAATCAATAGACATAAGTACATGTGCCAAAACATCACCAAAACATATTTATAAACATATACCAAACACCAAACCAAAAATTCTTTTCCTCGAAGAAAACAATGAAGGATACATAGCCGCATCGATCCTCCATCTCCCATGTAGCTTCATCGAGCCTAAAGTGCTTCCTACACTTTAACTGTGATAGCTCTGTTCTCTAGCCGAGCATGAGTTCATTCGCTAAAATATTCACTAAAGTTCAAGCTAGAAATTCTCCTTCACTTCTTGCTCCACCGCAACACGAGACCAATCAATAGAATGATTAACATCTTGATAGACCTTTTAAGTAATGAAACATGAAACACATCATGGAATTTCTTGTGGAGGTAGTGCGAGTCGATAGGTCGTTGGTCCAATACTCTCGAGGATCTCAAAAATTCACACTTATTACCATGGTGCCAAATTGGAACATGATCCAATCCTCAAGGATCTCTTCTTGGTCTTGATGCAAAAATAAACATTCTCCCCAACCTGAAACTTCTTAAATACCCTTTGTTGGTATGCATATATCTTATTTTTTTCATGTGTTTCCTTTAGATTCCTCTTTATAACTTTGAATTTCCTACTCCATGTAACGACATGTCCTAGTCCGATCAACACCATGTTAACTGAATCACTCGACCTGATGGGAGTATTACAATGCCGCCCATACGGTGTCTTGAAGGGACTCTGTCCCCAATAACTCCTAGTCACCCATTTTTGTATGAAAAATCAACCAATGGTAGATAATCTTCCATTCTCGCTTATAATGCATCATATACATTCTCAACATGTCCTCCAATGTCCCCAGTGACCCTCTCGGTTTTCCATTTGTTTGTGGATGATAAGTTGTAATGAAGGAAAATTTGTGCCCAATCTTGCGAATAAATCCTTCCAAAACTTGGAAGTGAAATTTTCATCCTGTCTCATATGATATTCTTTGGAACACCATGAAATCGATTTCATCTTTGATGAACACTTGTGCTATATCACTAGCGAGTATGGGGTATTCTTGGAATGTAATGTGAAACCTTTGTCAACATGTCCAAAAAAACCATGATGGAATCATGTTGTCCTCTCACTTTGTCCTCATAAAACCTATTACAAATTCTATGGAAATGACATCCCATTTCAATTAAGATCGCAATAGGTTGTAGTTCTCCACACAGATTCCTACACTCTACCTTCTCCTGTTTGATAATCCAAACACCTAGCCCACAAACTGCTACATCCCCTCCTCATATTTAGCCAATAATAGAACCTCTTCATTGTGTCAATTCCTTTTGATAGCTTGGGTAACATAAATAAGGTTTTGCATGACACCCTCAACATCATCTTCATGGGGTTGCTACTATACGACACATATGTATCTTGTCTCTAAATATGACTATTCCATACGGTAGCCATGACGATGGATACATCACTGTGTCTTGCACTTGTACCCTTACCTATTTTCTACTACAATATGTTCCAAGCTCCGCATACAGCATCTGGTGACCTACCTTAAGATTCTATCCTGTAAATATTTCCCATAGGAGCTCATAGGTTGTAATGTGATTTACACACCCGTATCCTCCCGTTAGATAATTTTCAACCATGTTCTCTTTACCTTTGATGTATTTGATCTCAAGGTAAACTCACGATCGTGGCCAACCATCTAGCTCGCACAAATTCATATTCAATTTGTCGAACAAGTATCTCACCCCAACTGTGACGCTCATCAATACAAACCTCCTTCCCAGAAGATACTCCCCTCCACATCTTCAATGCATGTGTATCGGTCGTTGCTAGCTCGGAGTCATGTGTCGGATAGTTTTCTGCTCATTTAGTTTACGTGACTCATAGAATACCACCTATCCCTCACACTTAAGAACTCTACCAAGCATTGTTTTGCAAGCATATGTACATACCACCATAAATTTTTGTCTAGATCTCTGCAATCTTTGCTTGGAGCATGTGTATACCGTGTAACTCAAGCTACTCAAAAACTAGCCTCACACTTCTCTATCCACTCAAACTTCTTACCTTTCCTTTACAATGATGTAATCGAATAAGAAATGTTTGTGAGAAAATCCTGATGAACCTCATGTGCTTTGCCAATCCCATGAAGCTAGCCTCTTTCTACATTTCAGGAGCTTCCCATTCAATGATGTCTTCTACCTTTTTAAGGATCTACTATTATGCCCTCCTTGGAGACAACATGTTATGAAACCATCTCACAAAATAGAAGAAGATATAGATCGACTTATAAATAAGCCTCTTCGAGAGGAAACCTCCTTTAGATTACATAAATGAACAATTCTTGGATGATACAAACGAAAAAATCTCCTTTCTATATATAGGAGTCCATGTGGTCACAACATAATCCTGAACGACCTAACAATATTAATAATGTAAAGAACTGTATTAAAAATAATTAGGATTTTATGGGGCACGATTTAAAGAGAAATATGGGAACTACATGGGTACGACAATAAAAATAAGGGGGCTACACTAACAACAATAAGGGACTACACTAGTAATATAGGGACCTAACATGCCCCTCTCCTTCAAAAAAAATTGTTGTCGTGCTTGAGTAGTTCTGGATGTACGTATAAAATTATCATCCTCCCATGTGGAATATTTAGTGGGTAAGTTCTTCCACTTGATGAGATACTGCGAAATTGATCGATTTCATAGTTTTTTCTTGTTTTCAGCTTGCTTTAGGTTCCAATATGATTTTCCTTCCTCATCACATTACGGAAATATTGTTTTAAGCGGAATTTTTTCACCTATAACCTTCTTTAAGAATGAAACATTGAAAATTGAATTTTTCAGGGAAGAAGCAAGAAGCTCAATTTGTGTTCCATAGTACCAATCTTTTGCAACACCTTGTAAGGACCATAGTACTTTGGCGATAATTTATTATCCTTCTTAGCTTGATTGAGGTCATTTGTTTATATGGTTGTAGCCATAAAAAATACCCGATCTCCTACACCAAAAATTTTCTCGTTGCGATGTTGATTTGCTATTGTTTCATTCGATTTTGTGCCAAATTTAGGTTATCCTTTAAGAGTTGGAGAACTTGTTGTTGATGCTCGATGTGATCTTCCACTACTTGAACCTTACAATTTTTCTCTTAAAGATGATGTGATGGATGGTGGATGATATCCATAAAATTTTATAAATAGGTTCATTTTTGTTGCGGTATGGAAAGAAGTGTTATACCACCATTCGGCAGGGAGAGGTAACCACTTGACCCATTGTGTTTGTTTATCATATACAAAAGAATGAAGATATCTTCAAAAAAATTTCACTATTCTAGTTTGCACATCGGATTGAGGATGATAAGATGAGAGTACATAGTCTGAATTGAGTACCCAGAAAACGAGAAAATTATTTCGTCCAAATATTTAAGTGAAAATGGGAGCTTTTAACAACTTACAATACTCTTTGGGCTTTCATGTAACTTTTGAATTGATTCACATAGATCGGTAGAACTATACTTGCTTTAAATGGATGAGATAATATACAAAAGTGTGCATACTTAATTAATTATATCAAACACCACCATGATGACACACTTTTCTTGAGACTTAGGTAAACCTACGATAAAATCCATTGAAACCTCCTCTTAACATTGACTTGGAATGGATGGTGGCGATCTAGGGGTATTAATTGTCTCAACTTTATTTTGTTGGTAAACCAAACATTTTTCCACAAAATTTTGGATATCGGTTGCAAGGCCATCCCAAAAAAATTATTTCTTCACCTTACGGTAAGTTTTTAAAAATCCTAAGTGTCCTCTAAGTGAAAGGTGTGCGGTTCAAAGAATCTTTTTGTTTTGGTTGGAAATTATTACAAATATAAGTGATCTTTGTACCATAAGGAATCATTTTTTCCAACTAAATGTATCATATGTACTCGGATATTATATGACTTTTTGAATGTGTCATAACTTCTTTGTCATTCTTCCATTCCTCCCTTGCTTCGGTTATCCAATGTTTGCTTGGATAATAGAAATAGCATAAAGCAATGCTTACACCTCATCGTATTTTCTTGAGAGTGTATTTGCAACAATATTTAGCTTCCCTTTTTTGTAGATGATTTCAAAGTCATAACCCAACGTCTTTGTGACCCATTTTTATCTTGAAGATATTATTTATTTGTTCCAAAAAGTATTCTAATTATCATGATCATTTTTTACTGTGAATTTTCACTACATTAGGTAAGGTCGGCATTTTTTAGTGCATGTCCATATTTCCAACATTTCCTTCTCATAAATAGCTTTTTGTAAATATTTCCTTTGTCTGGACGACTTCGAAAAGAAATTGGTCTTCACATTCTTCCATTAAAACAACACGATTCCATTTCACGAGGGCATCACATTTAACAATAAAGGTTTTTGTGAAATCTAGTGTTACTTTAAGGCAGAGTTAGCAGCATTGCCTCTTTAAGATGTTGAGAGCCTTAGTTACTTCAAGAGTCCATGAAAATGAATATTTCTTTAATAATGTTGTTAGAGGTCTTTGCTATTCTCCCATAATTCTTAACAAACTTGTGATAATACCACATTAACTTGAGAAATACTTGCAAGTGATTTATGTTTATGGGGACTATCCATTCCTTAATGGATTTAATTTTGTTAGGGTTTACCTTAACACCCTCCACGAGATACGATACGACCCCGGATATTCCACCTCTTGTATACGAAAGAAACATTTTGGAAGCTTTTGCATATAATTGTTTCTATTCCAATAGTTTGAGGCACCCTGTCAACATGTTGAACTTGATCCTTCCAAGACCTAATGTAGATTAGTATATCATCAAAAACTACTAACACAAATTTTCTAAAGGAAGGCTTTGAAAATGGAATTCATCAACCCTTGGAAGTATGAAGGTGCATTGGTAAGGCCAAAATGCATGACCAAAAACTCATAAGCAGCCCTCATGAGTTCGAAATGTTGTTTTGAGAATATCTTTGAGTCTTCATTCTAATTTGATGATATCACGAATGGAGATCCAACTTTGGTAAAATAAATTGCTCCATATAATTCATCCGATAATTTATCAATCGAGTCCGGTGCGGGTGGTCGACAAGGTTTGAATAGGTGGCATCGGCGTGGGGTTGGCACGTGGGGTTCTACCACCGCCACCCTCCTTTGCGTCTGTATGAAATAAGTGCATTAACGATCCTACGGTACGGACATTTACACTACACAATGCCCATACACCAGCTTAAGTTCGCTGCTTCTCGGCTTCTCCCGAACGCTTCACTTCGGCTCCTTTGCCCTTTCGCTCCCTCTTGCTCCTTGGCGAATTTTGAGACCTTTTCCGGACGTTATCCTTTGGTCGGAGGTGCCGGAGTCTCCCCTCTTTGTATCAACCTGTCCCTGGGTGCATATTTTGCAAGCCTCCTTCTGCTCTCGAGACTTTGGGCTTCGAGCGCGAGCGAAATGTTCATTCACATTTCGCACGGGTCTTCAATTTGAGCCGCTTGACCTTCAGTTCACTCACCTTCTCCCGGCACCTTCACGTTCAACTCTCAACTTTTTGTCTATCATGCCTCGTTTGCGCCATAACATGAGGAGCGAGGGCGCGGCCGGCCGGTGCAGACGGCCTCTCCTCGACCGCCTCTCCCTCTTCGCCGGTTCCTCTTCTCTGCCCGGTCGATGCGCAGAGGGCGGTATCTAGAGACTCGCGGTGGTAGGGGGTGCTTGGTGGCCATTGGTGGTATGCTGCCTGTAGTAGACTTTCCAATCTCCTCCGAGGTCGGCGGCACGGGCGCAATTACGCTTCCCCTGCATGCTCAACACATGCACCTTTTGATAGTTGTCGCCACACTCACGATTGATTTCAATGAAGCACCTCCAAATGTGAATGTGGAAGCGGCAACACTCCTGCGGAGCATTTGGCCAACGACGAGGCCCTTTTCTCCTTCATGCGGCCGAACGGCGGACGGCCCCGGATGAGGGCTTGCTCCTTCTTTGGTTCCCAATTTGAATTCGTGGAGGCCGACTAAGAATGGTGATGCTGCGGCCCGTCGACCGCGGTGCGGGAGAACACATCTCATTCGGAGAATGCGGAAGCTATTCGCTGCGTGGGGATGAGATGCTCTAGATGCTTATGCTTCTTTGCGTGGTTGAGTCTCCTCCTTCCACTCGGGTGATTAATGGTCTCTCATATCTCTAGTTTGTTTTTGGTTGTTCGCGGTGCCGGAGTTCGATGCGACGATTATATGCTGTTCGGTTCATCGGTTCTATCTCCACTATTTTTTTAAAGTCGGTTCCCCCAAATGGGTGGCGATGTGTCATGTATAGTCCGCTCATGTGTCTCGGTGCAGCTGCGTGGGGGTTTGTTATGTTGTGTGAGCAGGTGTTTGTGTTTAGATATCAGCCCATGCTCCATTTTTGTAACGCACTCCTAGCATTATGTCTTTGATATTTTGAACTTCGAAATTGGTTGCACCGAATATAAATATTTGAACGCGGGAAACTATGAGGCTGGCCTCCATGTAACTATAAATTTTTTGTATTAATAGATTAAAGCGAGCGTATTCATAAAGATAAAAAATAAAAAAAATTATAAATTCTTAATTAATTAATTAATTAAAAAAAAATTAAAAATAAAAATTAAAAAAAAAATTAAAAATTAAAAAATAAAAAATAAAAATAAAATTTATCGATCGGAGGAATGGGAAATTTATCTTTAATAGTCGATCTTATGAGCTTTCCTATAATCCCGGAAACATGCCTGTGATCCATCCTTCTTGTGTAGTACCAATATCTTAGAGGCAGAGAAAGAAATTTGAATAGGTTGAATTATACCGACCTCTAACATTTCTACAATCATACGTTCCAATTTCGCTCTTGCCACAGACATAAGGATATGTAAATGCCTGGTGTTTGGAGGAATACTTCTTGGAATCAAATGAATAGCATGATCGGGATCCGAATGAAATTTAGAGTCCTTTAGGAATTTCAAACACCTTGGAATTATTTTTCAAATACTTTTTGGAGATTTGGAAAAATAGATGATTTTGATGTTGGAACTTCTGAGTGAGGAATAATTAGCAATTATAAACATAGTTTTCTTTCTTGAAGTTGTCATGAAATTAGAGCTTATTATCTTTCTCGACTTCCCTTCGATACCCCCATAATTCTATTTCTTTCCTTAGAAAAAAATTTCAAGAAAAGTTCTTGAAAATTAAAAACTCTTAGTCCCCAAATATTGAAACCATTGTACTCCTAGTACAACATCAACCCTCCCATTGGAATACAAATCATTGGACCATTCAATAAATATTCCCCCATGGCAGCTTGATATTATGGCACTTTAGAGAAATTTATAGTTCCTCCATTTGCAACCATCACTTGACACTCTAGGTACTGGGTATAGGGAGCAATTCAATTCTTGGCTACCTTCTGATGAATAAAATTATGGGTACCCTAGGAATCAATAAACACTATTACATTTTTCTTCTTGATATGTCCTTCTATATTGAGAGTTTTATGAGTGGTAATTCCTGTTGCATTAAAAGATATGGATGGACTCATTTATTCTTTCTCTAATGTTGGTTCCTGGTGTATATCCTCTTCTTTTGAAGTTTCTTCTTCATTTTCTTCCTCCTCTTCACAATCTATGTAAAATAATTTCTTCTCATTACACTTATGACCTTTGGTGTATTTCCTATCACAACTACTAGCAAAGCCCTTTTTTTTTTTTTTTCTGTTTTTTCTTCCAATTTTTTTGGTGTCAACCTTAGGTTGTGGAAGTCTAGGAGTAGCAACACTTCCATATTTATAGATGTGAGTAATAGGCTTCCTTGTCGCCATAATTTTACTTTCAATTTTTCTTTCCAACTTTGAATGCCTTCTCCAATGAATCGGGTTCCCAAAGGCGAACCTTGTGTTGGATGTCATCCTTTAAATTCCCTATGAATACATCAATCATGTTCCTCTGAATATCGAGTTACCCATATATTCAATTTTTGGAAGTCCTTAATGTGCTCCACCATTGAACCCTTTTGTTTGATATATTTCTGGCTAAATAAAGTGTTTCTCTTTGTTTCCACGTAATGTACTATCATTTCCTCCATAAAAATTGACCCGGTAACAATTTTTTTATGAGATAAAAGCACATTACCATAAAAATGTATTTTGTTTTAAATATAAAGTTTCAATGCGTCATTTTTGTGTTTTGTACATTATGGAGATCGAAATGTTGCTCATACGAGTATCCATGTTGTTACGGTATCCTTGACATCAAACTTCCTCATATCAATTTTTGAATATGGTGCATCTTAAATCCAACATTAGAGTCTAGCAGAGGAAATCATGATTACAATTTCTTTTGTTCTCATCATGAGTTTTCTCTACTACCTTTTCACCATTAGGAATATTTTCTTGTAGCAACTTTAGCCTTCCACATGTCTCTTAAAATCTTCCATGTTACCTTTCATACCATCGATCTTAGCTTCCATGCCATCCATATTAGTTTTCATGCCACCCTTCTTACATCTATGCCATCCATATTATATTACCTTCCATTATCCAAACCATCCTGTTATCTTGTTAGCCCCACTGTAAATTTTGACGGGCAAAGTAGGGGCTAAATTTTTTACGAGCCTTCAATAGATACTGTCTCCTGGAGCCACATCATCCTTGAAGTCTCCACAGCCCTTTCACAGTAAATCCCTCTACCAATCCCATTATAGGGCCTCTCTGATTTTCAAAAGCTATGCTCCAAGGGACCTATTTTTACCCCTTGTACCCTGTGAGAATATCATTTCCTCTGTTGCCCCTTTTTTTTAACTTCCTTTCCACCTTTTTTCCCCCCCTCCTAAAATTCCTTCATTAATCCTCTAATCCTCCCAAAAACCTATTTAAACCCTTCAAATACTTTTATTTGGCTTAAACGATCCTCCTCTCCCTACCAGTGCCCAGCCATTGCCCTCGAATTGCAACTAAAAATGGGCAAAAAACCCACTTTGCAACTTACATTAGGCCTTAGCCCCTTTCGCTAGTCCCTCAACCTTTTCGCCACGAAGGACAGCCTTTGAAACCGGCGGCGGCCCAAGCACTTACCCTGGGATGGATATCGGACGCGGTTCAACCATCGATCCATATATATCGGACGATGATCGCGGCTCCCCACGGTGTCCATTGTTCACTTCGTTCATCGCCCGATCATGCCATCGCGGAAGTTTATTTGCCGCGGTCAGAGCGGTTCGGAGTCTACCCACCCGGTGGTCCCCGCATACTATTCGAAAACCATCGAGGGTTTCTATCGCACCGCCTTTGGGCGGAGGGCGATGTGCCGATAAGCCATCGATTCCGCTCGACGTACGACATGTTGCTCGACACTATTTCAAAACCACTACCCCATCACTCATTAACATTCATCAAGCGGATGCGTAACGTGTACATGTGCCTTGAAGTCGATCTAGGGCCGATTGATCAACGGTCGTCGTTCCACGGAAGTGTGCACAAGTTAACCCATGGCGGCGGTACCCACAGCCCCACGATCCATCGCCCTCAGAGACGTGCTTTCCACCATCGATCTCCATCGAGGGTGGACGGTCCAGTTTAATTGCCCTCCATTGACCACCCCATTGCCTGGTCATCGTCACCCCCACGTGTATCCACGAAGTACATCCGCCCATCCCATTGCATATATTTGTTCAAAAGTCGGCGTTTTGTTAAGGTTTTTCATTTAAATTTCCTCTGCGCTCGCCAACCTTCACAAAGGCTTCCCTCCATCATTTCTTTGCATTGTTCGAGCCATTTCACCGGCCTTGCGACCATTTTCATCATCCGCCACTTTGCATCCATCACCCCATTCATGGATTTCATAACAAATTTTAAATTGCGGGGGGGTTTTGAGGTGGTGAAAGCCACCATGATTTACTTTCTTCATCCATGATGACGAAGGAAAACACGAGGGGAAAAGGCAGGTGTGCGGAGGCACAAATCATCGAAAACCTGAGGAGGTCCTACGACGGGACTTGCATTAAAAGACCGGGGTATTACTGCGACGAAAATGTCCGGATCCATTAACACACGATTTCACGATCGGAGATTTAAATTAAGTAGCGAAGGCAGGCATGCAAATGAAGATATATAAGCCTTATTTTTAGAGATTTAAAGGTAAAAGAGAATCAAATTTAATACCCATGGATCACGCGAGAGGAAGGTACAACACGAAAATCAGTAGCATGGGTTCCTACATTAGAAAAATGTTTTCTAAAAAGACGAACTTGTGACTTTATTATACACCATGTTCCTAAAGAAATTTCCACCACGACAACGGTTCGAAGCTACCGGAGCATTTTGTTTCATAAGTATGGTAGACTTCTCGGTCATTCATTTATCTTCTATTTATTCACCGATGGTACCACAAAGTCCTGCGACCAAAGTATGTGGAGACATACAGGTAAATAGAAGTACGATAAAGACCACGCTTTCATCCAAAAGTGCAAAAATTAATGCTCGGAATTTATACGAATGAGCCTCGGCCCTCCTGCTACTTCGAGTTTTAATGTTGCATTAGTTTATCTACTCCTATTATTCTTTTATCTATCAGAATTCCGGGAACATGTTGTAAAGGTTGTTGTTCGAGAATTTCTTCTTAGTTGCTATTAGAGGGATTCATTACATTAGAGCAGGTCTTGGAGGATTAGCGAGTATTTATTATGTATTGGTGGGAGGAGAAGTTTGGTGTAATAACCATTGAGCTCGGTGTATGCTTGTTGGTTTGCATCAATTAATCAAAGCACATTTCACGGGATCTGGTATATTACTATTGGTGATGTTTTTCTAACTTTCTGTTTATCATATTTTCATCTTCATTTCATTTTTATTTAGCTTGCATCAGAGAAATATGGCATAGGATTTACCCTTGTTAGGTACCACATGTCTCTTGCTCTCCTTGCCTTTAATGTTTTTCTACTAAATGTGTTATCTAAGGATTTCGGTTAATTGCTTAACCGATTAGTAGTTCCTTACGCTACTAGTTGATGTATGAATTGAATGAATCTTTCCTTAGATGTTCTTATTAGGTTTGAGTTTAAGTGGGAGATTTGGGAACACGGGGATTAGAGTTAACTTGCTTGTCCACTAGGATCCTTGTGCGACCATACGGCCTTTCTAAGATCTCTGTTAAACTTATCTTCTCTATTTTCCACGGAGCATGCTAAAGCTAACCTGGGGTTAAATGATACTTTGATCCAGATCTATAAGATGCCCCTATGTCCCTCCTTTGAGAGTTTCCTATGAGTATGTCCAAGGTGCGGGTTAAATGACCTGCGATTTGATGCATAGACGAGAAATTAGGTTGCTTTCCTTCTTTCACTTCGATCCTTAATGTTCCATCCCACCATCCTAATCTAAAAAGATCCTTTAATATTATATGACTTGCCCTTTAGAAGCCTTGGCTGGTTGTTGCATGTAATTACTTTCCATGACTCCATAGCCCAATGGATGGCACTTTCTTGACCTTTTCTCCTTGGCGAAACATCCTGCTATTTTGTTCCTTTTTACCATCACTTTCTCAATCTGAAGTCTCATGACCAACCCGACAACTAGCCAACCAAATCATTTTAAACCCCCCTTTTGTGCTTCATACAACCTAACATCTCATTTTTAGCATCGAAGATATTCCATTATTTGTTTTATTGGAGAATCCCTCTCACAAGGTCCCGAGAGGGCTGAATCCTAGGGCCCCAAGAGTGGTTCGATGTTGTATCATCTTTGATGCTACCTCCAATGCGGTCAAAACATGGGAACCCCAACGTAATAAAACTCGGTGGGGATTGAGTGCATTTCACCTTAAACATTCTTAAGCACATCAAAGACCAGAGATCTCTAGTTAGTTGGCATTCGATTGCGATGGTGGACGACGCATGCGCTGACATTTATATACATCCACTGGTGACTCCACAATCCCATAACTCCTAGAAGACCTAATGACTCCACTAGTGGAGGACATTGAGCGAGGTTGAGAAGAAAGCAATAGCCTTCTTTGCAAAAGCATGAATCAGAAACATGGACGAGGGGATACGAAGTATGATGCTTTGTATGATAAATTATATGAATTAATAGAAACGTTTGGTAAAGTGTAGAAGTGTGAGTAAGCTAGATGAATGTAAATGAGGATTATTTAGAACAGCACGTACATCTCCCACGAACAAAAACAGACTCGGGGCTGAAGATGAGCAAGACATGTATGATGCTCAAGAATGCGTAGAAGACGAAGAGGAAAGTGGGAAGCGCGGTGCTTACCTAGGTCACGTAATCGTGGACTAGAGAAAATTAGGACCTAATAGCAAAGGTTAATAGAATGCTACTTCGAGGGAAACAATGTACCATAGAGGAGGTAGAATCGTGTGGAAGAAGAGCGAGCATCCACGACCTCCAAATAAAACATGCAAGAGAAAGTGGTGTGTTGTTCTTGTCCATGATGAGAGGGAAACCCCTCTTTTTGATAGAAGAGGGGGTGATCGGATACGTAAATCGGCCCACCCCGGAGATCTTTTATAGAACACACATACCTGTTCATCTTATGAGTTTGATGATACGGATCTAGAAGGCTCCTGCGTGCATCGAGACGGAGAAAGATGTAACGAAAAATCGAGAAGGTTTGGTGGGTGGCATTATCGTTATGATTTTCCTATTTATGATACGTTTGATGATGAGTGTTTTTCAAAGGGAAGTCGAGCTTGCGGGACCATCATCCTTAGATTCCATGGGAAGATGAGGAGCTAGCAATTCGGAAAGTAATGAAACTAGTCAACCTGTCTGTGATATTGATGGGGAGAGCTATGATAGTATAATAGCAAATGAAGATTCTTTGATCTTCATTCTTCTCTACTACGGATCATCGGTGGGAGTGGAAACCGGCTGACCTTTCCTTTCGGAAGATGAGAGGAAAGCAAAGAAGAAGTTACGGAAGCGAGGATGAAAATAACGAGCCTCCTCTTGAGATAGAGAAAGCAAAGGAAAAAACCCCTTCTCAAGAATACATAGATCATCACGGAGCTCGGCCCACCTCGGAGCGAGAATACATTGACTCGAAGAGGACATGCACCATATATGATGAGTCCTCGGAGTTAGAAAATGAAGAAGATGAGAGATTCTTTTAAGAGAGTCTTATTCTTGATCAGTGGAAGAAGAGGAAATCTGGTTGAAGCTGCTGCCCGGATATTCATAGGGTATCATTTCATGATCCTTATGTACATTCTGCACACATTTGAAGAAGGATCAAAGGTATTTTTGAAAGGCGACATGTCGCAAAAAAAAAAAGCAAATTTCAAACTCTTGTTATTAGACAAAAAGAGTGGGAGGCGCCCTACCTATCCACGACTGCTCGAGGCATTGAGAAAGAAAGACCGGTCATGGGATCATTTGATGGTGGTCGCATTGGAAGACAATGTTTGTAAGCTAGACTTGTAAATATTCTAGTTAGAGTCGGGTAGGTAGGGAAATCTCAATAAAGCTCGGTATGAGCATGTAGTTAGTTGTTTTTTTAATTTCGCAAAGTCCGGCAAGTCGAACCGATCTAATCCTAACTTGGTGTTTTTCAATTTCCGTCTTAGAATGTAGAGAAAATGTTGGACGGGCAGTTTAATCCTAGCGGATGTTAGATTAGGTAGAGAAACTATGGAGACAAAACAATCTAATCGAGTCTCATGGAGTTATAAGGGTAGAAATAGAATAGTTTTATTTTGTTTAAAGAATAAATGATATAAAAGTGCCTGTAGTCCAAATGCACCCTAAAAGAAAAATGCTAGGATTGTAGTACGGGTAGGTAGATTGTTTGGGAATGTTTTACTGTTGATATAATGTCTTCGAGTTTGTGTGGCAGTCTAAAAGAAAGAAAGGGATGTGCCAAAACGTGAGCACGAAAGCCTACATAAAGATTTATCCTTTGAATTCTTGACTCCTTCAGAAGAAGCCATCCCCATGTGGAGCCATTGTGGCCACAGCAAATTTTGACGGGCGTTAGGGGGGCTAAATTGATTCTGAGCCTTCCAATGAATGCCTTTATCCCTCGAAGACACACATCATCCTTGAAGTCTCTGTGCCTTTGTCCTTTGATAATCCCCTCGTTGATCCCAAAATTGTAAGGCCTCTCTAATTTGCAAAGTTGTGCTCCAGACTTTATTTTTACCCATGACACCCTAACGAGAATATCCATTTCCTCTTGTTGCCCCTTTTTTAAGCTTCCTTTCCACCTTTTCCCCCTTCTAAATTACTTCATTAATCCTCTAATCCTCCCAAAAACCTGTTTAAACCCTTCAAATACATTTTATTTGGCTTAAAACGAGTCCTCTTCTCCCCTATCGTTGCCTTCATTTGCCCTCGGTGCACTAAAAATGGGCAACGAGCCCACTTTGCAACTTACATTGAGGACGCCAGCCCCTTGGCTGGGCCCACCGACCTTTTCTCCACGAGACCGGGAGTGCGAAAATGACGGCGGCCCGAAAGGTGCTTACGCGGTGGATATGGATGAACGGTTCAACCATCGATACGCGTATAGATTGAACGGTGATCGCGGCTCCCACGAGCGTCCGTGTTCACCCGCTCATCACCCCGTCGTGCCATCGCCATGTTTACCCACATGTCAGACGGTTCGAGTCTACACCGCCACGGTCGTCCCTGCGTACTATTCAAAAACCATCGGTTTCTATCGCCGCCTTTGGGCGGAAGGCGGTATTTTCGAATGAAGCGGCGATTCCACTCGGCATTCGACACATGGCTCAGAGCACTATTTCAAAACCACTACCCATCACGCATTAATGTTCATCGACGGATGCATAGCAGCCACGTGCATCACCGTGGATACGGCGGGGTTCGATCGATGGTGAAAGTGGTTCACGGAGGCTGTGCACGGGTCGCCCATGGCAGCCGTGCCACGGCCAACGGTCCATCGCATCAATGTGCTTTCCACCATTGATCTGCGCCGACATCAATTTGTCCAGTTGCGTTACCCACGACGGGTGTACCGCCATGCTTGGGTCCCACCACGTCACCCCCGTGTATCCATCGTCACATCCCATGCATCCCATTGCATATATTTGTTAAAAAGTCGAGTTTTTTTAAGGTTTTTCATTTAAATTTCTCTGCTCTCCACCAACATTCACCAAGGCTTCCCTCCATCATTCCTCTGCATTGTTACTGCCATTTCACAGTAGCACGATATTTTCATCATCCACATTCCATCCATTACCCCCATTCATGGATTTCATAACAAGTTTTGTTTTGTAGGGTTTTGAGGTGGTGAAAACGCCATGATTTGCACACCTTTGTGCGGTGATAGAAAACATAGGAAAGACCGTGTGCGGGCGAGAAATCATGAAAGAAAACCGAGAGAGGTCTACGACGGGGACTTGCATTAAAATACCGGGGTATTACTCTATGAAAATATAGGCACTGTTCTTACAGTTACAGATCGAGAGATTTAAATTAAGTGAAAGGCTTAAGGCATGCAAATGAAGATATTAAGCCTTATGTTTAGAGATTTAAAGGTAAAGAATCGATTGAAAACCCATGGATCACGCGAAGGTACGGCACGAAAATACGGCATATATCGGGGTTTCTACATGTCAGAATGTTTTTCCTAAAGGATGGGCACCCATGCAAATTTTATTATACACGTGTTCCTAAATAAATTTCACCTTGACAAAAAGTCCGAAGCTACCCAGGCATTTTGTTTCATAAGTATGGCGAGACTTCTGCGCGATTCATTTATCTTGTTTGGCAATGGTACCACGGAGATCTGTAGGCAAAGTACGTCGAAGACATGCACGGAGTAAATAGAAGTCGATGAGAACCACTCTTTCGTCCAGAGTGCAGAAATGAATGCTGAGAATTTATACGAGAATAGACGCCAAAGCCCTCCTACTACTTGAGGTTTTAATGTTGCATTTAAGCTTACATCTACTCCTACATTATTCTTTTCTCCTATAAGAATTCGAGAACATATTGTAAAGGTTGTTATTCGGCTCACCTAGCATGTCGTTCTTTCGGTAGAGGATTCATTCGAAGCCCATTAGAGCAGTCTTGGGAGGATTAGCGAGTAGTTGTTATTTATTAAGTGGGGAGGAGAATTTTGGTGTGTGACCATTGAGCTGGAGTGTATGTGGTAGTTTTACATCAATTAATCAAAGCACATTTAAGTCACAGTCTATTACTATTGGTGATGTTTTCTTTCTGTTTATCATATTTTCATGTTGTTTCATTTTAATGGCTTGTAAATATCTGGCATAGGATCTACCTTGTTAGGTACCCTGCTCTTTGCTCTCCTTGCCTTTAATGTTTTTACGTAAATGTGTTTATCTAAGGATTTTATTTCGAGTTAATTTAACCGATGTAGTAGTTCCTTATGCCTCTGTTTGATGTATGAATTGAATGAATGCGGCTCATGGAGGAATGTTCTTATTGAGTTGTTGAATATTTGGGAATTCTTCAGGGATTAGAGTTAGCCTGTCCACTAGGATCCTTGTGTGACAGTGGCCTTTCTAATATCTCTCTGTTAAACTTATCTACGGCTCCACGGAGCATGCTACGCTGGCACGGAGTTAAATGACCTCTGATCGGAGTCTATAGCTACCCCTTTGTCCCTCCTTTGAGAGTTGCCTATAGGTATGTCCAAGTAGGTGGAGTTAAATGACCTACCGAAGTCTAATCTATATGAAGCAGAGAAATTAGGTTCTTTCCTTCTTTCACTTTCAATCCTTAATATTATCACATCTAATCTAAAAATATCCTTTAGTATTAGATGACTTACCGACCCAAACCTTGAATGGTTGTTGCATGTAATTACCTTTCATGATTCCATAGCCCAATGGATGGAACTTTCTTGACTTAGCACTACTCCTTCTTTGAAAACATCCTGTTGTTTTGTTCCCTTTTTCCCATCACTTTCTCGAGTCTGCAAGTCTCATGACCAACTTGACAACCGAAGCCCAACCAAATCATTTTAAACCCCCTTTGTGCTTCCTTGCTAGCCTAACATCTCATTTTGAGCATCAAAGATATTCCATTCTTTGTTTATTGGAGAGATCCCTCTCTAGGGTCAGGAAGGCTAGATCATAGGGCCCTAAAGTGGTTACGATGTTGTCTTGTCTTTTGATCTTACCAATACGCCAAAACATGGGAACCCAACCTGATGGCGACTCCGATAGGATTGAGTGCATTTCACCTTAAACATTCTTAGGCACTCGAAAGACCCAAGATCTACGGTTATATTGGCATTCAATTGCTGATGGTGGACAACATCACAGCTTCAACGAGTTCATATACATCACACAGCGACTCCACTCACTGCTCTGAAGACCTAATGACTCCCTTGGTGGAGGACACGAACTAGTTGAGAAGAAAACGGTAGCCTTCTTTGCCAGCATGAATCCAAACATGGACGAGGGGATGCAAAGTATGATGCTTTGTATGATCAATTATATGAATTAACGAGAAACGCGTTTGGTAAAGTGCGGAGATGTATATGGCTAATCTAAATTTAAATGAGAATTATTTAGAACGGCCATGCATCTCCACGAACAAGAACGATTTCGAGGACCTAGAAGATAGAGCAAGACATGTATGATGCTCGAGAATACGTAGAAGATGAAGAGGAAAGTGATGCGGAACCGCCGCGTTTTCTTGCCTAGGTCTCGTGTTACTGACATTAGAGAAAATCGAGGACACAATAGCAAAGGCTAATAGAGAATGCGCATCGAGGAAAAAACGGACCACATAGAGCGAGAATGCGATGTGGAAGAGGCTCAAGAAAACATCCAACCTCCAAATCGGCTAATACAAGAGAGAAAAGTGGTGGCACTGTACATCCATGATGAGAGGAGACCCTGCGGCTGAGAAGGGGTGTGATCGGATATACAAATCGGCGGCCAACCCCGGAGATCTTTTATAGAACACACGCTCTTGATCATTCATCTTACGAGTTTGACGATACATATCCGAGCTCCTTTATGGATCGGGACGGAGAAAGACACAACGAAATCCATAAGGTTTGGTGGGTGACATTACCACCTGATTCTGGATTCCTATTTATGATCTATTTGATGATGATGAGTGTTTTCAAAGGGATTGAGCTTGCCGGGACCATCATACTTAGATTCATGGGAGGAAGATCGGAGCGAAACAATTTCGGAAAGTAATGAAACCGGCCCGGCCTATCTATGATGCGATGGGAAGCTATGATGTTATGTCATGAGATGAAGATTCTTTGAGTCCTTTCGTGCATCTACTACGAATCATCGGTGAGGCCGGAAACGGTGGCCTCCTTTCGGAAGATGAGTAGGAAAAGAAAAGAAGAAGTTCTTGACGGGATGAAAATAACGAGCCTCCCTCTTGAGAAAAGAGGAAGCAAGGAAAAAACCCATTCTCAAGAATACATGGATCTTGTCACGAGCTCGGCACCTCATAGCGAGAGGCCCTTCGAGGAGCTCCCGGGGGACAACACGCATATACAGTGAGTCCTCCGAGTTCGGAAAATGAAGAAGATGAGGAGATTCTCTTTTCTCGAAGAGTCTTATTCTTGATCCGGTGGAAGAAGAGGAAATCACGGTTGAAGCACACTGCCAGGATATTCATAACCAGGTATCATTTCATGATCATATGTACATTTCCTGCACATTTGAAAAGGGATCAAAGATCTTTGAACGACATGTTGCAAATAGAAGCAAATTTTCAAGGCTGGCATTATTGGAAAAAAGGAGTGGGGCCCCTTTTTTACTTTTTATCCAACACCGCTCAAGGCATTGAGAAAGAAAGACCGATCATGGGATCATTTGATGAATTTGGTTACATTGGAAGACAATGTTTGTAAGCTAGACTTGTAAATATTCTAGTTAGAGTAGGGTAGGTAGGGAAAAGCTCGATAAAGCTCGACACAGCGAGCATGTGGTTAGTTGTTTATTTTAATTTACGCAAGAATTCCGGCAAGTCGAACGGTCTAATCCTGGCTTGGATGTTTTTCAATTTCCGTCTTAGAATGTAGAGAAGAAATACGCTGAACATTTTAATCAATGAGATGTTGAATTAGGTAGAAGAAACTATGAGACGAAAGTCTAATCGGTCTCACAATTACTATTGGTAGAAATAGAATGAGTTTATTTTCTGTTCTAAAATAAATGATGTAAAGGGTCTTCTAGTCCAAATGCACCTAAAGAAAAATGCTAGGATTGTAGTACGGGTAGGTAGATTGTTTGGGAATGTTTCTTTGATATAATGTCTTGAGTTGTGGCAGTCGATCTAAAGAAAAGAAAGGGATGTGCTGGCTTGGGTAGGCTGCTGACTACCACCAAATGTTATCCTACGAATTCTTGACTCCTTCAAGAAGAAGCCATCCCCATGTGGAGCCATTGTTGGCCTGGGTACACGGGAAAAGTAGGGGACTAAATTGTTTCGGCCTTGATAGTGAATGCATCTCCCTCGGAGACACATCATCCTTGAAGTCTCTGTGCCTTTTTCCTTTGATAAATCCCCTGCTTTGATCCCCATTATAAGGCCTCTCTAATTTGCAAAATTTGTGCTCCAAGGGACCTATTTTTACCCCTTGTACCCCTGCTGCAAGAATATCATTTCACTATGTTGCCCCTTTTTTTTAAGCTTCCACTCACCCTTTTCCCCCTTCTAAAATTCCTTCATTAATCCTCTAATCCTCCCAAAACCTTGTTTAAACCCCTTCAAATACTTTTTATTTGGCTTAAACGGTCCTCCTCTCCCTATCGTTGCCCTTCATTGCCCTCGAATTGCACTAAAAATGGGCAAAAAACCCACACTTTGCAACTTACATTAGGCCTTAGCCCCTTTCGCTAGCCCCTCGGCCTTTTCTCCACGAGACCCGGTGTTGAAAGCAGAGTCTTTGGCCGAAAGGTGCTTACCGCATAAATGGATATCGGACGAGTTTCGCTTCGTCGATGTTATAGATCGAGATGGTGAGTCGCGGCTCCCACCGGCGTCCATTTTTCACCCCGCTCATCGCCACAGGTCGGGCCATCGCCGTCATTTGCCGCAAATGCGGCCGGTTCGGAGTCTACCGCCACCGAACGGTCTGCGTACTATTCAAAAACCATCGGTTTCTATCGCACCGCCTTTGGGCGGAGAGACGTGTTTTCGATAGACGATTCCACTCGGCGTTCGACACGTAGCTCAGGCACTGTTCAAAATCCGCCTGTTGTCGGTGGTGTGTTCGTCCGTCGAATGCGTAGCGATATGCCACGTGCACGCGTCCCAGGTACGGGGCGGTTGATCAACGGTCGTCGTTCCACGGAGGGCGCACGCACGAGTTAACCCACGCGTGCCCACGGCCAGCAGGTCCATCGCCCTCGATGTGCTTTCACACCATTGATCTCATGAGCAGCAGACATCCCGGTTGGTGCCCCACGCCGTTGACCACCCGCCATCGCCGGTCATCACGTCACCCCCACATGTATCCACCATACATCGCCCATCCCCATTACATATATTTGTTAAAAAAGTCGAGTTTTTTAAGGTTTTTTCATTTAAATTTCCTCTTGCTCACTCACCAACATTCACGAGCTTCCCTCCATCATTCCTGCATTGTTCTGCCATTTGCAGTAGCACGACCATTTTCATCATCCACATTCCATCCATTACCCCCATTCATGGATTTCATAACAAGTTTTTTTTTTTTGTTTTGTAGGGTTTTGAGGTGGTGAAAGCCGCCATGATTTGCACACAGCATCACGGTGATAGAAAACATAGGAAAAGACGGTGTGCGAGAGGCGGAAATCATGAAGAAAACCGGAAGGGGGTCCTACGACGGGACTTGCATTAAAAGACCGGTATTACTCTATGAAAATGTCGGGGCGGCATTAACACCTGATTTCACGGTCGAGAGAGATTTAAATTAAGTAGAAGGAAACTTAAGGCATGCAAATAAAGATATATAAGCCTTATGGTAGGGTTAAAGGTAAAGAATCGGTCCAGAAACCCATGGATCACGCGAGAAGGTACGGCACGAAAATCGGCATATCGGGGTTTCTACATCGAGCGGAATGTTTTTCCTAAAAAAGGATGGAGCACCCATGCAAATTTATTATACACGTGTTCCTAAATAAATTTCCACCTTGACAACAGTCGAAGCTACCGAGCATTTGTTTCATAAGTATGACGGACTTCTGCGCGGATTCATTTGTCTTGTTTATTCACCAGTAGGTACCACGATCCTGAGCCAAAGTACGTCAAAGACATGCACGGAGTAAATAAGTCGATAAAAATTCACTCTTTCATCCACAGTGCAGTGAATGCTCGAGAATTTGCTGAGAATGAGCCTCGGCCCTCCTACTACTTGAGAGTTTTTAATGTTGCATTTAAGCTTACATCTACTCCTGTTATTCTTTTCTCCTATAGGGAATTCAGGAACATATTGTAAAGGTTGTTATTCGGCTACGTAGATTCTTTGTTAGAGGATTCATTCGAAGTAGTAAGGAAACCGAGTCTTGGGAGGGATTAGCGAGTAGTTGTTATTTATTAGGGATTTGGGAGGAGAATTTTTGGTGTAACGACCATTGAGCTCGATCATATGTGGTAGTTTTGTCGATTAATCAAAGCACATTTCCATGATCTGGTCTATTACTATTGGTGATGTTTTTCTAACTACGTTTATCATATTTTCATGTTGTTTCATTTTTACGCGGCTTGCATCAGAAATATGGCATAGGATCTACCCTTGTTAGGTACCCTATGTCTTTGCTCTCCTTGCCTTTAATGTTTTTAAACGTAAATGTGTTATCTAAGGATTTGATTTCGGTTAATTTAACCGATTAACAGCGTTCCTTATGCCTCTAGGTGATGTATGAATTGAATATGAATCGTCCTTAGATGTTCTTATTGAGTTTAGTGGAATATTTGGGAACACGGGGATTAGAGTTAGCCACCGTCACTAGGATCCTTGTGTGACCAGTGGCCTTTCTAATATCTCTACGTTAAACTTATCTCTTGTTTTCCCTGGAACGTATCGCGGCCGGCACCGAGTTAAATGACCTGCGAGTCGATCTATAAGCTGCCCTTTGTCCCTCCTTTGAGGGTTGCTCCTATGAGTATGTCCAAGTAGATGCCGGAGTTAAATGACCTCGATCTAATCTATAGACGAGGAAATTAGGTTGATTTCTTTCACTTTCAATCCTTAATGTCCCATCCCACCATCTAATCTAAAAAGATCCTTTAGTATTAGATGACTTGCCATTAGGCCTTGGATAGTTGTTGCATGTAATTACCTTTCATGATTCCATAGCCCAATGGATGGAACTTTCTTGACCTTTTCTCCTTGCTTGAAACATCCTGTTTGTTTTGTTCCTTTTTCCCATCACTTTCTCGGTCCTGGAAGTCTCATGACGACCCAACAACTAGCCAACCAAATCATTTTAAACCCCTTTATTGCTTTAAACCCATAGCCCTAACATCTCATTTTGAGCATCAAATATATTCCATTCTTTGTTTTTTGATTCTTGGAGAGATCCCCTCTCCCTAGGGTCCCGGGAGGGCTAGATCTGGGGCCCCAAAAGTGGTTACGATGTTGTCTCATCTTTTGGTCTTGCCAATCGCTTGGCTGTGGGAGCCCCAACATCTTCCATGCCTTTTATTCAAACCATCCATCTTAGCTTCCACGCCTTTCTTCAAACCATCCATTTCATTTTTTTTTACTCTTTGCGAACGAAATTTGATACTGATGCTTGTAATTTTGATATATCATGTCGTACTTCTTTCTCTTCATGAGTCATAGTAGTGCCTTATGACGATTCTAATGGGTGTTGAATTTTTTTTTAGGGGAATTTTAGAACCAAATGCGTATCTATAATTCAATATGCCCTTGTAATCACTTCAAATTGGTTTTCAAAGCAAAGACTTATGCAATTTTTTTTTTTTTTTTAAATACACACGTTTTTATTTCTCTTGAGAGATCGATATTGAAACTAATGTTTTTTTCGCCAATTTCGGATCCCCAATATTTTAGCTTAGGTCTTCTAGTATCCCTCTAAGTCTTCTTTCCAATGCCATAGTTCGGACCTAGTTTGGATTCTTCAAGATAAATTTATGTGCGATCTCCCGAATGACCTAATTATGGAATGGTTCAATAGAGTGAACGTGTACAACATGCCATGTGTCATTGTTTCCTCCTTTGGCTACGGGAATTGATATACAAGAAATTAAATTATGTGTACTTTCAGCAACTTTAATATAATTCCAATATGATGCTCAAAGAGAGGGTTATGACAATCTTCCCAAGGTCACCTCTTTGAGATGAAATTCGGAACTTTGCAAAAACCCTAGTTCCTGGATCATATCTCTACGAAAATATTGCGAAGCGAGATCTTACATTTTTACACGAATTTCCTCGGGATATCTTCGCAAATGGTTTTTTAGCATGCAGACCTTCATAGAAAAAAAGATATATCAAAAATTCCATGATGACTTGTTTGAAGCAATGAAACCCTCTGATCAGGCTACGATACCAAATGTTGCTAAGAAACCAACTCACAAAATAGAAGAAAGAGATATATCAATGACTTATAAATAAGCCTCTTCGGGGAAGAGAGGACCTCCTTTACATTACATAAATGAACAATTCTTGGATGATACAATTTACAAAACCTCTTTTCTATATATATAGGAGTCCATGGGGTCACAATATAATCTATGCCGACCTAACAATAATAATATAAGGGCACAATAATAACAATAGTGTGATTTTATGTATGTATTAATAACAATATGGGGACTACGGGGGGTAGTATAATATGATAAAGAGGGAGCTACTAGAAGAGACTAAGGGACTACTTTAGTAATGAGAACTGCTACAACATGTCCCAGTCATGTGCCCTCGGTCTAAAACTACATTTTTTTGAGCTTAGCATAAAATTGATGCTCTCTTAACAATATCAACATTGGCACTTAAATGCTCAACATTCTCTTCCTTATTCTTATAATACCGCAATATACATCAATGAATACAATAACAAACTTGTCTAGATAAGGACAAACATACTATTCATCAAACACATAAAGGTAGCTAGAGAATTAGTCAACCCAAGATAGATACAACAAACTCGTAATGCCCATGCAGTCCCGGAAAGATATTTTGTAGATGTCCTCTTCTTTGATGTGTACACGATGATATCTCAATCTCGAGTTGATATTAGAGAACACTACTTCTCCCTTCATCTAATCAAACAAATCATCAATCCTCGATAATGGGTACCATGTTCTTGATGGTCACTTTTTCAACTTCCTATAGTCAATGCACGAGTCTAAGAGTACCATCCTTATTCTTTAGTGACACTAGTGTATCCCATGGTGTTATACTTGGCCTAATGTATCTTTTGTCAAACATCTCTTTAGTGGAACTTTAACTCTACTAAATCATGTTTGTGCTCAACCTATAAGGTGCCTTTGGTGGTAGTGCTTCCCATGACCAACTCAATAGAAAAGTCTACTTCCCTATGAGGTGTAAACCTAAAATATATGTGTGAATACATCCTAAAACTGTTGTAGAAATGGATACCTACTCAACACATCTCTACATCCCTCCTTCTTACCCTTGTCACTAGATATATATGTCTTGTGAATAACACACACCATTTCCTGAATACACTTGGCCTACATAGATGTCACCATCCTAACTTATGTGGCTCTTTTCTTTCCACAGGCTTCGTGGTTCCCATTGTCATCCGAAGCACTCAATGGAATTTTCATAACAATCCACCTTGTTCTGTGAAGATATAATCAATCCATACCCAATAGCATATCACTGCATCATCCCAACGGAAATATGTTCAAGTGTGTTGTTGTAGGCATACAATTTAACTCAAATGCCTGACTCTTACCCAATGGTGAAATCATTTCTTCGTACATGTAGCCATCTACCATAACCAATATTTTACATGAATTTATTTTCTCGAACCACATTTATCACGAGTTGGGATTAATATAACTATAATTAGATCTAGATCAATCAAAATAGAAACAACTTGACTAAAAATCTTTACGTCCATCTCAATGATAGAATCTTGATGATCTGCATGCATGTTGTCCACGGTACATAAATCAGGAATGTTATGCCCAACATCCCCAGCGTATATGCCTCCCTATACACTATAGATCTAGGTCTACCACAATGATACTATGAATAGTCCCTCTTACGATTATCCTTTCCACATATCCTACAACACATGGCAATTGTCTCCCATCACCTCTGGTATGTTTCTCTACAGGTCCTTCCCAATTGTGTTAGACTTCTTCCAAGGAACCACATTTTCTTTTTATCACCTACATCTTGTGGTCTTTCCCACTCTTGCATCCATATTCCTTTATATTTCTCATTTCATTTCAAACCATGCTTAGGCTCAAATTTTCATTTTGACTACTCATAAAAATGCTTCAAGTTTTTAATGGCCTCTTCCGGCGATCTAGACTCGTCAAGCTCAATACGAATGCATATGTTGATGTAAATGCGGCGAGTAAATCTCTAGATCTTATCCTTTTCCTCGTTGAGGTAAGGAACATATCTCAACAACTCCGAGTCCTACTATTATACTCATCATCTATCATGGAACCCATCTACAACTCATAAATATCCTTAGCTATATCATCATAGTACCTCTCCAAGTACCTCTTCTTGAAGATCCTCTCAAACTCACTCCAAGTCAGTTCCTCCTCATAAATACCCCGACATTCTTCACATCTTGTTACCAAATGTACGCTTTTACCTTTGATGCGAATGTGGCTATTCTAGATTTCATGTTTTATAAATAGTCATGCAACTTTGAAGAATTTCCTCATACTAAGCAACCGTGCCTACTGCATCTTGTTATTTATTCATCTCTCAGTAAAAGGTAGGTGTCTTTGATTTATTAAACTCATTGAGAAAATATCCCATGTCCTCCTCCTATAAGGATTATAATGATGATAGTCATAATGCCTATCATAACCATAACTAGAATAATGCATATTTTTGTCCCCTCTCCTATTCGAAGTGTCAAAGAATATGTCATCTCTAATAGTGTTATCTCTACGGGCTTGTAACCAGGAGACCTGCGCCATATGCCATTATCTCCATCCTCTTGTCTGCTAATCGCGTATTTTGTCATTTGCAAATACGACAAACTATGAAAGTTGCATTTGCATTTATATGCAACTTGTTTTTCCTGTTCGTGTATGATTATGTCATTTTAACGCCACAAATCCTCATCTCTACTTCAAACTTATCAATGTATTTTCTAAATCGGATGAGTTCCCAACACCATGTTGCTCATCGGTTTCATAAGGGGAATATTTTTAGTCTACCATCTTTCTAGCCATATTTGGTTTCTTCTTGCAAGGCATCTCTTGTCAACTTAAACCAAATCCTGACCCAACAACATACCTTAGCATAATTTGGGGACAATATCTGATTTTTCAAGATCGGCCAATCATCATAATACATGTATACACATAATTGTGTGACATATAAACTTATAATGCATATTCATATCATCACATAGAGATCATTCTAACTAGAGTCCAGTCATCAATGCATAGTATCAACTACACACCATGACCTTGCCATGAAAACGACAACCATACCCACGAAAATTAAAAACATGTAAACACACGACATGTATAACCGATCATATGCTCATGACAACATGTTACAATAACACGATCATCTCTTCAATGGTGACACCATGCCACCATGACCAACACCACGCAAATGCAACAATTACATGGAGCATAATATGAAAACACATACACAACCCACATGAATGTGTGACGATGACAAAGCTTGAAAACATGAGACTTCTCCTAAGAGTGAAACCACACTGCGATACAACTTGTAACATGCACCTCCCCTCACATATACCCAGTAAGCGACCAATCGGGGTAAACAAGAGCTGAAGGAAGTTAAGAGCATACTCAACCTCCTTGGTGACTTTAAGGAAGTGGAATCGATGTGGAAAACCATAACATGAACTCCTTGCACCTGCTACAGGATCCCTAGAGGCTATCCTAGTCCTCAAGCTGACTTGTCCCAAGGTCCCACTAAGTTTTCTTTTGAATGTAGAGCTATAAAAAGGGTCTCTTTCACCTCTAATTACCTCACATTAATATGTCAACCCGAGAGCGTTTTGTCATTACAAAGAGTGACTCAATCCGAGGCTCATTTGTCGAGTAATGCTAGTAGTACGATTAGCAAGAAATACAAGAGAGTAAACGGATGCTTAGCGAAATTAAATTACTTTAAAGAAATAAATCACACACTCGAAGAGAAACTCAATAACTTATCGAGTCAAGGGTTCGCTTAGCTGATAACCCATCCCCTTCGAAGCGGAAGTGGAAAAGGAACTAGAGCATAGATCACGAGCACGGGAGCTAGACGGTGGCTAACTGCGCTCTCACTACGGCCTTAGATCATCTCTCACAACAAACCAACAAGCGCAAGTAAATGAAACGACAAAGCGAATAAAGGATTGAACCACAATTCTGAAATGGAACGACAACTCTAAAATGGAACGACCCAATTGAATAACTAAATGCGAAACGGAGTTTATAACCAAACTCAATCGCTATTTTTCTTTGCAATCAAAGATCATTCTTTTGTCACTCTAAAGGCGATTCACACGGATCACACTAATGGAACGGCAAAAACGATAGGCTGAATTATAGAACGGTATTGATAAATTAGGAACGCACACCACACGAATGTTTCGTTATAACGGCTACGTAATATAAAAGTGAGAATGTGCGATTAATAACGAAAGGATAAATAACTTGATGCGAGTCAACATACAATTCTGTCTGTGAAACCTCGATGATTCAAACTTGAACGGAGCATATAATATGAACTTGTAAAGCATATCAATTTATCAAATAACAATAATAAACAAACCACACGAAGTGAAGGCTGTAATGGTACGAGAAGCAAGTGTCCTTCGGAAGTAGGGCCCTTAGCCTCCAAGGATACACGCTTTAAGTTAATGCGGACGCGAAGATGGAATAATCACCAAGCTTTCATTAATGCATCGATCAAAAATACATCGAACCGATCTTCAACAAAACTTAATAACCAAAGGCGATGTCTTACGTTACATAAAACGTATCTATCTCTCTCTTGTCTATCTCTAAGTAGCAGTCCTTTGTCTCTTTTATAAAGACGACGGCGGAGATAATAAAACAGCTAGATAAATCGCGGCGATCCCCTCGGGATCTTGTGAGTCACGAAGAGTTCGCTAAGCATTAACTCTTCATCTTTGTCTTTTCTTTCGACGGCGAGGCTGGTGTCCTCTCCTTCTTTCCCGAGAGCCGATTTGCTTTGGTGTTTCCCTATGGCTTTGCGTTCGGTTCTCGTCCGGAAGGGAACGGCCAGTTATCTCCACTTGTCCTTTCCTTTGGAGCGGCAACTCTTCGTTTTCTCCTTTTCTGTGTAGAAAATAACCATTATCGGTGGCTAAGTTATGCACATCAATTCTCATGTTTTGTTATAGTTCCTTGTTACTTTCCAAATTCCATGATTCAAAGGTTCACAAATTCCCGTAAAAAGCCATTGAAATAATCATCAAAAGCATACCTTTTTAGTACTCCACACACCCCCACAACTTCCTTGTTTCATGTCCTCATGAAAACATTATGTGAATTGACATGTAATGCGGTGAGGAGAGTATCTTTGAGAAGGAGGTGCGGAGGCCTACAACCATGTTGAGTGATTAAATAGTCAAATAGCCGACTTGCTTGCCCCTCGGGCCATATCATACGAGCACAGTATACGGGTGCGGTGCGAATAATTGGAGCTCGAAATCTATACCCTAACCAAGATGACCACCTTTCGAATGCTGCGGCCATGGGAATTCAAACGGTCGACGACTAACTCAAGTTCTCATACTTAAATGGTTCTCGAAATTTTGGATGTGTGGATCGAGAGATTCGATATCGAAATTTGGGTACACATTAATGGCCAGAGTCTTTGATGGAAAGGAAATACTCTAAACTCTCTCGAATGAGTGCCTCATGCATGGAGCCTAATGTTTCAATGACACACAGGAGTCCTTATATGGTTTATGAGCTTTCCATAAGCATGCGGGTTCCTAGGCTCAGCCTAACTCGTAAATCTAGGCCATTTCACGACTGCGGAAAGTATCATGAGCTTTGAACCCCGCCAACCCGATTAACCCAAGAATGAAATGAATGCTTGGAATTGGATATACATCGTGGAGGGAACCGGGGTTCAATTCGGTCTCACGACTTAGCACAAGGTCGTGCAAATAAAGTTCACACAGCAATCTGCGGACTTTCACTCCATAATGTTTACGAGTCTATAAAATCATTGACATTGTTGATTTGTATACCAGGGTGCATATGACTTTGTTGTAATTGTAAATACTAGTTCTAATAAAAACGAGCATAGTTTTTAGCGAGGGGCCCCTCTTTTCAAAACATTATTGTCCTCAAGTACAAGTCATTCATCGACGATGGTATCTAGTCTACAAGTTACACATGCGACTTCCTCTTGTTCCTTCATCACCTTCAAAAGCTGGCTTTTAGATTCGAGGCGCGTCCTTAGTTGCTGCTGCAACTCTTCATATTACTACTCAGAGGCACGTTTGTTCTTTAAGTTGCTCGACTTCTTCTTTGTGCTTTCTTCATCATCTTGTGCAAGAGTTTGTTTTCGGATCTTTCTTCCATGGGTCGATGGGCCAGAGTTTTACTGAACTTTCTTGTTATCTTGTTTGGAGTTCGAGAACCCTTATTACCCATAGGGTAATTTTTTGTCTAGAATTTTCTTATCATCCTTTTAGTTTTAACGAACTTGTCCGTTTGTTCCCGATCCTCGACATCGTGCCCAGGCAGCCGGTGGATCCTCGGGGTTTTGGTCGACGTGGCCGTTTGTTGGCCCTCTTTTTTCCTCTTTACCTTCTGGTTCCTTTTCGGAATCCTAATTTGTTGTACGAAATTTGGGTTATCGTATTTAACAATTTAGTCCGTTCCTTCGCAACTTCTTAATTTCATCGTTTCATTTGAAGGAACGACGTTATGATGATGTTGGATCATGACCGGTTACTAAATCTTCCTCTTGGGATTCTTCCTCCTTCCTTTCACCGCTACGGTATGCAGGGTATACATCTCGGCGGATTCCCCGATTCTTCTTTGAGAAAATGATGTTACTGCTCCTACTTCCTCTGGGTGCTACTCTTATGACATGAACAGATTGTTTAGATTAAAGTCTTTCCTCCTCTTCATCACGAACGAACGTATTCTCTTCTTGGGGAGGTTGGTCGTGGGGGTTCTGCGAACTAGAAGGTTGACCATGCTGCTGTATTGGCCTAGGATGGCGTAGTCATCTTCTCCCGATGGGTCTTGTAATGGGCTATCTTCCTGTTCTATTTCCTCCTCCTGGTCGACCTCTTGCCCCCTCTTTGGATTGTTCGTCCTCAATTACCATAGGTTGGTGGCGCTTTCTGGGCTTCTCGGCCTTTATAATGTCCGGCCCAATGAGCTGAATTTCCCGAAACCATCTCGCTGCTTCCTCTCTGTCCAGAACCAGCGGTGACTTTAAGGTTCCTGCGGTTGCTCGGGTGGATCAACGGCATGCTTGCGCTTTCTACTTGGGTGCGGGTGTGTCTACGGTTGTTGTGATGTACTAGCAACATTTCCTATATGACTGTAAAGGTTATTACGGGTAGACTTATAGAATGCTCTCCCCATTGTGAGATGGCTACTTAATCCCCCTGAATATTCTGGAAACAAATATTCCAGAACACTGTGGTAAGTCTATTAACAATAATAATTAGAATCCATACCATGGTGACTAACAAATGCCTCTCATCTTTGCCTTTTTCATACTTTGTCGGCATCATAGGTAACGAGTTTAAGGTACGGTAAATTCACGGAGGCATCTCTTCTTTAAAGCAATTTAAAAGTTTAAGGTGTCGTGGTCTTACCCGTCTTTTCTGTATATGAAGTAATAACTGTGCAGGTTCACGCTGGCTCGAGTCCGGAAGTTTCACCCTAGGGTTCTTTGTGAACGCTCCCTTTCACTAATTGTATCCAGTCCATGCTCCCGTACGGGCAGTTCCGCGATATACATAATCGTTCCTTTTAAGGTCCATCTTTAGGTCAGGGTGGGTAGTGGTGCGAACTCCCACACCGATTGTATTAATAATTGACCGCGATGCTCCGTTTCCTCTTCTTATTGGAGTGGTATGTTGTAAATTACGCAAGAACTCCCGCTGTCTGTTCATTAGCCCAGCGAGCGATTGAAATAATTCCGTATCCGTACTTTCCGAGGATCTCCCGGCGACGGGCGGAGGTCGTGGTGTTCGGGCGCTCGCAGGTGCCTTCGCAGTTTCACTTTGTCGAATTCTCATTGAAGACAGCAAAAACATTTTTGGTTTGAAACACGAGTAATCGCGAGGTTTCGAGACAAAAAAAACGAGTATGCAATAGTTACCCAACAAAAACAACTTGTGTGAAAATAAAAATATGCCATGTAGTGAAACCATGTAGCCCGAAGTCGTAAACCTAATTTTTAGAATGGTGAATTGACACGTAATACGGGGAATGATGAGTTGTATACATGGTGTGGTGGGCACATGTGCTTAGGCAAACTAGGGAGCGGCACCCGGTCTGTGATCCGTCGAAGAACCCGGCATGTGGATTTATGCCATGTTGAAAAAGACCATGGAATTAAAATGAGCGGAAGGTATTCATGCTGATGTAAGAACATTGTGTTATGAGTTGAGGCTGATGGATAGGGCACATGTATCGTACTTGCCAATCTCAAGTGGTCATGGTCACTTCGTTGCCATGATTGGTAATCGATAAATATTATTGGCGATATGCTAAATGAGCTAACACCATGAATTGATACTAGATGCAAGAAACAAAAAAAGTGTTAGTATCTGCCATTGAAGGTAGCAAGGTGACTTGATATGATGTATACTCTGGCATATATGAATTGTCTGTAACCCGAGTTGTTTTTCTATAGGAACCATGGTCCTTTACATTACATACTTAGGAATGTTGTTATATCAAAATGTAGACCATTGTCTTTGGCTTGGTGACCGATTAACCATAATGCCATTCACGAGGAAAAGAGCGAAACGTGGCGAGGCGGAAAGTACCAGTGATGAGACCTCTTGTTCCAAGGTTTGTTTATTTGATATACCTTTTGGACCATATCCCTGGTGTGGTGGCGAGAATGGGAATGCCACTTCACTTCCATCCTCATGATCATGGTAGGTGGCTCTGATGGGCCTATCCTGCATTTGACACTTGACATACTTTTTCTTTTTTTCATAGAATTCTTTCCTTATTTTACACACAAAGGGTGGTTAGGCACTCCTTAAGAGTAGGAATGGTGGAAGAAGTCTTATTATCTCAATAGGAAGATATAAACTCTTTGCTCTTATTCCCAAGTACTAATAAAAAAGTTTAAGGGAATCGACATGATAAAAGATAACAATGGACAGAATCATTAAAACCAAAGTCAACAAAAAAAATTAAGAAATAAGTATGTCCTTCATTTTCCTCTTATTAATGCGAGCCTTATAGATATAGTGATTTATGGCTTGCATATTTCGTATGTTGTGTTTTTATATTTCATCGCACAAATACATAGCTGAAGCTTGAAGACTAGAAGAAGACGGGCAAAAGCATCCTCAATTTAAATCGACCAAAAGAGATCAAAAGTATGCTAATGGTGTTTCGTTGGAAAAGCAACAACGATGGATAATAGAAAAAAGGAAAAAAATGCAAATGACGTTCCTTTGGGAAAAGGAACGGCAATCATGCTATAAAACACTCAACATGCCATTCCGTTGAAAAAGACACAACGACGATAAAAAGAACGTTGTTTCTTTGAAGGAAAAGGAACGGTGGTAACCAAAAGGAACGGCGAGAAATGTAACAATATCGTTTCTTTGAAAAGGAGCAGTGAGGAGATACGGAAGATCTTGTTCCTTTAGAAAAGGAACAACAAAACAAGCAAAACCAACATCATAAAAAAAAAACGCATGCTATTAGAAGAAAAAATCAGAAGCATATTGGAGAAAAGACGACCAAAAAATGACAAGAAAATATTCAAATCAAACTTATGTACAAGAATCACACAAAAACGAACTTATGTACAAATTGTAAAAGAGAATAGACCTTAATGAATTACGGTGAGGAGACTTCTCCTCTCCTAAGATCTCCGGATAGGTATCTCGGCGTGTTTGCTAGCGAAGGATTCCCGAGTAAGTGGTTTTCGATGAGACGGACTCGGTGGCCATTTACCTTGAATGCATATCGAGCCGTCAATGGTGATTAGAGTAAGGGTTCGTTGTCATGTACCTTACGGATTTCGTATGGTCCCAACCACTCGGTACGAAGTTTTCCGGGGGAAGTCACGACGAGAATGTTATAACGAGCCCGAGTCTCCCTCGTGGAAGACTTTGTTCTTGATGGCGCATCATGCCATTTGGCTCGCTACTTCCCATTGAATCAATGTTTTGTATTTTTTAGTGCGAAGGCAAATTTCGTCTAATTCATTGATTTCTTGTGGTGATTGAGTTGTGCCTCGCTTCCAGTCTAGGCCAACTTCTGTCTTGTTCGCGAGTGTTTTGGATTTCGAATTCTGGGAAAAATAGGTTGTTTCCCAAACACTAGTTGATAAGGTGAGCTTAGATGGTGCTCCTCCATGTGGTTCTATATACTTGGTATGGGGCAGTCGGGTGGCCCGATCACGCCTATGTGACGCAATGGTTTTGTAGGATTGATTCTATTATCTCTTATTGCTACTTTCTACCGCCCATTACTTTGTGGGTGATATGGAGTAGTAGGTGATCTTATCTTGGACATGATAATTGTTAAGTGTTGCGACTAATTTATGCCCAAAAAATTGTGGTCCTCCATCGTAATTATTTCCCTGGGAAATATAACGAACAAATAGAAGGAATAGGAAGCGCAGCGGAGTCCTGCGGCTCTTGCTTGATAGCACGCACTCAACCCATTTGGTGACATATTTTGTGCCACCAAAATATATGTTTTCGATTTGATGAAGGGTTGATGGGTCGACAAAATCAAGAACCCACGCTCGAATGGTTCGATGACTAGCGTGGTTTCGAGCATCTCATCGGCTTGACCGGAGTCGTCACCTTTCGGCGCGGTATCACGAGGCTTGGACAAACTTCTTTGCATCTTTGAAGATCGTAGGCCGGTAATATCACATGTAACGATACTTTATGTCCGGAGTCCTACGCTCGGCGAAATTACCCCCACACGGTCCATCATGACGGAGCTTTTAGGATATCAAAAATTTCATCCCTCTCTAACACATCGCACGATATGCATGTACATACGTTGTGTGAAACAAATAACCTCCGATCACGAAAATCGAGAAATTTTACGAATAATGCCTTTACGCTCATTAGGAGTTAAATGTTTTGGTAATTTACCTACGCAAGGTAGTTGGCGACGCCCGGCATACCGGTGTTTGAACGGCAACGGCAAACGGGTGCTCTAGAAATTGATCTTAGCTGTGTGCATCGCTTGATTTTGGTATTCTTGAAAAGAAAATCGGCTACGGGGTTTTCTTTGCCGGGGGCGGTCCTTGATTGTGATGTCGAATTCTGTGATAAGATTAACCATGAAAGGTTACTGCGGCATTTGCTTAGCCCGGGCTTATTTGCTAAATATTTTATAGCGAATGGTACGTATACGAATGTGAGGGGTAACTTTGTGATATAATGTCTAAATTTATTGACGACATGTATTACGGCTAGGAATTCTTTTTCGGTAACGGTGTAATTCAATTCGGCGGGGGATAAATTTTCTTTGATGTAATAGATAGCATATGGTTTTTTATCCTCTTCACCTTACGGGAGGCGCACCAATGTTTGTATCGAAGCATCGGATATACGGAATGGTAGGTCCCGGTTTGGTCCCCTCGAAGAATTTGGGCGGCGGAATCTCGCTTCTTTAGATCCTCGAAAGCACGGTCACATTTGTCTACATCCAAAGAAAATCAACGTTACCGGTCGGTGCATATAAAGGAGCGACAATGTGTGAATAATGCTCTATAAATCGTCTATAATAACCTAAAAATCCAAAAGAAAAGCTGCGTACCTGCGGTGTTTGAGTAGTAGGAGTGGGAATAAGCAAAAAGTATTTGGATTTTGGCGGGTCTACTGAATGCGGGCTATTTGAGACATAGTGTCCTAGGATAAGTCCTTCGGTCATCATCAAGAAACATTTTTTTTTCGTTGCTTAAGCGAAAGCACAGTAACAATGCGGCGTTGTAGGACTTTTTCTAGGGTGTCCCAGAAGATGGATCAAAATCATCTCCATATGGTGTAAAGTCATCCATGTAAACTTCAAGTCCATCATTGATTAAATCTGCTGCAAAAATACTAAGGATAGCCCTCGAAATGTGGCGGGAGCATTACACAAGCCAAAAGGTAAAACTCGATAGGTAAATGTTCCCCGGGGACAAGTAAAGGTAGTTTTATCTTGGTCTTGAGGGGTGATACAGATACGATTGTATCCACTAAAGCCATCCGGGGAAAGAAAAAAACTTCTTCCCTGTAGTATCCAATACTTGATCTGAAAAGGAAGAGGAAAATGATCTTTTTTTGTGTTGCCTTGTTAAGTTCCCTATAATCCACACAAATTCTCCATTTCCCATTCTTTTTTGGTACCACCACCAGTGGAGAGACCCATTTACTATCGGAAATAGGGTAGATAAAATTCACATCTAAAAGCACGGAAGTTCGGTTTTCGACATCTTTTAGGTGAGATTAGGAGTCTCGCTTCACGAGCGCACGGTGCGGCATCTTTTTCTATATAAATGTGGTGTGTGGCCACATAGCGGGGATCGATTCCTTTCATATCGGGGGTAGTCCCATGCAAATGCTTCTTGATATTTTGTTAACGAGATGGATGAGCTTTGTTTCTTGTTCGAGGGTGTGAGATTAGCATTGATGTTTAAAGTTTTCCCGGTGCAATTTCCACGGTTTTACTATTTGCAACGGAAGTAACGGGTATTGTTTGGTCATGGATATCTTTCCCAGGGGGATCTTCTTCCAATTCATTATCAAATGCTACTTCTATCATGTGACCTTTTGTGTGCGAGGTTCGGTTGAGTAATGAAATTATTAATAAGCATCGTCTTACGTTTGATCTTTGAAATCGAGTGCCTCTTGTATAGTTAATGGAGATGCGATGTTGTCGGTAAGATATGATACGGGGTGCTTATTAGTTTTAATCATTGTGACACTTGGCTGCGGCGGAGGATATAAAACTAAATTTTTGCTATTTGGTCCTCTGGTTATGGTCATATTTCCCTAACGAAGACGACTGATGTAGGCATCGGCGATGGCGAGCCAAGGTCTACCTAAAATTAGCGGGTGTCCATCAAGTCGGGTTTTTGGATTAATTATCGGGGGGAAATCGGTTGGATACTCCCGGGATTCTACGAGAGACACGATGACATCATGTAGAGTGCCCTGCGGGTCTAACCACGGATCGATCGACCAATTCTAACGGAAGTAGAGGTGGGTTCTACGGATGTAATGCGCAGGAGCTTTTGGCAAGTTGTGGTTGTTAAAATATTAATTGCGGCCTAGATCAACTAAGGCAGTGGGCAGTGCGACCATAAATTTGAACGGTTATAATTGAGTTCCGGGGTCTTCATATTTAAGGGGTGTTTCTCTTCAGGACAATAGGTCGGATAAGGTGCAGGCATACTTGGACTCTTGGATTATTTGTTATATTCTGCTTGGTTTCTTTATGCAATTCTTTTATAGTTTTGGCGTATATGGGAATGTCTTGAATGGCTTGGAGGAATGGAATTTTTTTATGTCTGATTTTGTAATTCTCCCGAGAATGTCAAAGTTAGGATATTGTATGGATCGAGGTATGGCTAATCGTTAAGGGAACGGAGGAGAGGATGTGGTTGCTTGATTATGGGTTGTTGCTTATTTACATCCTCTTGTTGTGAGCGATGTTATGCAGGTAGTAGATCTTCAATGTGACATTTTCATCTCTCCCTCGGTTTCGATTATACGCCCGGATCTTAGCTAGAGTCATTGCACTCCCTTAAGTCGGGTCACCTTACGAGTGATTCTATGATTTGAATGGATTGGACCACTGCTGTTGTTTGGATTGGGATCGGGTTGGGGTGGGAGTTGCGGCCTCACTGCAAGTTGGGCGGGGTTTGTTGTAGAGGCTGGAAAAGTAGGTTGAGGGAGCGGAATAGTTCCGAATTTGGGTGGTACATTGGTCTTTGCCGGCTTATGCGGGGTGAACTTTGTGAAGTAGAGGGGAGCCCATTGTAGAGGATACGGGCCATTTTGCCAATATGGTGGAGTGTAAGGTAAATTCGGCCAACCGGGGGTTTGGCTTGTTTGATTCGGCCATGGATTTGAAGAAGGAAATGATTGTGGTGACCGGTTGTAAATGGGGTTTGAGATTGATTTTGCCACATACCATATTGTCGAACGCATTATCTTGTGGGTTTTTGCCCCAGAAAAGAGGTTGGAGTCGAAGCATACCAGGTTGTCTCGGTACATATAGTGGCTTGTTGGTTGATCGAATTCCGCAGAGCTACGGTTCTTCTTGCTTCATATGTCTAGCTTTCAATCACGATGAGGAGCGACTCAAGTAAGGTGATCTTTTGTACGGATGGCGCATGTTTGGACTTTATCTAATGGACACTCCTTGTGTTGTGTTTTTTTGCATCGGGGGCGAGAAGATTGCCAAGTGCAATTACGCCTCCATTTATACACGTTGCTTTTACTGATATCAAGTTGTGTAGTTAGTGTCCCCATAATATCGAGTTTTAAAATTTTCTAATAAATTTCCAATTTATACACGTGTTACCTCATACTGTTGATAACACAGTATCTCTTGCAAACCGATCATATTATGTCGGTTTTATTCTTGTGCGCCTCTCGAACTCTGATACATGATCGAGGATGTCGGTAAAATTCTCTTGATAAATATCCCCTTTTCCCATAATGTTTAATGTTTCAATCCATTGTTCATTCATGCCCCTCATTAATGCGATTTTAACACATTATCGAGGTAAAGGTAACGATGCATAAGGAGATCTTTGTAAATTATCTTGGAAAACGTTCCACATACTCCTCTAATGTTTCATTTGGTCTGGCTGTCATTTGAAATATTTCGTCTTTTAATTCTCTAGACCTACGATAATCCTGGTATTTCTTTAAGAAGGATTCTTTCATTTGATCCCAATTGTTGATAACCCCGCCACCTAGCCCCATAAACCATCTTAAAGCAGCCCCTTTCAATGTAGAGGGGAATAATTTCAATTTTTGGGGATCGGTGGTGTAATCGTACCCCCGACATAACACATCGAATTCGAATAGGAATGCATCTGAATCTTCCGATGTGAGTCCGTGAAATGTAGGGATATGTTGAAGAGGGATAGCTTTCATGGGTGCATTTGCTGCAGAATCCACTATAGGATATTGTAATGTAGAGGTTTGAGTGTTTGGCTGGTTTTGAGCGTTTGGTTGGTTTTGAGCCATGGGATCGAATATATGCCAGTAACCTTCTGGGATATCTAGGAGGGTATTCCTAGGTTGGGTGAGAACGGTTTTGACAGGGATCTTTTTAATAGCGCTTCCTTTATCTGGAATAATGGGAATACCAGGTGTTTGAGGAGATTGAATCTCTTCAACAATGACTTTCGCAACACTTCCTTTATCTGGGCTATCTAATGGCTGATTTGTTTCAAGAGGAGATTTTGGTTCCTTGATTTCCCCTGTTTCTCCTTCTCCTTCACAAAAGTTGCTAGAGTTCCCTTCCTGCAATAATTCTGGAGTGGAATTTTCAACTTCTTGAAAGTCCTGCTCCTCAGTTTGACTGCCTCGTACCGAGGCTGGGATGGTGATCCACTCACCACGCCCGGCCCCTGAAGGGAACCCTAGTAGGCGGTTTCGTGTTTTCTTGAAGCCTGCGATGCCGTTTGGAGACTCGTTTTCTTATGAATTTCGACCGAAAGGTCGTTCGACGGGTCACCGGCCCCTTAGCTTTTTCGAGTTTGGATGGGGGTTTGATATTCTTTTACGGTCTTTTCTGCAGTGTGCCGAAAAATAAACTGCCAACTTCTATTCAAACGAGCGAAAACAAATGCGACCCAGGAAGCGGATAGTGAAGCGGTCTTTCGCCTGCCACGTAGGTTCTTGCCTTCCGTTTTGGATCCAACTCCTCTGGCCGAGCTTGTACACCACTCTATGAAAAAGACAAATAGCTTCACTCTTTCACAGTAGCAGCGCCAAAATGTCATTTAAAAAGGGTCTCTTTCACCTCTAATTACCTCACATTAATATGTCAGTCCGGGAGCGTTTTGTTATTACAAAGAGTGACTCAATCCGAGGCTATCATTTGTCAGAGTAATGCTAGTAGTACAGTGCTTAAGAAATACAAGAGTAAACGGATGCTTAACTGAAATTAAATTGCTTTAAAGAAATAAATCACACACTCAGAAAACTCAATAACTTATCAGTCAAGGGTTCGGCAATGATAACCCATCCCTTCGGAAACTGATGGAAAAGGAACTAGAGCATAGATCACGAGCCTGGGAGCTAGACAGTGACTGCTACTGCTCACTACAGCCTTAGATCATCTCTCACAACAAACCAACAACAGCAAGTAAATGAAACAGCAAAGCGAATAAAGGATTGAACCACAATTCTGAAATGGAACAACAACTCTAAAATGGAACAGCAATTGAATAACTAAGTCCCGCGGGTTATAACCAAACTCAATCTATACACTCTTTGCAATCAAAGATCATTCTGTCACTCTAAAGGCGATTCACACAGATCACACTAATGGAACAACAAAAGCAATGACTGAATTATAGAACAGTACTGATAAATTAGGAACGCACACCACACGAATGTTTCAGTATAACAGCTCTGTAATATAACAGTAAGAATGTGCGATTAACTCTTGAAAGGATAAATAACTTGATGCAGAGTCAACATACAATTCTATCTGTAGAAACCTCAATGATTCAAACTTGAACATAGCATATAATATGAACTTGTAAAGCATATCAATTTATCAAATAACAATAATAAACAAACCACACAGAAGTGAAGCTGTAATGGTACAGAAGCAAGTGTCCTTCGGGGCCGGGCCCTTAGCCTCCAAGGATACACCGCTTTAAGCTAATGCAGACGCGAAGATGGAATAATCACCAAGCCTTTATTAATGCATCGATCAAAAATACATCAAACCAGTCTTCAACAAAACTTAATAACCAAAGCTGATGTCTTACAGAAGATTACATAAAACGTATCCTATCTCTCTCTTGTCTCCCCCTAAACTAACAGTGCTGTCTCTTTTTATAAAGACGACGGCGGAGATGTCCAAGCAACTAGATAAATAAAGCAGCGATCCCTCAGGATCTTCGATCCTGAGGGATTCGCCAAACTGTTAACTCTTCATCCTGTCTTTTCTTTTGCGCTGAGCTGGTGTCCTCTCCTTCTTTTCCGAGCCGATTTGCTTTGATATGTTTCTCTTTGTTTGCGTTCGGTTCTCGTCCAGAGAGACAACAGTTATCTCCACTTTGTCCTTTCCTTTGGAGCGGCAACTCTTCATTTTCTCCTTTTCCTGTATAGAAAATAACCATTATCAGTGGCTAAGTTATGCACATCAATTCTCACATGTTTTGTTATAGTTCCTTATTACTTTCCAAATTCATGATTCAAAAGGTTCACAAATTCTATTAAAAAGCCATTGAAATAATCATCAAAAGCATACCTTTTTAGTACTCCACACTGAAGAAACCCCACAAAATCTCCCATGGGAAAGCATGCATCTGGGAGGCTTTGGACGCTCCCATGACATAGGAATGTGTGCATCAAGGGACTCAATTCCCCAGACCTATGCCTGCATCCACGGGATTTAAGGGAATTTTTAAGCCCATAATCTCATACACTACCCATAACTTCAGGTAGCTTTTATAAATCAATAAACACATGAAGACAATGCCAAATGAACAAAAATTGACTCCAGGATGAGGCTTGACCATCCTGAATCAAGACTAACATTCTGTCAAACACTTGGAATGTGTTATCACTCAAAAAATTAAAAACATCATTTTGACAAGGTTACATAGGTTCATGGGTCAAAATAGGGTTTTAGGAGTCATTTTTTGAGTTTGATCAAGGGATGTTTTAATTTTTTTATAGTTTGAGCTTACCTTAAGGTTTAAACAAATTCATTTTTAAATTCTTTCATGTCAAAACATTCATCCTTTTCCATTTCACTTCATTTCCCAAATTTTTTAAACCAAAATTGCCTAATTAGCCAAGAAACCACAGTTTCATAGCGTATTGCACTATAAAAAGTCACTTTGCTCTATGAAAGCACTAATAGTTTCATAGCGTAAACAGTAAAATTTACACTACATGCGCTACGAAAGTGCGGTTTTTTAACTATATTTTCAGTCGAGTTGTCAAATTTCAGAAACTGTTCGGAAAGGGTAAGTTAGATGTCTATTGAGTCATGTAATGATGAAATCGAAGTACATACCCACGTTTGCAGTCATCATGGTCAGTGTAGGTAATGAATAAGCCATCATTTTCGGTCATGAGAGGACATTTAAATTTCAAATCTTTTCCTATGAGTCATTCTCATTCCTTTTTCCTCCATGCGTATAGATGAGCTCTAGAGCATTATTGTATTGAGCCAAACTTGTGGCTGGTTATTTCAAAGGGATTACTACATCCATATCAAGTGAGGCTGAACATTCACATCAAACGAGGCTGGGAGGTTCTCTGAAGAACTATGGCAAAGGAAAGAAAATACACAGAGGAGGTCAGTGCTTAAGACATGAACCTGAAGACATGAAAGCAATAACTGAAGACCCAACAGTAATGGAAGCATTTAGAAGAGAAGGTTGCTTATAGTTTTGTGAGAAATTGCAGGGCTATCATACACAGGTATCCAAGGAATTTTCTATTAATTTCAGTGGAACAACCACTAAAGTGGGGATGCTAAGTTTGTCTATTACACCAAAGGTCATTGTTGCTTTTACAGAAATTCCAAGAGGTCAAGAAACCTAGTTCAAAGGATTCAAATTTAATATGGAGCAGTGTAAAGAGTTCATAAAGCATGATCACATTGAGATGGATCTCAACAACGTTGTTCCAAGAAGCTACATCAAAGATAATTATTCAAAACTATTGCTCATCATCCAGAAATACTTTACATGTGAAGGAAAATATCACAAGGTTTATTCATACCATTTCAAATTACTTCTGCACTTCACTAGTAAGATTTCTCTTGCCTTACCTTTTTATTTTCATAGAATTCTTTCAAAGATGGCTGATAAGGTTCAAGAAAAGTCTGAGGGGAGTGAGACATCATTGTTTCATCATGGTTTAATGAAATTATTGGTTTTAGATGAACTTCAAAGGTTAGGCAGAGATTGGTCCTCATTCTTTTTTGTTAATGGTTTTGAGTTGGATACTCTAACTCCTACAAGAAATCCTAAAGCTAAAATAATTCCATCACCACTAGCAGCAGAATAGAGCCAACCTTCGGTTGCAAAATCAAAATAACCTGCAAGATTAAAGCCAAGTAAACAAATTGAGAAAAAGTCAAAGCAAGTGTAGGTTCTTGACACACAAACTCCCCTATCTATAGAACAAAAATCAAAGGCGGAAAAACATGCAAAAAAAGAACAAGTTGTTAGCAAACAACCAACCAAAAGAATGACTAGAATCCAAACAATGGTTTTGAAGGAAAACACAGTGGCTACAGAAGGCAGAGCAATAAAAAAGGGGAATTTAGAGGATATTCTTCATGCCATTGACATAGAGGAAACACCTATTGTTCAAGCTGAATTGATAGGAGAAGATGAGCAGAAGTTGAAAAAAGCCAAGTCTGCAAAGAGATTAGATTTTGAGGGAGAAGATGCAGGTTTCATTTTCCAAGCAAGAAAGCCTATGACAAGGCATGCTAGGAAATTGATGGAGAGCAGCAAATAAGTTCCAATACCCACTGAGACAGCTCAAACACCTAAAGAAATTATTTACCTCTCATCACCCACAGTAAAGGATACAGTCATCAAATTAAAAAAGGGAAAAGAGAAAGTGATTAAAAAGACAGATTTGCAGCTCCTTGAGGAAGAGTTGAAATTGGAAAATCAGGAAAATTCTGTCGTGAAAAAGGAAGCTGGGAAACACAGTGTTGAAAAAATGCAATTTTAAAAGATGAAAGAAGTTTGGGAAGAATAGGTTGATACTGTCTGTAAAGACTTAGACAATATACAACAGTTTTTCAAGTGGGCAGCTCTAGCAAGAGAAGAAGCTAAACATGTAATAAAGGTGAATATTCATCTGAGAGCTACCAATAAAAGTCTTAAAAATCAGGTAAAGGATTTACAAGAGAAGCTTGAAATGATTCATGATGAATTGCAGAGTAAAGGTATCAAAATGATAGTGATTGAAGAACCATTAGGTCAACCAATTGTAAACAAGGAAGAAATGCCTCAAGGAACCTAAAATGGAGTTATTTTATGGTTTGTGGATGATGAAGAAATGTTGGTTACAATTTTTTGGCAACTAAAATGTTCATTTGACAAAATTATGAAAAAAATTGTGCTTTTAGTAGTTTTCAGCAATTTCGTAGTGCCTCCAGGCCTAAAAAGAAGTAAAGCGCTATGAAACTATTGTAGCTGCATTTTTGTCTTCCTGATCAATGTTAAAGGGTTTTAAGGGCTAAAAATTTTATGAGACATGTGTTAAAGGATGATAAAGCTGATACAAGAGGAAAGAGTTAGAATTTTTTAAGATAAAGGCTTGTAAGGCCGCACTACAAAAAACGCTACGAAACTGCTTTACTTTCGTAGCACAATGCATTACATCCTTTTGACAAGCCTTTAAAGAGGTTTTTGAATAGTTGGAGGCTATGGAAGGGTTATGGACTATGTCAAGACCACGAATTAGAGATTAAATGATAGCCAAAATGTTCAAAGAAGAAAAAATATCCATTGCTTAAAAAACAGGGTATTGTTTCCTATTTTTGAGGAGGTCAGCTAAGTGGTCATAAATAAATGAATGCCATTATCCAAATTCGACCATGTGATGACACACTTATCAATGATGTAATTTCAAGTAGATAAGGTAGTTAAATATTGTAATAAGAAGTTTGAGTCCTTTTTGAAATAGGATTGTCAAGTAGGATAGTTGTCTGTTTGTCATAAATTTCATGTTTTATAGTTATGCAAGGTGTCAGTGGATAAAAATTCGATGTATCTAGCCTAGAGGAAAATCATCTGATGATTTAAGATCTCTATTAAAGGCCATTGGGTCGAATTTGTCAAGGGTTGGAGATTTTTGGGCAAAATTGCAGCTTATTGTAATTTGACTGTTTCAGCTAATACAGAGATTTGTTACTTGACCAACTTGAGATTCTGAAAGAGTTTTTAGTGCTTACTTGTTCTATATTTATCTTTTATGTATCTATCTTGCAGTGTTTTTCATTTATATTACTCAGAATTCATCCTTGTGATGCTCTGACTTCCTTTATAAGTGAATTGACTGTGTATTTCCTTGTCTCATGTGTGTGTGTCCTACTACTAAAAACTCTAACCTGCCTCAACTTCCATGTCAAGTAAACTCACTGTAATCACTGAAATTTTGACTCCATAAGCCCAATGGCCACATATTGATATTATTTTCAACCTACAGGTTGGAGATGTTATCTCAGAATACTATTTGATTGTAAAGTTATTGGAGTTTTCTACTATATACAATAACAACACAACTTTTCTTCACCTGAGATTCTTATTATATTTCAATGAGTTGATGTCCTATATTTTGAAAGGTTTTCTTCAATGTCTTAATGCTTATTACTCGAAACTCATGATTGTTCATGCTTTGACTTCCTTTAAGTATTAAGCTATGGTATATCTCTCTTAATAGTTTAACTTCAATGCCTTGATGTCTCATCACTCAGAATTCATGTATTACATGCTCTAACTTTATTTGAACCTCAAGCTATTGAAAACCTCCTATATTTCTTGCTCTTTCATTAAAACATTTACAAGCCTCAGCTTCCATAAGGAAAGCCTTGTTATTGAGATCCCTATCACTGACTCCATAGCCCAATGGTAGTAAGCTCTGATCTTTTCAACCTGCAAACATATAAAAACAATACATAAATCATAGAGTTAGCCATCTATTTTTATCATTAACCAATATCATAAACCCCCTTGAGAGATCCCTCTTAGACTGAAGAGGCTAAGCTTTAGTTAGAAGTGGTTTGAAATAGTTACATTGAATTTGTCTGATCAGCAGCCAATCAGGTACGATTTTGGTGATAACAGAATGAATGAAATCTACAGGTCTAAGATACAAGACAAAGCATGAATGAGTGAAAAATATTATGAAAAATTACAAGAAGGATCACCACCCTCTTTCTTGAATAGATATGACATCAATTAGGTCTTGCATCCATTATTTTAATAATTACAAGTAAATACATGAAATAACCATGACATGAACTAGTTAACTAACCGTTCTTATAACCAACATAAAACCATGTAAATAATAGTGAGATAACAACCATTAAATCCACACATTAATAATTACAAAATCAAGATAAATTAGCTTTTATTAAACATAGGAAATAACCGACCATGTTCGTGACTTCCACGTACTGCCCGACCATAGACATGGTTGAGACAAATATCTCTTCAGTCAGTCGCCCTCGTGCCATATTCTAAGCACGAACATGGGATATCATGGATAAAAAAATCCAAAAATAACCAAGGGAATCTAGAGGTTAAACCACATCCACCCTCACCATACTGTGATCGCACCAAAATCGGTGCTCTAATCACAACCAAAACGAACTTGGAATGTCATATGGAATACATCACTATCCTTGAGGATTTTTTGGTCTCCCTGCCTCTCAGGGTTTATCACAATCCAATCCTGTATCAATAGGCCCTAAAACAATACACCACTCCCAGGTTTTACCGTTTATCCTACCAAAGCTGGTCAAGGGATTTCTAGGCCTTTGGGATTTTCCCTTGAGACCACCTCTGCCTCGAATTCTGAAATCCATCGAGCAATTCCAAAGTTAAAAACCAAGATCAAAATACCAACACACCATGAAATCTAGAAAAAAGCAAGGAAAGGCTTAAATCCATTGTCAAAACCCATAAAAACCATGCCACTGATAGCAATTGAACCAAACACCAACATGAATAAGGAATTGCATGTCCAAACTAGCTAGGATATCACACATGTAATATGTTACCTGCAAGTATTCTAGATCCTGAAGTTGCAATATGTTACCTGCAAGTATTCTAGATCATGTTACCTGCAATATGTCCAAACTGAAGTTGCTAGATCCTGTTCTTCCTTTCTTGATATTTTATTTCCTTTCCTTTCCTTGTCCTTCATTTACTTGCTTTCCTCATCCTTGGCTCAATGCTGAATTTATCAAAGAAAACTCTAAGTATCCAAGAGTGAGAGAAAGAGAGTATAATGAGAGAGCTCCAAAACTGAACCGACAAAAGGTACCAACTGAGCCTAAATTTTTTTTTTCAATGAGGCCTCTATTTTCTTCATTTTCCATTATTTTCCTTCAATTTCCTCCGCACATGCAACCTGTGACCTTTTATCTTCCTTTTCTCCTAATTTCCTTTATTTTCATAAATAAATGTGCCAAAAATAGTTCTTTCTTCCTCAATGCCTTAGCCATTGCCTTTTCCAATTTTCATTAGCCATAAACACATATCCAGTGATTCCCACTAGGATATCTTTGCCCAATATTCAACTTGGAATAATTGTCCCTTAACCATGGTCATATTTTGCCTTTATTAACTTTTATTACATGAAATTTTAGCTGGGATTTTTTACAATCACATCTTTCTTGATCATCTACTGTAGATGTTTAACTATCAGAGCATAATCATAGATGTGTTATAAATAAATTAACCGAGTAATGAAATACAAAAAATATTTTGGAAACACAAATATAGAAACACATAAAATAAGAGAGACACATAGATATGTGTTTCACCTAATTTGGGCTACATCTGCATAGAAACAACCAATCCTTCCTTTTATATTTTCCAATAAAATGAAGAGATACAACCTATAGCAGTTCTATTGTAGTTTACTCTTCGCTCTCAAAAAACCTCCTCTCTCTCTCTCTCTCTCTCTCTCTCTCTCTCTCTCTCTCTCTCTCTCTCTCTCTCTCTCTCTCTGAATAATAATACACAACCTCAACAGAATTCCTTCATATAAACCGAGGGTTTCCTTCTAGCGAAAAAACTTTAAATTAACATAACTTGTACCGTAATATCATCTGCTTAATGAATGACCCATATTGACTATGAAATTACAATAATTTACAAGGAATTTTTTCATCTATTTTTAGCTTCAAGGGCAATGCCCCCAAACCCCCACCAGGGGGAGCTCATTAAAAGTAGTAATGACTACCCCACCCCCCCCCCTGAATCCCCTGAACCCCCTTGATGGATTTCAGATGGGTGGTGTTTCCACTCCATTTAGGAACTGGGGTCCAACACAGATGAGACAAAGAAACTCTAAACAATCAAGAAGATAATCACTAATCAAGCTCCACACACAATGAGATGAATTTTTGCAGCGAATTAATCTTCCCTAAAAAATATTGCATAGCTTTCTTATTCACGGGGAACTAGATCTGAGTTATATATTTGACCCTTTCGGTGTCAAATTTGATTCCACTCTTTGCAAAGATGTGTCCTAAGAGAGTTCCTTCTGACACACCAAAGATGATTTTATTGGGATTGACAGAAATCTCATATTTATGACACTGCTCAAATATTTTCTTCAGATGACATACATGATATGATCTTCTTTTGGAAAATAAAGTTACATCATCCAAATAAACACTTCACTTTGGCCAATTATGCCATAGAAAGAGGTATCCATCGCTCTTTGAAATGTAGCACCAACATTGATAAGCCTGAATCACAAACACTTAAAAGAAAATGCTCCCCATTTGGTCCTGAAGGTAGTTTTTAGATGATCTGGTTACACCACTAGCACTTGATTATAACTAGAAAAACCATCTAGCAACGAGAACATCTCAGACCCAAATAATGTTAGTAAAATATGTTTCATGGATGGAACCGGGTAATTATCTTTATTTGATGCCTATTTGAGGTTGTGGAAGTATACACATAACCTTATCTCACCGTACTTCTTTCTTACTGGGACCAAATTCGAAACCCAAGTTGAATTTCTAACCTTGAAATTGATATGAGCATTTAGCAGCTTCCTTATTTACTTTTAATCAGGGGTTGTAGTGTTGGATGAACTTTCATTAGTTTCTTCAAATTGTTGTATGTCCATGAAAACACATCACAAAACTATTTGAACGGGAAAATGAATTCTTATTGTTCTTGTGGAGAATAACATGTATCAAGTTTTATTGTTCAGATAAAAAATTTGTGCTTTGAGTCTTAGTATTGATTGGTCCTCTGAACCATTTTTGCAGGTCATATAATTTTTCCAAGGACACCATTCCTTTAGGCATGGTATTGTATTTCATTAGATCATATGCCTCTTGCAAAGCCTTGTCATGCTCGTCCTCCTCTATGGAAGCATCTTCAAACATGTTCACTTTAGCCATAAAATGCAGTACCTATTGGTCATCATTGAAAGCACGAAAATTATTGATGTTATCAAGCATATAATTTTTATATATAATCTCTATAGAAAAAACGCTTCTCAATGGCGACATTTTAGTGGTTTAATTAGCTAATGCATCTACTACTATGTTTCTAAGTCTAGGAACAAACATGATATTGAAAGATTTAAAATAATTAATCAATTGGCATACCTCTTTTTGGTAGTTTTTAAGATTTGGTGAAATACAATGGATAGTGTTTTGTGCCTAACGAGTGACCACTTCTGAGTCACCAATTACCTTGAGTAACTCTACCTTAATATCGATGGCTTTCTTTAGTCCAAAAATTGGTGCTTCATATTCGTAATTATTATTGGTACACTTAAACTCCAAACAACATGATATAATATAATTCTTATTGCATGGGTCTATAAGTATGAAACCAGCTCCAGAGCCATCATGTGTTCTTATTGGATGGTGTTTTCATTGATGTCTACCCATGGAGTTGACTTGGTTTTCCTTTTACCAAAAACACCATTCATTAATGTCTAATGGATAATGAACGCTTCTCAGTAATTTTCAGATTACATCTAGATAGCAGCTACAATGTTGGATGGTTGAAAACCCAAGTCCAAGGGTTTTGGTTCTTTGGATTGAGGATGTACTCAAATTTTTCAAGGGTTTTTGAAGGGTTAAATCATTTATTTTTTCTTGGATATCCATTTCATTGGATTCTCCTCGAAGAGATATTTTCGGTGCTATGTGGTATGCCACGTGGTTCCTCCTGGTTAGAGACATAAGTGAGTTTGAAGGTAAAAACCCTAGTTCGTGGACGAAAACCCAAAAATAAAGTGACTTGGCACATTTCCATTAGTTGTAGGCACCTAGAATTAAGATTAATGGTTTCTTGCCATACTTTGTGGAGATACTATCCTAATGAAGGGCTTCAAGCCACTATGCACAGATATAACTCCCACATCTCCTTAAAAATCCTAATATATTTAGTTATTGAATATTCCTTAGGGAATAAGAAAAAAAATACATAATATTTATCAATTATAATTAAAAATTAATAATGTGTTAAAATCCTAAATTTCTCCTTCAATGTTCACTATAGAAGCCCCTCTCAACTCTATAAAAATAAAGCTCATATATCCTCCAAAACACATCATCGTGGAATTTTCGCTATAGATTTGTTTCTACAAAGCTTCAGAAGCTGAAACAAAAACCTATTTGAGCTGAAATCCTGATGAATTTTTTCACCAAATTTCAGATATTGGTTCACTATATTTTTAGAGATATGATCTCAGGAAGTTAGGGTTTTTGCAGGCCCTTGAATTCCATGTCAAACAAGTGACCTTGGGAAAATGGTCATAACTTTCTCTCTGAGCATTGGATTCAAATTTCGTAAAAATTTATAGAATTAGGACGTGATTTAGTTTGTTGGGTATCATTTTCAAGGCCAAAGGTCGATACAGTGATACATGGCACTTCGTACAAGTTTTCTCTACTCCAGTCTATAATTAGGTCATCGTGGGAGAATAGGAAAAACTTTTTCTTGAAGAATCGAATCTTGATCATACCTATGGGGTTGGAAAGAGGACTCAAAAGGATACCACGGGAAGAAATTTCAGACCTTGGAGATCCGAAATTACATAGATACAACAGATTCAATATCGAGCTCCTAGAAGGCAACAAAAAGGTATGTTATTTCTCCATTCTTGCTAAGTGTTGGGTCTAGCTTATTTCAAGGGTATGCTGCAGAATTTAAGGGTTGATTTAGTGACTATTTGAGGGACATTACAAAAAAAAATTGTGCCATAACCAGTCACCTATATAATAGTAGTGAAGTAGTGTATGATTTAGTGCTATGATGATTGAAGTATAGACAATACAATGAGTGTGATCTAAAGATTTTCGGACCTGTGTATCCTTGTGACAGAGAGGTAGCAACATTAATATTGATAGTTTCTTATAGTGATATAAATACTATAGCAATTGGACTATGACAATTTGTTGACACGATAACCTATGACATGTCAAATACCTATGACTCAATATTATGTGCAGTGATGTCACTTAGCATAATAGTGACAATTTGATCTTAACCTCACATTCAGACCTAGACAAAACAAGTATGTTGACACATTTATTTTGACTTTCAGAAAGAACTTAAAAATGGTGATTTGGCTTATGAAATTATATGAGAGTGGTATAGAATGTTATTGAATCAGTATTGGTGGGCTATATGAAATTTTCTATATAAAACTATTTCTTTGATAAGGAAATACCCTTGGTGACTGCAATTCTTAACTTGACAATGATATAAAATATCATAATATGGATTGACATTGATATGATGTATTTAATTTTAACTTAACGTATGTTTGACCTTGACATACTTGACAATAATTGACACTTGTGACTTTATGTTAACTTAACTTGATGGATGAAGACAATACTCACCTTCACTTTGACATCCTAAGAATGACTTTGACACACTAAGTCATTACATTTATAATGGAATTTTGCCCTAAGTTTGACTTAGTATGAGAATTTGAAATGGTCATACCACACACGTTTACCTTTGGACTTTGAGTATGCTTGACATTGATATATTGACTTTGACTAGTAGAACCTCGAGTTCACAATGTCTATGATAATCTAGGATAGCTTGAATGTGACCTATTGTGGTCCTGTGATTTGGCAGATTGGCATACCAAATGACAAGGCAACATGGAACCAATCTTTAGAGTTCCTAGGACCTATCCTTCCTAGACTCACAAAGGGATCTGTCAGGTTATTTGCAAAGGATATGTGCTTGTTTGCTTTTAAGGGTTGATTTTAGGCTAGTTATTAAGTGCAAAGTTTGTTTGATTGTTTTGGTTGGTAATAATGATCAAAAAGCATAGATAGAATGAGGAAATATCTAAATCATTGGGAAATGGAGTCAAATGGAAGTCATGATAATTTTATAAAAGGATCGGGGAGTATCATAGGGAAAATATAACTTGGCCAGTGGATCTTCAAAGTTTTTGGGATAATGAAGTGAACATTAAGGATAAGAATGAAAATTAGGACAAAGAGCAATTAAGAATTCTTTATCATGTACTTTAAAAAAGAGACATCTTTCAAGGTATCTGTTTTGAAGCAAGCCAAAGGACAGGACAAACCATAGACTTCTTTGGACAAACTTTTAATAAGCAAACCTTTCAGACAGCAATCTAAAAATCAAAAGTTTACTTTTAGATAAAGAAAACATGTAAGATAACAATAAGATCAGCCTAAGATCAAACATAAATAATATAATCTACTTTTTATTAACTCCCTAAGGGTATTCAAACCAACTTTTAAAGGCAGACCAGAGGATAGGGTGCACCATAGACTTCCCTGGTTTAGAATCTACTAAGCATACTTTAAAGAAGTTTCAAAACAATTCTCAAGTTGTACTCAAAGGAGCATGGACTCACCACTGAATTTCCTAGTTTCACTCTATTGAAATCATTCCTTAAAACAACCTCTCAAGCTATACTCAAAGGAACATGGACTTACCAAAAGGGAACTCCTTGGTTATAATCTATTGAATCATTTCTAAAATAACAAACTAGATGGAACTAGAGGACAATTAAGAATCCTTCAATCAGACCTTGCAGAGGAAAACATTAAGAAAGTGAAGAGAAAATAGAACTAAGGTGCTTTCAAAAGACATTTCTTATCCTAAAACCTTTACTCCACTATAACAAAGAAAGATGAAAATATAATGAAAATAGGAAATAACAATAATAGATATAAGCACTTCACCAACAGCCAAGCTCAGGGATTCAATGATCTAGCCTCCTCCATCAACAAATAAATCAGGGCATCCACAAGATCCAAGGCATCAATTTTTCTTCAACTTCTAAGAGACTATGTATTACTTCAAAGAGTCATCAAATTTCAACCGTACAATGAGCTCAAACGCAATATTTTTGCTACAAATGAGGAGGTGGAGTTCACGATAGGGTTTGAGTATCATTAATTACAGAGTAAGTGCATTCCCAACCTTGAAAACCATGCAAGGCATAAGGCGGGAATATCCGCAGCTACTTCTTTGTTTCAAAAACTCTGTCTTAACTCCTAAGGGAGGATAGGTGAAGATTTTGACTTTTAATGCCTATTCTTAATTATTACAATAACTGATTTGACAGATAAAAATATCTTCTAACTGTGTAATAACTGCCCATATGCTTTATGGAAAGGAAACATACTATACGTGGCAGTTTGATCTTTTGGAGGAGTAACTCCTTCCTTGTTGAGTTATTCGAGGCTGTCTTTGGGTTATTTATCTTTATTTTAATCATAAATCTGTATTTTAGGCATTTCGAACCTTGATTTTGTTTTTATAATCTGTCTTACTGCCTTTATCCTCTGTTCTGCTTTATGATTGTTTTATTCATTTATCCTTTATCTTTAAACCTTTGAATTTTCATCTATAATCACTGTTTTTAAGAGCTAATACTCTATTTTATCCTTTGATATGTAATTAGCCCTTTTGATCCTTCTGTTCTTCATTCCTTCACTTACGCTTCTGTTGTATTTGTCCTTTGTGTGCAGGGAGGGTTTCTCCATGGTATGAGGGTTTATAACTCATCGATGATCATGATTCATCGAGGGTTAAGTTTTTATTTAAACCCTCTTGGCCTCTTTTTATATGAATTTATCTCCTGGATCGTCATCCAGAGGTTAATTTCATCATTTCTTTGGCTGTCGAAATGCATTTTCAGGGCATAATTGCCATTAAAACCTGCAAACACACAAATAAACATTAATTGAAAACCTGTGAGAATGGATTAAACTGTATTTTTTGGTTTCTGAGGCATTGGGGGTGATTTGCAGAGGAGGGAATGCAGAAAAAATAGTTCTAGAGGTAGAACATGGCGGAGAAGCGAAGAAATTTGAATTATGGCACAACGGGGGAGAAGGTGGTTTTGGAAAAACCATGGTGGTTTGTCATGCGGGCATAAAGCGGTAATTGATATTGGGCTGGAGCTACGCGATTCCACTAATCGACTGCGACGTGGCAGGGCGAAAACCGTCCATTTCACGTGGGTCGGGACCGTTAAAGGTTGGCACCGATTTCCGCGCGATATTGGATTTGGACCGTCAGATGTCAAGGCTTGAGATCGATGGTGTGGAAGGGTGGAGGGACCGTTGCGCAAGTCTATGGAGTGGAGCCCAAGATAGGTGTCGAGATTTCATTAGATGAAGGGTTAAGCGGAGAGTGGGGCTCACCTTAATATTTCTAGAAGGTTTGGGTGGGTTTATAAGGTTTAGCGGGGGTATGTAGAAATAGAATGGGAAGAAGTGAAGTTTAGGATAGGGAAGGGGCTTAGGATATAGTGGAAGGAAGGGTTTTATGAGGGTGCAGGGCTAAGGTTTAGGCTGAAAGGGGCTTAAGGGATAATTATAATAAAAGAGCAGACTTTTATAAAAACAAGTTTTTTATAACGTTTTTTAGGGTCCGATAGGCCTAAAGTTAAACTTAAAACAACGTAAAAAGGACTTTTTACATTTTTTAAGGCCTTCTTAGAAGAAATATGATGAATGAGGGAATTATGAGGGGTTCTAGAGGAGAAAATGGGGATAAATGAGAGTGTAAGTGAGGTGATGAAATGAGGCAAACAGGCCCAGAATGTTGAAGTCTTCTTTGCAGCAGGGTAACTTTGAGAGGGAAAAAGATAACAAAATTTAGAAGAATAGTTAGGTTTAGGATGATGAAGGCAGTGAGATTTCTAGAACCCACAATGTTTCCTTAAATATTGTTTCTAGAAATGCAGGATTTATAACTTATTCATCCTTTGATATCAACAAAATTTACTGATGACTAACAGTGGTTCCACATGGGGAGGGTAGCTTTCTTTTCAAGGTGTCCAGAACCTCAGTTCACAAAATCTCTGAGTTTTCAACAAATCAGTGCCTCATCCATTGGGCAGATTTTCCTTCTTTGTTACTTGGTGATATTCCTTTGAAGTGACAAATCTTAACAATCTACAACATGTGATTTCCTTTGACAGCATTTCTACCTACCCAATCCTACTTGTCCTAACATTTTTTCTTCTCTGAGTGCATTTGAATTGGAAACTCTTGACATTTTTATTTTTGAAAAAAAAAATAAACTATCTAATCCTATCCTTATTTCTTCAAAGAATTCAAATTAAACTGTTGAACTCCTTTATTTTCTACCTAAGCTACTTGACTGCCAAGATTAAGCTGTTTGGTAGTCTTGATTCTCTAGCTATTGTCATGAAATTTAAAACATGGTTCAAATGAGGATTAGACAGTCTGATTAACCATGGTTGTGGCCTTTGGAACAGGCTGCACACAAACATTTATTTGCATAAAAATAAATCTAGAAGGATGAGGTTGTGATTTGTCATTAGTAATGCATCCTTATCCATCTCTTTGGTTTTGTTTTGAGCATGTGGAACCAAGATCTTTATACCTCCCTAATCTATCACTCTTGATAAGTCAAGTCTGAAATAATATTGACAATATTAGCTTCTACTAACTTATCAACATAATTTAAACCATGTTCAGCCATGATTAGGCTAGATGACTGAATGAGATATCATTTTGAATCAGCAGTGGCATTTAGACTTGCATACTTTCAATAGTATTGTTTTTTAGGTATGGGGCTGTACCACTTTTGATTTGCCCTCTTTTTCCTTTTCCCTTCTTTCATTGTTTTTGTATTTTCTTTGATTTTTCTCATGGTATGTTATGTATAATGAGTGAAAATTTTGAATCTAGGACTCTTGAAAGAAATAATGTTTAAGCATCCTGCCATTGACAGGACCTCCAAATAGTTCTTCTCCATTCATCCCTTGTAAAAAAAAAGCATTATGACCCCTGATTGAGTGAATGATATAAGGCCCTTTCCATAAATTCTCAAACTTTCCATGTTTACCTTTATCTTCTCTCCTTGAATCCCATTTTAGGACTGTATCTCCAACTTGAAAGTTATTTGATTTGGTCCTTCTATCAAAGATCTTCTTGATGTTTTCTTGAACTGCTTGTGTCCTTTTGTACACTTCCTCTCTTGTCTGTTCTAAATGAATATTTTGATTTAGTCTTCTTTGCATGTAATTTTCTTCTGTTTGTACTTATTGGAGAAGTTTTATGACTGGGACTCCCAAAGATGTAGGGAAGACTGCATATATGCCATATACCAGCTGATAGGGGGGCATACTTAATGATTTCTTGGTGGTTAGTCTATCAGCCCATAATGCATGAGCCAACTTACTATGCCATGATTTATGATTTTGATCCAACAGTTTTTTGATAATGTTGACTAGAATTTTGTTGGAGGATTCAGCTAATCCATTACCTTGGGGGTAGTAAGTTGTGGAATGGCCCAATGTGATATGATATTTGTAGCAAAATTCAACCATTCTTTTGGATTTGAAAGCAGCAAAATTGTCTATAATAATTTTCCTAGGACAACCAAATCTAGATAGTATGTTAGTTTCAAGGAACTTGATAATGACAAAGTTAGTAGCATTCCTAGAAGGGATGGCTTCTATCCATTCGGTAAAGTAATATATGGCAATAAGGATCCACTTATGTTGGGAAGATGAGGCTGGGTGAATTTCTCCAATAAATTCTAAACCTCATTGCTTAAAGGGAGCCTCAACGCTGATGGGATGCAAAGGTAAAGGTAGGAGCTTTCTCTTGCCATAAAAAATTTGACACTTATGGCAAGTCATGACTAGTTTTTGAGTGTCCGGGAAAAGGGTGGACCAATAATAACCAGCTCTAAGAATCTTGCTGGCTGTTGTCTTCCAGTAAATATGGCCTCCACATTCTCCCTCATGCAACTCATGCATGATTTTTCCTGCATCATCCTCAAGCAAACATTTAAGCAATATACCAACAACATTTTTCCAATATATTATTCCATCTAAAATGAAGTAATTTAAAGCTTTTTGTTTCAATAATATAGCTTTAGTCTTAGATAGAGAAGGAGGAGTATTAATATAGAGAAGCACATAAATGATATCAGAATACCAAAATGAATTCAAAAATGTTTCTTCAATGTATGGAGATGTGAATTCTTCTTGTTCTTCTAAAACATCAACCATGTTTATATCTAATGCTTAGAAATTTGATTCTGCCATGAGTTTTTCTAATCCTTGTCCTTTAATTAGTTTGGTAGGCCTGATCTCTAAATCATATTCTAAGATGATTGCAATCCATTTTCCCATTTTACCATCAGGATCTTGATTTAGAATGTCTTTGACAACTGTATGTGGGACAAAATCAATGATATGAGAGTGTAAAATGTAGACGTGGAAATCCCTCAATGCTTTTATCAAGGCTAAAGCTTGTTTCTCCATGATATTATATTTGAGTGGAGCATCTCTCAAGGCTCTACTGAAAAAGGATATTGGTTGTTCTTGGCCCATGTTATTCTTTTGCAACAAAACTACAGCAATGGTGTGTTCATATGCAAATGAGAAAATGTAGAAATCCTTAGTGAAATTAGGACTAATAAGAACTGGTGTTTGAGTGAGAGCTTGTTTTACTAGTTCAAATTACTTCTTGGATTGTAAGGTCCATTTAACCCATGTTTCCTTTTTGAGCATGTTTGTGATATTCCTCAAAATTTCAGCAAGATTGGGGATGAACCTTCTCAAAAAATTGATCTTTCCAATGAAAGATTGCAACTCTTTGAGGTTTCTAGGATGGCTGATTTTCAATATGCCTTCAATCCTTTTAGGGTCTACTTTGATTCCCTCTTCGGAAATTATGTGGCCAAGAATTTTTCCCTCTTGGAGACCAAAGAGTGTCTTTTTGGGATTCAGAGATAAGCCATATTTTCTACATTTCTCAAAAAATTGTCTCAAATGAATCAAATGTTCTTTATCAGTTTTGGAGAAGATAGTAATGTCATCAAGGTAAATGATTATGAAATAGTCTATGTCATCTGAAAAATATATGTCCATGGCCATTTGGAATGTGGCCTCTGCATTCATTAAACCAAATGGCACTTTAACATACATGAATGTACCCAAAGGTGTGGTAAATGCAGTTTTGTGTTGATCACTTGGGAGTACTAGTATTTGGTTGTAGCCTGAAAAACCATCCAACAATGATATTATTTTAGATCCAACCACATTTTGAAGTATGTGGTCCATTTTAGGAAAGGGAAAATTATCTTTTAGGGAGGCTCTGCTTAGATTTCTAAAGCCAATACAAAGCCTAATTTTCTGGTCTTCTTCCTAACAAACACAAAGTTGGACACCCATTGTGAGTATCTAAGGGGAACTATGATCCCAACATCATACATCTTCTTGATCTCTTTCTCAACCAAAGGAAATAAAACGGGGTTTATCCCTCTTAGTTTTTGTTTCAAAGGTTTCTAATTTTCCTTAAGAGGAATTTTGTATTGAGTAGTGCTGGTATCATATGATTTCAGATCTTTGTACCCCCATGCAAACGCATCTCCAAACTCTTTGAAAAGTTCAATATATTCATGTTTGATATGAGTAGGGAGAGTGCTAGATAACTTGATCATTTTGGGTTCATCTATGCTGCCTATGTTATGTTCTTCTACATTGGTTTCTGTAGGCTCCATCTTTGGTTTTTTAGCTATATCATTGAAATAAAACAACTCCTCTAATGGTGTAACACCCCTCAGTATTGAATTATTTTTACATTGTAAAACTTCAAGGTCCTTTTGGCTTGTTTTTTTTAGTAATTATGTTGTATAAAGATATTCAAATTGTTTTATATTAGCAGTAGAGGACAACTCTATTTTATGGACTTGTTTTTCATCAAAACATTCTTTCATGGCTTGAGTCAGGTGTTATTTCTGCAAAATCATTCTTTGATTGCAGAAAATCATCAATGTGTTCATCACCTTCAAATACTTGCCAATAGTCCTCATTATCAAGGATTGTGGGCCTGTTTTTTACTTTGACATTGAATTGTTCATTTTCATGGGGAATTTGGCAATTGCTTGAAGCAAAGGCAAGTTCATTTGCAAGGTTTTTTTGAGCTCTAGGGATTAAAGTGAGTTCATATTTTTCAAAAAAAATTAGGAGCTCCAGGGCAGCATTCCTATATTCTCTTAATCTTGGGTTTTTGGCTGAATACTCCCCTTTTATTTGCCTAATAATTAGCTCTGAATCTCCTTGGACTGATATTTTCTTGGCTTCTAAATCTTTGAGAAAATGTAAGCCAAGGAGGAGAGCTTCATATTCTACAATGTTATTGGTGCATTGGAAATCAAGTTTGTAATAAAGTCCTTGGTTTGTATTATGTATCCATACACCAACTCCAAAACATGTTTTGCTACAAGAGCCATCAAAGCTCATTTCCCATAGTGTTTCTATCTCTTGCTTATTATCTTTTTGTTGTTCAATTTTTCTAAGGTTAAGGCTGTTAGATTCTTCTTTTGGGGACTGATTTAATTGTTTAGGTGAACTAAATCCTATATCATTCTCCTTTTCTTGTTGGTTGATTTCATCTTCACTGTACAAGATAAAGGAATATAAATATGAATGAATAGAATAAACAGGAGTGTTGTTTGGCCTATCTATGTTACTTACCATAAATTTCATATGAGATTCTCTGTATAATATTCTAGTTTGGTTAAAAAATGGTATGTTAGCACAAGACATGTCCATTTGAAGGCTTCCTTGAAGTTTTTCTCCCCATGATCTAGATAAAAGAAAGCCATACTTAGGGGGAATTTCAGCAACAACTATGTCCATAACTAGACCCTTAGCAGGAATTTGTGCCAGATTGACACATAAATCCTTGATTAGGCCTAAACATTTTACTCTTCCTGAATCAAAGGAATACAGGTCCGTGTAAGGTTTAGTAATTTCTAGGCCTAATCTCTCCATCACCACTTTTGGCATAAGGTTGTGAGAGGCACTAGAATCTAGGATGGCATTTTGTAAAATCTTATTATGTATATTTAAGTTGACATAAAATGGAGGAATGGTTCCTTCTACTTTAGGACCAAACAACAGTTCTGGTTTATCATCTGTCAAGTTTAATGTATCAGTATCATTTCCTATATTCAAAGCTTTCAAAACTTGGTTTTTATATACATCCTGGGTTACTAGTTCAGCTAAGGGTATGTTAATTTTGATCTTGGCAATCTCACCTTCGAGGCTGAAAGGGACTAATTTTTTTGACATATTTGCATCTGTTTTGTCAAGCATAGTATTTTCAGCAATTCTGATTTGCTGAGTTTTATTAGGAATTTTATTTAGGACAGTTTTGTCAGGGCCACTAGCAGAAGTACTAGGGTAGCTTGGGTCAACACTTTGCTGATTGGTTTTGTCCTTATTTGAGTCAGTTTTCTTAGACAAAGTGTTGTTTATGTTTTTTGTCTTTTTAGGATAATTTTCTAAAGTTTTCCTAAAAACAGTATCTATGTTTTCATCATTGGAACTTTCTAGGTTCCTTTTGCTTCTAAGATCATATTGTTAGTGCACGTCCATTATTGCATTTTCAAACCCCAATTGGTAATCTTTAGAATCCTCATGATTATTCTCAACTTGTTCTGAGGAGAAGAAACCTTGTTCATATTTAGTGAGGAAAACATTTGTCTCACTATCAGATCCTATTAGATTCACATGATTTTCTTCTAATATTTCAGTCTCCCTTTCTTCTTCTTGATCTACATAGTTTTCTTGAAAGGGAGGCCTAATTTGTAGGCCATTATCTCTTTGTCTATTTTCAATCGGATCTCTTCTGAAATTAGGATTTCTATTTCTGTTTTGGGGATTTATTTGGTTTTCTCTAGGAGGTACTCTATCATTTAAGTTTATATTTTCAAGCATTCTTTCCATTACCCTCACTAAGTTGTCAATTTTGGCATCAGATGATGTGGTTGATGCCATTGTTTCATCCTTATATGTAACTCTTTTCTCTGATTTCAATCTAGCTCTTTTCTCAATTAGATTTTCTTCTACACTAATAGCTCCCCTCTGCATATCTTCTAAATTTAAGGGCTCTCTTTCTCTTAGCTAGTAGCCCATGTCTCGATCAAAGCCTTCAGGAAATTTACCTAAGGCTATACCTAGTGGAGGTTTCATGTTAGGGGGAAGTGCATTGTAAACACTATTGAATCTAGTGCAATAATCTTGGACACTTTCCCCAATCTTTCTTTTGAGGTTGCTATATTCTGAAATGATTTGGAGAGGGTTCTTTTTAACTTCCCATTTGTTTATGAATGTTTGGTATAAAGAGGGGAGATCATTTATGCTATTAGGAGTTAAGATTTTAAACCATTTCTTAGCTTCTCCTCCTAAACTTTGGGCAAATATTCTCATCTTAATGGTCTCTTCCTCTATTTCCATGTAATCAAAGGAATCATACATTTTATCTACATGCTTTTGGGTAGTAGTAGATTCAGTTCCAGTGAAATGGGGAATTCTAGATTGATAATCATTTGGTAAAGGAACCAGAGGTTGTGGTAATGCCAATAGGGCATACCATGCTACCATGGTGGGAGAAAATGGGGGATTTACAAGAGGTGTATTTTTGAAAGGGAAAGTGGGATGAAAAGAAGTGTTTTGAACGGTGGATGTGTGAATGGGGGGGGGTGGAAGTGCTTGGACTAGCAAGATGATTAGGAGTAGATTTGTTATGGAAAGAACTGATGTGGTGGAGAAGCTGAAAATCAGGAGGAGTGGAAGGAGAGCCTTCTCTGCTAAAGTTCTGCTGCAAATCTGCGGGCTCAAGGTCAGATTGGTCAATATCACTATGTGACTTGGTTCTAAAGAGATTCTTTGTGTGAGACAAGTCAAAGTGAGGATCTTTCAAGACTGTAAGGTTTTTAGGGACAGATCTTGTTCTTTCGATGGTTCTACCAATAATTGAATTTCCAGCTTTAGAAGTTTTCCACAAAATATTTTCTGGATCATCAACTATTGGAGAAGGATTAGGGTCTGGATGAGATCTGGTACTAATCCTATGTGAAGCCAAATTTCAAGTTGAAAATGTAGAGAGGCTGAAAGCTTAAGGACAATTTTTCAACTTTTTTGACCTCTCTTAGTGTTTAGTACCTTTCTAAAATATGGGACTAGGCTTCTAAACTTATTTAGGACTGATTTGATACAATCTTAAGGGAATCCAAAAGAGCTAGTGGGTTAATAGGCCTACTGGGGCTAGTGGAATCACCAGGTGGAAATTTTTAGCTTTTTGAAGGTAAAATGTGTTATGGTCTACCACCAATAAGTAATAAAACCAATCAGGGAATGTTTTGGGGTTTTCTGAGTTTTTAGGTGGTTCTTATGGTTTCTCAAGTTATAAGGAGTACTTAGTTTATCACTAACTCAGAAGGTCCCGCCTTGATCGCCAGAATGTTGTTTCTGGTGATGAGGTGGAAAATTAATCACTAGGTACTTGTTAGTTAAGGGCTTCTAAATATGTTAAGGGTTTTAAGCATAAATTTACTCAGAAGGTCCCACCGTGATTTCCAGAATGTTGTGGTCCTGTGATTTGGAAGATTGGCATACCAAATGACAAGGAAACATGGAAGCAATCTTTAGAGTTCCTAGGACCTAGCCTTCCTAAGCTCAGAGAGGCATCTCTTAGGTTATTTGCAAAGGATATGTGCTTGTTTGGTTTTAAGGGTTGATTTTAGGCTAGTTATTAAGTGCAAAATTTGTTTGATTGTTTTGGTTGGGCATAATGACAAAAAATCATAGATAGAATGAGGAAATCTCTAAATCATTGGGCAATGGAGTCAAATGGAAGTCATGATAAGTTTATAAAAGGATCGTGGAGTATCATAGGGAAAATCTAACTTTGCCAGTGGATCTTCAAATTTTTTTGGATAATGAGGTGAACATTAAGGATAAGAATTAAAAGTAGGACAAAGAGCAATTAAGAATTCTTTATCATGTACTTTAAACAAGAGACATCTTTCAAGGTATATGTTTTGAAGAAAACCAAAGGACAGGGAAAAACACAGACTTCTTTGGACAAAATTTTAATAAGAAAAACTTTCAGACAACAATCCAACAATCAAAAGACTACTTTCAGATAAAGAAAACATGTAAGATAACAATAAGAGCATCCTAAGATCAAATAGAAATGATCCAATCTGCTTTTGACTAATTCTTTAAGGACATTCAAAGAAACTTTTAAAGGCAGAGCAGAGGATAGGGTGCACCATAGACTTCCCTGGTTTAGACTCTACTAAGCATACTTTAAAGAAGTTTTAGAAACAATTCTTAAGTTGTACTCAAAGGAGCATGGACTCACCACTGAATTTCCTGGTTTCACTCTATTGAAATCATTCCTTAAAACAACCTCTCAAGCCGTACTCAAAGGAACATGGACTTACCAAAAGGGAAACCCCTTGGTTATACTCTATTGAATTATTTCTAAAATAACAAGCTAGATGGAACTGGAGGGAAATTAAGAATCCTCCAATCAGACCTTGCAGAGGAAAACATTAATACAGTGAAGAGAAAACAGAACTAAGGTGCTTTCAAAAGAAATTTCTTAGCCTAAAACCTTTACTCCACTATCACAAAGAAAGATGAAAACATAATGAAAACAAGAAATAAAAATAACAGATAGAAGCACTTCACCAAAAACCAATCTTAGGGATCCAATGATCTAGCCTCCTCCATCAACAAACAAATCAGGGCATCCACAAGATCCAAGACATCAATTTTTCTTCAACTTCCAAGAGTCTATGTATTACTTCAAAGAGTCTTCAAATTGCAACCATACAATGAGCTCAAATGTAGTATTTATGCTGCAAATGAGGAGGTGGAGTTCAAGATAGGGTTTGAGTATCATTAATTACAAAGTAAGTGCATTCCCAACCTTGAAAACCATGCAAGGCATAAGGCAGGAATATCTGTAGCTACTTCTCTATTTCAACAACTCTGTCTTAACTCCTAAGGGAATATAGGTGAATATTTTGACTTTTAAGGCCTATTCTTAACTATTACAATAACTTCTTTGACAGATAAAAATATCTTCTGATTGTGTAATAACTGCCCAAATGCCTTTATGGAAAGGAAACATATTATAGGTGGAATTTTGATCTTTTGGAGGAGTAAATGCTTCCTTTTTGTTTTATTATAGGTTGTCTTTGGGTTATTTGTCTTTGTTTTAATCATAAATCTATCTTTTAGGCCTTTCAAACCTTGATTTTGTTTTGATAATCTGTCTTACTGCCTTTATCCTCTATTCTGCTTTATGACTATTTTATTCATTTATCCTTTATCTTTAAACCTTTGACTTTTCATCTTTAATCATTGTCTTTAAGGGCTAATCTTCTATTTTATCCTTTGATCTGTAATTAGCCCTTTTGATCCTTTTGTTCTTCATTCCTTCATTGACGCTTCTGTTGTATTTGTCCTTTGTGTGTAGGGAGGGTTTCTCCATGGTATGAGGGTTTATAACTCATCGATGATCATGATTCATCGAGGGTTGAGTTTTTATATAAACCCTCTTGGCCTATTTTTATATGAATTTATCTCCTAGATCGTCATCCAGAGGTTAATTTCATCATTTCTTTGGCTGTCGAAATGCATTTTCGAGGCATAACCACCATTAAAACCTGCAAACACACAAACAAAAATTAATTGAAAACCTACGAGATTGGATTAAACTACACTTTTTGGGTTTTTGAGGCATTGGGGGTGATTTTTAGAGGAGGAGGGAATGCAGAAAAAAGAGTTCTAGAGGTGGAACATGGCGGAGAAGTGAAAAAATTTCAATTATGGCGCAACGGGGGAGAAGGTGGTTTTGGAAAAACCATGGTGGTTTATCATGTGGGCATAAATTGGTAAGTGGTATTGTGCCAGGGCTGCGCGATTCCACTAACCGACTACTCCGTGGTAGGGTGAAAACCACCCATTTCGCGCGGGTTGGGACCATTAAATGTTGGTGCCGATTTCCGTGTGATATTGGATTTGGACCGTCAGATCTCAAGGGGTGAGATCAATGGTGTGGAAGGGTGAAGGGACCGGCGCACAAGTCTGTGGAGTGGAGCCCAAGACAGGTGTCAGGATTTCGTTTGATGAAGGGTTAAGCAGAGAGCGAGGCTCGCCTAAATATTTCTCGAAGGTTTGGGTGGGTTTATAAGGTTTAGCGGGGTTATGTAGAAATAGAAGGATGGAAGTGAAGTTTGGGATAGGGAAGGGGCTTAGGATATTGCAGAAGGAAGGGTTTTATGAGGGTGCATGGCTATGGTTTAGGCCAAAAGGGGCTTAAGGGCTAATTATAATAAAAGGGCGGACTTTTATAAAAACAGGGTTTTTATAACGTTTTTGAGGGTCTGATAGACCTAAAGTTGAACTTAAAACAATGTAAAAGGACTTTTTACATTGTTTAAGGCCTTCTTAGAAGAAATATGATGAATGAGGGAATTACGAAGGGTTTTAGAGGGGAAAATGGGGATAAATGAGAGTGTAAGTGAGGTGATGAAATGAGGCAAACATGCCCAAAATTTTGAAGTCTTATTTACAGCAAGGTAACTTTGAGAGGGAAAAAGATAGGAAAATTTAGAAGAATAGTTAGGTTAAAGATGATGACGGCAGTGAGATTTCTAGAACTCACAATTTTTCCTTAAATATTGTTTCTAGAAATGTAGGATTTATAACTTAGTCATCCTTTGATATCAACAAAAAATTTTGATGACTAACATGACCTTACAGGGTAGAAATTAGTGAAGGGAAAATCCTCCAGTTATACAACCTATTGGAGAAGGATGGATTGTAGATTTTGACGAGGTCAACAATGTACTTACATATATGGTGGTAGCTCTTTGGGGACAAAGTTTGAGAGCATTGATTGAAAGGCATCGAGATAACCTGATACACTTTGGGTTATGCCATGATTTCATAGAAATGATAGATAATTGTTGTGTACAGCCTGATATGATGATGACAGTGATACAACATTGATGAATATTAATTCATGAACAATGTAATGACAGTTTTTTGATGAATATTCATTTGTGAAGTGAAATTTTGTGGTAGTCGGAAGTTATACAGTGATTTGTAGTGACAATGATATATGGTGTGCAGTGACAGTGATACAATGATAGCTTGATGTGAAGCTTTGTGCAGTGATAAATTTTTGCAAACAATGATGAGTGGCTACCAGGATTCGATATTTATTCTACATATTCCTTACAACTATTCTACATTGATTAAGAGTACAGGGGGTCCAGTGTGAAAATTGTGAGACGTGATCTACTGACTCTTCTAGGTGATCAGATTCACCTTCAGCTTGTGGCCTATGAACACTTCAGGCCTGCAGGGTAGTGCTATGGAAATTTGTGGCTTACATGGGGTGTGGTGGCATCCATTCAATTGTGGCTAATAAACTGACAGGGAAATGAAGCATCCTTCCCAACAGCAGTTGGTAGTCAGAGTGTTGGGGCACTCATCAGGTTATGCCCTGATCCTTAGGGTGTTGTGACGTCCTTTTGGTTGCTGTAGAATATTAGGGTTTATAAGCATCCTATAGGTTGTGGCCTGTGAATTAGGGGGTTTATGCATCCCTTATTTTTAGCTTAAATATTTATGTAACTAATATTTCTTTTAAAGAGAGAAGAAGGAAATTACTAGATAAGTGTTCGGTGGTTTTAACCCAGATGCGGTTTTCCACCTAAAAATATGTGTGTTTATTGTTTTATATTTCTTCATTTTTGTATGGTGTTGTTTACTATTTATTATTGTTTATGATTGTTGAAGAAGAAAATTGATAATAACTGGAGAATAGCTAATACTCTGAAAAGGATTAAAAAGTGCTAATTCCTAAGAAATACTGATTCACCTCCCCTCTCAGTATTTCCAAAAATTGGTTTCAGAGCTTGGTCCTTTCAGTAACATATTAACCGCTAGAAGGCAGTTTTCAAAGCATAGATATTGTAAAGCCAAATAAGTGATTTGCAAGGATTTCAAAGGAAGTTTCAAGTGCAACTAAATATGAAGAAAACGAGTGTTGTTTACCAATCACTAATTTTGATGCAGATAAATACTAGATGTTGGAATTCATGATGGAATTACATTTCTAGACATGTGAAGTGTGGGAATCAATTGTTTTTGGGGACACATATACTGATGAAGCTAAAAGTTACAATTCAAAGGCGATGAATATAATTTTGAATTTTTTGCCAAATTCCATGAAAACAAAAGTTTGTCAATGTGCAACAAGTAAAGCTCTCTGGGAAAAGCTTCATAATCTCTATTCAACAAAGAAATCAGGTTAAGATGGTATTGAACATTCAAATTATTCTGATCATGATGAATAAATTTAAGAAATGGCTCAGACAGAGTTTCAAAATGAAGTGATCAAAGTGATAAAGGAACTCAAAAGACAAAAGTAAACGACAAGAATTTTGGAAGCATAATTGAAGGCAACAAAAGAACTCTTCAAGGAAAATGAAGAGTATAAGAATATTATTAACAATGTTAGAGCTAAATTGGAAGAAGTCAAGATTATAGATACACAAGACTTCAAGAGATAAGTCCAACAAAAGAAACAATAACTTGACGCAACCTTTGCAGAGATTAGCAGGATCAAACAACAGATGCAGGAAGCAAAAATTGACAGAAAGGAATCTGATCAAACATACATAACCGCAGTTTACCAAAATAAAAAGGAATTGGAAACCTCTTCAACTAAACTAAACAAGCTCAAGATTGAGATCGAGAAGCAGAAGGAATAGATACATGTTCTCAACAGAGAAGTAGAGAAGATCACTCTTCTCAAGCTACAAGTTGAGGAGGTAGAAAAAAAGAAGGGAGACATTAAAAAATGGTCTCAAGAAGATCTTGCTCAAAATAAAGAATAACTTGATGCAGTACTTGATGAGATCAAAAAACTCAATGGATCACAAAAAGAACACTTACAAGATAAGACAGATGAAGAAGAAAAAATGAAGGCAATTAAAGTTGTAAAAGCTTTAGTTGATGAAGGTACATGCTCCACATATTTGCAGGATGATCCTAAGAAGGAAATTGATCAGAATGAAAATCCAAAGAAGAATGTTGAAATTCCAAAAACCAAGAAAGAATTCAAAAACAAAGGACAACAACAGACTATAGTACTGCCTCTAAAGAAGAATGATAAATCTTCTAGGTATGTTCATTTATTTTAATAGTTATTGTTTTTCATGTGCAAACTATGGACATATGGCTAGATATTTTAAAGTTACTGAAAGGTATAACTATTAAGGACCATCAAATTTGAATGAATCATTCAAGTACGCAGATTTATTTAATGGTTAATGCTTTTTATGTGCTAACTATTGACATACAGCTATGGATTGTGAAGTTTTTAACATGTACAATCATTATCTACAAAATTCTAGAAGCAAGTTTGCAGCATCACGAGACAGTTTCCATGATGATTTTGTTAGCAAAGAATATATGCTATATGGGCCAAACATTTCATGTTTCAAATGCTATAACTATGGCCATAAAGCTCACAATTTTAGATATCAGGTGGAATCACCTATGGACAACATTAAATGCTTCAAGTGTCATAACTATGGACACATAGCTCAAGAATGCAGGTATAATCCTGATAAGAAATGTTACAAATCTCATAATCATGGACACATAGCTCATCATTGTAGGAACAAATCGAATCAATCATGAATATTCATGATGAGAATAAGAAGGTTTGGAAGAAGAGATAGGTACAAATATAGGAATAACAGGTAAAGTATCAGCAAGAAGTGAAGAAAGACAAGAATGTCTCAGCAGTTATGCTCTCAATGTTTGTAAGAGGTAATGAGGAATCATTAGTTTCTTTAGATAATGACTCAAGTCAATATGGTTCATTAAAAAATACATTATTTTGAACAATCAAGCTCGTCAAATCCTTGAATTTTGAAGAGGGGGAATATATACAACAATATGTGGCACAGGTCTACCATTGGCAGATAAACAACATGGATAGAATGACAAATTTAGGACAAATGTGTCAAATCCATAACAAATTCAGGGGGAGAAGAATAGTTAATGGCTTACATGTCTTTAGATATTTCCAGAGGAAGGCTTCTTTTCAAGGGGAGCACATGCAGGTTACAGGTCCACAAGGACTGCCATTGACATATTATTACAAGAAGGATTATCATCAGGGGGAGCACAGGCAGATAAAAATTCCACATGAAGAAAGAAAATTCTCAAGGGGAGTAACCCTTTTCCATTTATGTCAAAGGGGGAGAGAAAAACTAAGAAGGAGATTTAAATCTCAAGAAGGAGGTAAAGCATGAAGTCAAAGAGAGTTGTACTCGCAGGAGGAGTATGTGTGTTGCTATCAATGACAAATGGGGATATTGTTGGATGGTGTTTTCATTAATGTCAACCCATGGAGTTGATTGGGTTTGAATTTGACAAAAAACACCAATCATTGATGTTGAATGGATAATGAACGCTTCTCAGTAATTTTCAAATTACATCTAGATAGTAGCTACACTGTTGGATGGTTGAAAACCCAAGTCCTAGGGTTTGGGTTCTTTGGACTGAGGATGTACCCCAAATGTTTCGAGGGTTTTTGAAGGGTTAAATCATTGATTTTGGCTTGGATATCCATGTCATTGGATTCTCCTCAAAGAGATATTTATAGTGATATGTGCTATGCTATGTGGTTCCTTATGGTTAGAGACATAAGTGAGTTTGAAGGTGTTATCTCTCATAAGTTTTCAAAATTTCATTGATAGGGTCTTGCACATCATTCACCTAGGTTCTATTTTTTTTCATAGTTCAATTCATGACATTTATGAAACACACATGTAATAATCTTTATCCTAAGTCTAAACCCACCATAATTCATGTCATTTTAGTCAAATCCACTCCATGTCATTTAGTTTTCGCACCCATGCCTTCAAATCAAAAAATAAGCCACTTGTCTGTTTTTTTCACCATTCGGTAGTGAATACAATGGCGGATTTCGCTACGGAATCACCTAACAATTCCGTAGCGAATCTGTCAGGATTTTAACTATTTTCGCTATGAAATTTTGTTTTTATGCAGAAAAGACAAAGCAGGGTGAGGTGTCAAGTTTTTGATGGCCAAGGGTAAAGGTGAGGTCATCAAATTAGTTACCATGATCACCAAGCATGAAAGATCATGATTTCACTAATAATTTCTTTTTGTGGTCACATTTTTCATCATTCTCCCTTAAGTTGTCGAATTGCATTTTAAAATTCACCTCTAAACACCTCTCTATCATTCATTGTTAAAAGTCTTGCATGTAACATCATAGTGTCATCCTTGAAGAGCTGATTCACAGCACAAACAACTTGTTGTCTAGGTTTTTTCATCTACAGGTATCACAACTAAGAAGCAGCGAGGGTATAAAGGAGTAATATAAGTGAAGAAGAAAGTGAATAAAGGCGGTTACTATTTGAGAAATGAGTCAATGGATTTAAAGCTATTGAGTGAAGATCCCAGTTTCATGGATGTTTTCACAAATGTGGTTTGTTTGCAGTTCTATTAGAAGCTTCAGGGTTTTCATGCCCAGATATCCAAATATTTTGTAGCCAATTTCACAAGGACAGCCTCAAAGGTAGGAGTTTTGAATTTCACATTATCACTTGATACTATATCTCGGGCTACAGAGCAACCTAAAGGAGGTGAGGAATGGTTCAAAGGTACAAAATTCAAAATGAAGAGCAGTGAGGAATTTTTCAAACCAGAGCACATCGGAGCTAACGTGGCAAGTGGCATCCCTAGGAGTTATATGAAATAAAATTATTCAAAGTTGTTGTTTATGGTCCAAAAGTATTTTACCTATGAGGGGAGGTTTCACATGGTCTACTTATATCATTTCAGACTCCTTTTTCATTTCATTGGTAAGTAGCCCCTTGACTTGCCTTTATTTTTGTTTAGAAGTTTGGGAAGATGTCTGATAAGGTCCAAGCTAGGGCTGAGGGAAGTGAGACCTCAGTTTTTCACCATGGCATGATCAAACTATTAGTGAAGGAAGAATTAAAGAAGTTAAACAGAGTTTGGGCATATTTTCTCTTTCTTAATGGATATGAAGTAGATTCAATGAAACCTAAAAATATTTCAAAGCCAAATATTACTTCATCTCTAGCTATGATAGAAGAATTTAATTAAGAATAAGGACAACCTATTATGGAGCCAATGGATACTGAGGCTGAACCCATACCAGAGACATATATCCCAGAGCCATCACCTACAAGTCAAAAACATAAAATTAGCAAACAGGGTAGCAGGAAGATAACTAGGAGCCAAACCATTGCCAAAGGAAATCTTGAAGACATCCTCCAAGAAATAGACATTGAAGAATCTCCAATTTTCCAAGCAGAAGACATTGAAGGGGATAGAAGGAAGAAGCAGAAAAGTAAGTCTGTCAAAAAAATAGATTTTGCAGGAGAAGATGCTGATTTCATTTTCCAACCAAGGAAACCAATGACTAGGTCACATCTTGCAAAGGGTGCCATTGAGAGTAAGAGAGCAGAGAAGATTGAAAAAGGCAAGAAACCTATCACAGAAAATACTATAGACCTATCTCCAATAACATAAGAGGTCTTTGTGAAAAGAAAAGGAAAGGAGTAAGTTGAGGAAAAAACTGAAGTAGAAATATTGCAAGACCAATTAAGAGAGGCTAGGGAAGAATTTATTGAAGTCAAATTGGCACTACAGGAGGCCAAGGTAGAAAACAACTGATGGCAGACTTTGAAAAAGAAATGAAATATCGGCTAGACAAATATGACAGAACTCTGTCAAATGCCAAGAAAATGCTGAAGAGAAGTCTCCCTCTGAGTAAAATGGTGGAGAACACTAAGAAAATAAATCTATGGTTGCAGTCTGAGAGAAAAAATCTCAAAGGGCAGGCTAAGGAGCTAGAAGACCAAATGGATATGATCCATGAAGAACTGAAGAAAAGAGGGTTGAAAATTAAAGTGATAAATGAACCTAAAGAAGTATAGCCTACTGATACTAAGGATGAAATAACCAAAGTTAACCGGTCTATCTAGATATTTTTGGTAAATTTTACAACATCCAGGAAACATCAATTTTGGTTCAGAAGCTAAATTTTTGAAGAAAAATGACAAATCTGTGTTTTCAGCCAAATTAGGAAATTTCATAGCGAAGTCCAGGCTTGAAGGTTGGATTTTGCTATGAAATCCCTGTAGGATTTTTTTTACCCCGAAAACCAGTTTTGATGGAAGTATGAGGGAAAGTGACTTTATTTAGCCCATATGACCTAACAAACATGTCTTGATCAACAAAGGAGGCAAAAAATGAGGTTGGATGGCTAAAGTAAATGTGCTACTAAACTATGCTACGAAACTGCCTAAGGGTACTATGTTTTTGCGGTGAAGTGTTTTTAATGGATTTTGGAGGTTTGAAAAGTGTTTTGAAGAAAAACTAGACATGTGGAGACATCCAAGATGACAGTGGGCCACCCCAGTAGAGATTCACAACTCGAAAGAAATTTCATCTATCCAGCTCAACATGAAGACAAAGATTAAAGTTGTGTTTATATTTTCCTAAAATGTAGGACTGTTGTTTTCTAATGCTAGTGGGAAGATTAATTTCTTAGTGATGGTGAATGCCACTCGAGCATCTAATCCTTATCGATGTAATTATCCCATTACTAAATAAATGAATGTAATAAATGTAACACAAAGTCTTATTAGAAGTATAAGTCCTAAGACACTAGGTGTATTTTTCAGTTCCAAGAATGTAGTTTTTAGTTATGATAGGTGTCAAGGATATCGTTCTATGATATAGCCAGTTGGGAAGATCCTATGTAAGAAACAAAGGTCTATTTATACATAATAAATTGAATCAGAAAGGGTTGGAGAATGTTACTTTGAGACCACTATTATTGTAAATTTTGGAATATCAGTAATATACAGTGATGGTGTTTTCTTCTTAACCTGAGATTCTTTGATTGTTGCAATGAGTTTATGCTTTATGTTTCCTTAATATCGTTCCTCAATATCTTAATATTAAATTACTCATAATTCATTCCCTCATGCTCTGACTTCCTTTTGACATTAAGTTATTGAATATTTTATGTGTGTTACTATTATATTTTTCTTTGAAATAGTATAAGCCTCAACTTCCACAAGCAGAATCATTTGTCACTAAATACCTTCATACTTCCTCCATGAGCCCAATGGTAGTGAAATATATCCCATTTTTCACCTGCAATCAAATACACTAAGACATTTATCACGGAGTTAGCCATCTGATTCAAAACCTAATTGAGAAAATCATTAGATAAGTTGGGAGAGCCCTATCTAGCTGAACAGGCTAATCCTTAGTCAAAAGTTGGTTTGAAAGAGTTACTCTAAGTTGTATGGTGGACCAGCCCATCAACCAATTTAGAGATAACATTTTGGTGCGTCTTCCAGGAGACAAAGACATCTTTCCTGAATTTTGTGCTCAAACTATGAAAGTTCAACTCTTGGAGGTAGTAGAAGCTCAGAATATTCTTAGGCTACAGATACTACCTTGGTGAATCCACTAAAAATATTCATGCTTAAAGGTGGATTTGAGAAAGAGATACACCAGGAAAAATCTAGATCCTAACCCACCTACAATTGTGGATAATCCAAAGATGATTCGCAGAGGCATTGGAAGCAGCTCTTCAAAATCAGGTATTCCATCACATTCAAGAGCTTCATCCTCTAAAATTATTCGAAGTCCTGAAGATAGGAAATTTGATGATAAAATTGAATAAGTATTGTTTAGTTCTAAGACTGAAAATGAACTAGCTGATATAATACTAGACCTACAAAGACTAGGTATTAACATATCATCCCTAGTGTCTAAAGAAGAAAAAGAAGAATTTTGGAAAACAATTACATCAGAACTGTTGTTAGAGAGGGAGTATTTTGAAAATTTAAAAGAGTTAGATCCATTTGAGTTTTTGTTGAAAATAAAATCTGGTATACCTTTTCCTGAGTGGAGTTAATTCATATCTAGACTTCAGATACCATCTACACCACCTCCTAACAACTCATCCTCATCTATTGTTTTCCAAAAAAAATAGAAATTAATATCATCTATTTTCCTTCCACATACCACAGTTCCTACCATCATGGCTATAATTATTCCTCTCCCTCCTTCTATTGGTCCTGCAAGGTATGCTCAACTTGGCCTCCCTGTTGTTCTTCATGACCTCCCAGATGGATACTCAACTAGAACAAAAACCTTTGGGAGTGAAGAGGAAATATCAGCTGAGGAACATGTGGACCAATTTAATGAATTCATTGATAGAGAGTAGGTAGATCATGAAGATGTAAAAATGATATTATTTTCCAAGAGTTTCACTGGCGAAGTAAGAAAATGGTTTAAAGCTTTAGCTCCAGCAAGTTTGTAGAATTGGGACCATCTAGAAGGTATTTTTTTGACCAAGTGGGGAAGTAAGGTGAATCGAGTGCAAGCCCTGACAAAATACAAATTTGAAAAGAGCTTTAGATGAATATGCCCAAGACTTCTATAAGAGGTTTAACAAATTCTATAATTCCATCCCTGCTCATATTAAACCTCCTCCAGGAGCTACTCAATTACACTATGCAAAGGCATTTGATTATGATTTTTCCATATTTCTTAGGGAAAGAGAGTCTGATTCTCTAGCATAAATGCAGAATGATGCAGTAAAAGTGGAAGTAAACATGGTAGCTTCCAAGAGTCTAATATGGGAAAAAAAAAAATTGAAAGAAGAGGAAAAGCCTTCATCCTCAGATGCTAAATTTGATTTTATGTTGAAAACTATGGAAAAACTCATGAATAGACTTGTTCTTGGAACCACTCCCTTACCTCCTGCACAAAAATATCCACAGATTAGAAATCCACAATATAGGAGGCCTCAAAATCAGGAAATACAAAGAGAAAACAGAAATCATCCTGACCCACAAGTGAGGCCTCCCTTTCAACAAAATACGCTTGATGAAGAGGAAGCTCATCCTGAGTTTCAAGAGGATATTATCCACTATCTAAATGAAGATATTTCTGGGATTTTTCTAACTAAGGAAGATCATGATGAGTTTGGTCGTGACTTGAAGAAATACAAGGGACAATATGATTACCTATAAATTTATCAACATGCCATATTTGAAATACAGAAACAATACAACTTTAGAAATATAAATGTCCCCATTACCACAAATAGAGCTCAGCCAAAGAAGGACCCACCACCTCCACCTCCTGCCAAAGAAGTTGAAAAAACCACATCTACTTTCAGTCTAGAGAATGAGATCTCTAAAATTCAAATTCATGTCCCCTTTGGATAAATTATCAAGGTCACTAAATATAGAAGAAAAATTGTCTAGATGTTGAATTCCCAACTAGGACCTTCAGACATCCTAAATCTATAAGAATATCATCCTACCATTTTCCTAATGCCAAGGGTAAAATATGAATAGAATGAAGAGGTCCCTCCCTTTTATTTCAGTCTAAATATTTATGATATGACTTTGCACAATGCCATGTTAGACTCAGGGGCTTCCCACAACCTTATGCCTAAAGTAATCATGGAGAGGATTGATTTAGAAATCACTAGACCCTATAAAGATCTATTTTCTTTTGACTCCTAGAGAGTTAAATTCATAGGTCTTATCAAAGATTTTGTGGTTGGCTCAACACCAATACCCGCTAAAACAATGTTGATGGACATAGTAGCAATTGATATTCCTCCAAAGTCTGGTATGCTCTTATCTAGATCTTGGTAAGCTAAAATCAAAGGAACTATGCATATGGATATGACATATGCCACCATTCCTCTTTTTTGTGAGCAAAGAAGGCTTTATAAGGAAAGTAGGATGGCCTACAAGGTGAGAAGTAAAGATAAGCCTCAAAATTTTCCAAGTTCTGTTGTTGAAACTGAATTGGGATCCTCAATTTTATTCAATGAACTCACTGATGAAGCAGAAATTGAAGGAAAAACATAAAATCAACAAGTTAAAAATCATGAAGGTGTTGACGAAAAAGAAGAAGGTTGGTGGCTTTTGCACTTTGATGGCTCTGGTGGAAAAGAGGGGGTTGGAGCAAGCACATGGATTACTACTCTTGATGATGAAATTAAGTTTTACTTTTTTAAACTTAACTTTGATTGCACCAACAATATGGCATAATATGAACCACTGTTTTTGGGTTTAGAAATTTTGAAGAAACTAGGTGCCAAGAAGATATTAGTGTGTGGTGATTCAGAGTTAGTGATCAAACAAGTTGAAGGATCATACCAAACCAAATATGTAAGAATGAGGGCTTACAGAAATCTAATCATGGAAATGCTTGAAAATTTTCAAGAATACGCCTTCATTGTGAAAACTAGAGACCAAAATTTAGTAGTTGATTCTCTAGCTGTCTTTGCAAGTTTATTTGTCATCCCTACACATTCTAATGAGAAGTATGAGGTTGAGGTCGGACATAGACCAAAAATTCCTGATAATATCATCCATTGGCAAGTGTTTGAGGATGATCAGCAAGTCCAAAATTTCCTTCAATTGAAGGAGGAGTTTGAAAACATACAAGTGGATTAAAAAAATATGTTTGTTGAAACCAAGGTTAATTCTGAATTCTTGCAGCTGAAAAACAATTGTATACCAAAGGGCCTTATTCCAAATGAAATTTTTTTTGATGAAAATTATGTTTTTAAATCTCCTAGAATGTAGGCTAATGATGAGGAGGAAGAGACTTGTAATCTTGGTACAACAATAGTGCCTAAAATGGTTAAACTTTCTAAGTTTATTTCTATGGAGATGAGACAAAAGTATGTGGATATGATGAAGAAATATATTGATGTTTTTGCATGGATATATGTTGATCTGAAAAGGTATGATCCTGACATTATATAGCATACTATTCCTATCAAAGAGAATGAGAAACCTTTCAAACAGATGTTGAGAAGAATTAATTCTTTGCTCATGCCTCTGATTGATAAAGAGATTAAGAAATTTTTTGATGCAAAGATCATTGTTCCTATAAGGTTTTCAAAATGTCTTGCTAATATAGTACTTATCAGAAAGAAGAGGTGAGATCAAAATCTGTATTGACTTTAGAAATCTGAACAAAGCTTCTTTGAAGGACAACTATCCTCTTCCCAAGATGGATCAAATTTTTCAAAATATTGTTGGTTCTTAAAGAATTTCCATGCCGGATGGACTTTTAGGTTACAACCAGATATTGGTACATCCAGAAGATAAGGAGAAGACTACCTTTACCATGTCATGGGGAACATTCATGTATGCCAAGATGCCTTTTGGTTTGATGAATGCAGGAGCGACTTTTCAAAGAGAAATGGATATTGCCTTTGCTGAGGAGAAATACAAATCAGTTGTGGTCTATTTGGATTACATAACTATGTTTTCAAGAAAGGAGGAAGATCACTTGAAACCTTTCGAGAAACTTCCTCAGAAATGCAGAAAATTCGGTATCTCTCTTAATCCCACTAAAATTATTTTTTCTCTAAATTCTGGAAAATTTCTTGGACATATTATATCTAAGGATGGGATAAATATTGATCTTAATAGAGTCGTTGCAATTCAGAATATAGACCTACTAAGGAATAAGAACGAGATTTAGTGTTTTCTTGGAAAGGTAAATTTTGTTAGAAGGCTCATCCCAAACTTTGCTAAGATTGTCAAAGACATTAACAAGATGTTAAATAAATGATTTGATATTAAGTGGAATGATGAATCTAAGAAAACATTTGAAGAGATAAAGAAATCCCTCACTGAAGCCCCAATGCTTATTAGTCCAAATTTCTCAAGTGAATTTTTGGTTTTCACATTTGCTTCTGAAAATACCATTTCTGGAGTTTTATTGTAGAAAGGACAGAAAGGTACTGAACAACCTATTTAATTTTTTAGCATGCTCTTGCCAACTTTGAGTTGAAGTATAATATTTTGGAAAAATAGGCATATTATTTGGTCAAAGCTCTTAAAGACTTCAGAATTTATATTTTGCATTCTCATGTCATTGCATTTGTACCTAACACTGTGGTTAAAGATATTTTGACACAAGTTGATCCTGATGGAAAATGAGGGAAATGGATAGCTACTTTGCTAGAGTATGACATAGAAATCAAGCCTACCAAGTTGGTGAAGGGGACAGGGGTTAGAAAAACTAATGGCACAGTCAAAATTTGAATGTCTTGACATGAACTTCATTGCAGAAATTTCAAAGCTGACAGAAGAAGAAGAATATTTGGTCCCTATTGAAGAGAAATTCATCTTTTCTGAATGGTACAGAGATGTAATCTTTGTCCTACATCATCACAAAACTCCTCCAGAGTTGACTAAGTCCAAATCAAGGTTTGTAAAGTTGAAATCATTAAGATACTATATTGTGAATAAGAATTTGTATTGGAAAGATACCGGTGGGATTCCTTTGAATAGCTTGTTGGAAGATGAGGCTAAAAAAATCATTGAAGAGTTCCATAAGGGAGATTGTGGAGGACACCATTACTGGAAAGACACAACCAAGAAAATACTCAGGGTAGGCTATTATTGACCTACTATGTTTAAGAATATCTACAAGAAGATCATTGCATGCCATGAATGCCAAGTTTTTGATGGTAAGAAGAAGATGATTCCTTTACTTTTATGCCAATATATGTTGAAGTGCCATTCCAACAATGGGGGTTGGATTTCATTGGAAAAATACACCCAGCATCCTCAGGGAAAAATCGTTGGATTTTGACAGCTACATATTATTTCACTAAATGGATTGAAGCAATCCGAACAAGGAAGGCCACTAATTCAATCATCATTCAATTATTGGAGAAGAATATTTTGTCTAGGTTCGGTTGTCCTATAAATATTATTACTGATAATTCACAAGATTTTAAATCAAAAAAATTAATTAGCTTTTGTCATCAGTATCATATTACACTTGGACATTCAATAACCTATTACCCTTAAGGTAATGGCCTTGTAGAATCATCCAACAAAAGTATAGTGAGGATCATCAAAAAGATGTTGCAAAAAAACAAGAGATCATGGCATATAAAGTTTAGGGTTTTCTCTCTGGGATGATAGATTTTGCACAAAGCGATCCATTGGTACATCTCCTTATGAATTAGTGTATGAAGCTGAAGCTATTTTTCCCACTTCTTTGGGAGTTCCGGTAAAGAAGCAACTGTAAGGACTTGAAGAGGAGCCAAATGCTATCCAGATGAGGATAAACCAGCTTATAGTTCTACAAGAAAAAAAAGAAGAGGTATATAACAACCATTATAAATCACAAAACATAGTGAATAAAACATTTGACGAAAAAGCTAAAGATAAAAATTTCCAGCTTCAAGATGTAGTCTTGAAATGGGAAGCCATAATTGAAGAAAAGGGGAAGCATGAAAAGTTTCAGAATAACTAGAAGGGACCATTTGTGATAGTTGCATATCATGGCAACAACACTTATTTGCTTCAAGAAATGGATGGACAGTTGTGTGCAGGAGGACTTGTCAATGGTAGGTTTCTAAAACACTACTCCTCCTAAGTATTTTTTACTAAATTTCACTCCACTGTATATATTTGATTTTCTGTTATGATGTTTTCTTAATAAATATAAGCTCATTATCAAGCTTGAGCCAGAGAAGAAGGCCATAAGAGCTTGAGGAAGTCTTTGTGAATTTCAAAATATTTTTTTTTCATTAAAAGAGGGTATCAGAACTACATGTTCTTTGTTGTACCACAAGGGCACACCTTCCCCAGTGGATCCACTGTTATCACTCAAAAGTTTTCAAAATTTTATTGATAGGGTCTTGCACATCATTCACCTAGGTTCTATTTTTTTTCATAGTTCGATTCATGAAATTTATGGAACACACATGTAATAAGCTTTATCCTAAGTCTAAACCCACCATAATTCATGTCATGTTAGTCAAATCCACTCCATGTCATTTAGTTTTCGCACCCATGCCTTCAAATCAAAAAATAAGCCACTTGTCTATTTTTTTCACCATTCAGTAGTGAATACAATGGCGGATTTCGCTACGGAATCACCTGACAATTCCGTAGTGAATCTGTCAGGATTTTAACTGTTTTCACTACAAAATTTTGTTTTTCTGCAGAAAAGACAGAGCAGGGTGAGGTGTCAAGTTTTCAATGGCCAAGGGTAAAGGTGAGGTAAGAAAATTAGTTACCATGATCACCAAGCATGCAAGATCGTGATTTCACTCATAATTGCTTTTTTTGGTCGCATTTTTCATCATTCTCCCTCAAGTTGTTGAATTTCATTTTAAAATTCACCTCTAAGCACCTCTCTGCCATTGATTGTTCAAAGTCTTGCAGGTAGCATCACAGTGTCATCCTTGAAGAGCCGATTCACAATGCAAACAACTTGTTGTCTAGGTTTTTTCATCTGCAGGTGTCACAGATAAGAAGCAGCGAGGGTATAAAGGAGTAATGGCAGCGAAGAATAAAGTGAATAAATGAGGTTACTATGTGAGAAACGAGCCAATGGATTTAAAACTGATAGATTGGAGGTTTCTATGTTGTAGATTTTGAGTTGCAGAACTTGGATTATCCACAGTCTTCATTTTTAGTCTACGTTTTGAGTCTAAATCAAGACCCATCTTAGGAAAAACCTACTAAGAAGAGAAGAAATTAGGTAAAATAAATATAGGAAGCATTTTAGGAATGAAAGATCTGCTTATCTTCTTTGAATTTTTATCCTTTTTTTCTCTTCTTCTTTGGATTTAAAACTATTGAATGAAGATCTTATTTTCATGGATGATTTCACAAATGTGGTTTTTTGCAGTTCTGTCAAAAGCTTCAAGGTTTTCATGCTTATATATCCAAATATTTGCAGCCAATTTCACAAGGGTAACCTTAAAGGTCGGAGTTTTGAATTTCACAATATCACCTGATACTATATCTCAAGCTACAGAGATACCCAGAGGAGGTGAGGAATGGTTCAAAGGTACAAAATTCAAAATGCAAGAGATGTAAGGAATTTATCAAATAGGATCACATCGAAGCTAACATGGAAAGTGGCATCCCCAAGAGTTATATGAAAGAAATTATTCAATTTTTTTTTTTTTGGTCCAGAAGTATTTTACCTGCAAGGGGAGGTTTCACATGGTATACTTATATCACTTCAGACTCCTTTCACATTTCATTGGTAAGAAGCCCCTTTATTTTCCTTTCTTTTTGTTTAGAAGTTTGGGGAAGATGTCTGATAAGGTCCAAGCCAGGGCTAAGGGCAGTGAGACCTCAGTTTTTCACCATGGCCTGATCAAAGTACTAGTGTTGGAGGAATTAAAGAAGTTAAACAGAGATTGAGAATCTTTTCTCTTTCTTAGTGGATATGAAGTAGTTTCAATGACACCTAAAAATATTTCAAAGCCAAATATTACTTCATCTCCAACTGTGATAGAGAAATTTAATGAAGAAGGAGGACATCCTATTATGGAGCCAATGGATATTGAGGTTGAACCCATACCAGAGACAGATATCCCATAGCCATCACCTACAAGTCAAAAACAGAAAATTAGCAAACATGGTAGCAGGAGGATAACCAAGAGCTAAACCATTGCCAAAGGAAATCTTGAAGACATCCTCCAAGAAATATACATTGAAGAGTATCCAATTCTCCAAGCAAACAACATTGAAGGGGATAGAAGGAAGAAGCAGAAAATTAAGTCTGTCAAAAAATCATATTTTGCAGGAAATAGTGACACATGGCACACCATAAAAGTTCACTCTACTAAACTAGTCCATAATTAGGTCATTGTGAGAGATTGGGCGTAACTTTGCCTTGAAGAATCCAAATTGGCTCAGACTTGTGGAATTAGAAATAAGACTCAAAGGGCTACTACCAGACCAAAAATCACATATTTTGGATATGAAATAACATAGATACATAAGATTCAATATCGAGCTCCTAGAAGGCAAGAAAAAGCTAGATCATGTGTTCTCAAGGGTTGCAAAAGACCAGAATTTCTAGGGCATCAAAGCAAAGCAAGGTGCAGCAGAGGTAAGTTCCAGGTAAGTATATTATGTATATGCATGTTCACCTCTTAATTGCATTAGGTTCTTTGTATTCTAATTTATTTTTTATTTTTTTTAGCACTGACATATGCTCTGCAGGATGAGGTATGTTTTTCTATTATCATGTCATGGGTATTTCCTTGAAGAATTTTTTCAGGTATTCTATATTCATAAAGATAGCACTCAATGCATGATCTAATGTTCTGAAGAGTGAGAAATGGTAGCATGACAAGAACAATAATCAAGGTGCATAGCAACAGCAAGAAGTTCACCACATGAAGTCTTCAAGTGGGCAGCACTACATACAGTCATTGTAATTGTATCATTGTAAAAGCATCATTGTAAAATTTATACAGGTGTCTATCTGCCAAGATTTGAAGATGCGGTGTCGAGAGGTCTAGGATCACCATTAGGTGGTTGTGTCATAGGCTGGGTTATGGTCTAGTGTGTCTTATTCTTCTACATCATTCTATATCATTGTAAAGTGGACCATTTTCCCTGCTACGGGATTCCATTCTTCTTTTATTCTTCTATAGGGTGGTAGGGTGGTGCTAGGCTGGTGCATGAAGTCACCAACAAGTTCAAGCCTGTGAAAAATATAGGGTGCTAGGGTGGTGCTAGGGTGAGTTGTAGCTCATTGGGTTTTGGGGCATCTGTTTAGTTGACTACTGAAGAATATCGGGCGTTGGAGCGTCCATCCAGTGGGAGCTGGAGAAGGATGCTTTTATAGCTTCTAGGAAGTTGGAGATTTCTTTTTAATTGGATTTGAATATTAAATAATTATTATAAAACAATTCAGATGGTTTTTGTCCCGAAGGGGGTTTCCACCTTAAAAACTGTGTGCATTTGTGTTCATTCTTTTTACAGCTATCATTGTATAAAGACAAATAATAATTGAAGATTAACTAATGCTCTGAAAGATTAATAATAATACTAGTTGAAAGGAATATTGATTCACCCCCCTCTCAGTATTTCCAACAATTGGAATCAGAGCTTGGTTCCTTCAATAGGAGTTTAACAGCTGGAATGAGGTCATGGAGCATATCAAGAATGGTGTACCTATGTTCAATGAAAATAATTATGTGCTCTAGAAAGGAATAATGGAGGTTTATCTATTGCTGCAAGGTTACGAAGTATGGGACACTGTTCAAAATGGCTTTACACCAACCGCGGATGAACAGGGTAAGAAGAATTTGGTAAATGATGCAAAAGAAAATAATATTATTATCAGTAGACTTATTGAATCTTCTTATCATAAGGATATGGGTTGTAAGACCGCCAAAAATGTATGGGACAAGCTTGAGAATATATATGTAGGTGGCTCAAATGTCAAATAAGCAAAGCTTCAAATCTACAGAGAAAAATTTGAGCAACTCAGAATGAAAGAAGATAACAAAATTGTTGCATACTTCCAACACGTTGATGAAATAACCAACACTCTAGAAGGATTGGGAGAGCCTGTTGATGAGAAAAATATCATATGAAATATTCTTATAACGTTACCAGGGAGATTCAACCCAAAGGTATCGGTCTTAGAATATAGTGCAAATCTGGACAAACTCAACCAAGAGGAATTACATGGAGTTCTCATAGCATTTGAAATAATAATTGATGAAGAAGAGGGTACTTCTCGTCTAGAAACTGTGTTCGTTGCATATAATAAAACCAATAAGGACAAACAACCTTCAAGGAAAAGGCTTGCACCTATAAGTTTGAAGAAAAGGAAGATGATGAAGAATGTCATTCAGATGGAGAATATGCTTACTTTATGAGATAACTAAAATTGGTATAAGGGAAAATTCAAAGGTAAACTTCCATTGATATGTTTCGGCTGTGGTGAGGTTGGGAATTTCGCAGAAAAATGTCCAAACAAAAGTGATGGAAACTCAAAAGGAAAGGAAGGCTTTAAGAAATTCAACAAGAAAGGAAAAAAGAAAGGATTCAAAAGGAACTTTTTCTCTATAGAATATAGCTCATCATCCAATGAAGATAGTGACAGCAAAGAAGAAGCCAGTGAGAGAGTGTTGTTTATGGCCAAACACAATAAACAAGAGGTATCAAACAACGAAGAAGAAGGGTTGACCATAGAAGAATTTTCTGAGGAGGCAATAAAGCTTATAAAAGAGCTCAAGGCTGAGAAGATCCATTCCAATAATCTTGAAGAACAAGTTCAAAGTCTGAAAATTGAAGTTGAATAACAAAAATTTATTGAAGATTAACTTCAAAATAAGTTGGAAGAAGGCAACCAAGAAAGGGAAGCATTAGAAGCTGAAGTAGTCTCATTTTGTAAGGAAGTGAAGAAGGGAAAAAATGTCCAAAACTATGCCAACAGGTCAATGGCATTGGAAGAACTCATCAACAATCAATGATCTTACAACGACAGAACTGGCCTCAGTTAAAAAGAATAAGAAGCAAGAACTTCTACAACAAAATACAATGAACTTATGAGATCTGACATGCATGTAGACTTCATTGGAAAAGATTCGCAAGAAAATCCTTCGAAGATAATTCCCCGAAAAATATTTCCATACAGGTACCAACATATTTTTCATGGCTATTGTTATTCATGTGGAAAATTTGGTCATAAAGTTGTAGAATGTAGCACGTACCCTAGGACCAATATAAGTCCAGAAGACCCGTCAAATATGAACCTCCCAGGGCTCAACGAAACATAAATATAATTGAACATTTAAGAAATAATATGGAATGTTACAAATTCCAAAAATTTGGACACATAGACATAGACTATAGACTTGAAAATCCTCCAAAAGAATCTTCGAAGCCATAGAAAAAACGAACATCGAAGAAGAAGAAGATTGATAATTATACTCTTGCTCTCAAGGCTCAAAATAATAAATATGTGTGGTATGTTGATAGAGGTTTCTCAATGCATATGACTAGAGATAGAAAGAAATTTGTATCTCTGAAAGAGAAGAAGGATGGAACCGTATCCTTTGGAAATTATGGATCTTCAAATGTTATAGGATCAGGTACCGTCACTCTCGGAAGAAAAGATGTTCTAGCCAAGAAAGTTCTATTGGTTGAAAACATGAATCACAATATGCTCAATGTTGGAAAAATGTGTGATCAAGGACACAATGCTATTCAACACCACAAAATGGGAAATAAAGAAAGGCAGGTATGGTAAAATTGTGGCTACAACAAGTTGAGCTCCAAATGACATATATGTTCTGGATGAAGAAACTAAAGCATGTCTACTAGCTAAAGAAGATGAAAGTTGGTTATGGCACAAATGAATGGGTCACATAAACTTTGGCAATATTGTTAGGATAAGAAAAAAGGAAGCAGTACGAGAAATGCTGAAAATATCAAAACCTTCCAACACATGTCAGCACGGCAAGCAGACAAAAGTTGAATTTAAAACAAAAGAACGCTTTGCATGACATCTATTGGAATTGATACATATTGATCTATGTGGTACTATGAGAACAAAAGTCTTAGCTGAATAATTATATTTCATGTTAATGATATATGACTATACCAGGATGACATCCGTCAGTTTCCTAAAGAAAAAATCTAAAGCATTTGAGTGCTTTCAGATCTACAAGGAGTTGGTCGAAAATAAAGTTTTTAAGATCATAATGGCAAAGAATTCACTTCCAAATAATTTCAAAAATAATGTGACGAAAATGGAATAAAAGGACAATTTTCAACAACACAAACACCTCAGAAAAATGCAGTTGTTGAAAGAAATAACAGAACTGTACAAGAAATGGGTGGAACAATGTTGAAGGACTCAAAACTGGATGAAAAAATCTGAGTTCAAGCAATTGATATGACAGTCTTCATCATAAACCAAAGTCTTCTCAGGAATAATTGCAACAAGACCCCATTTGAATTATGGAAAGGAAAACTGACTAATGTAAAATATTTCAGAATCTTCAGAATAAAATGTTATATCAAAAGAAAAGATCAAAATTTGGGTAAGTTTGAATCACGTGTTGACGAAGGTATATTTACTGGTTACTCACGCAAAAGAAAGGCCTATAAATGCTATAATATAATACAGAAAACAGATAGTGGAGAGCATAAATGTTACATTTGAAGAATATGGTGTTCTAATGAATAATGATGAGGATCTAGAATCTTTGAAAGACAGAGGTTGAAAAAGACACAGAGAAAATTCTAGAACAAGAAGAAATTGTCAACTAGGAAGAAGTAAATAATGATCATCAAGATATATAGGAACAACAACAAGAAGCTCCTCCAAAGAGAACAAAATAATGAATTCAAAAGAACCATCCATCAAATAAAATCATTGGTGACATAAATGAAAGTTGACAGCTTCGTTCACCACAACAAGCTCACATTGCTTTTCTAGCAAACTTTGAGCCTAGAAGTTTTGAGGAAGCCAGCCAGAATGAACATTGGGTGGCAGCTATGAATGAAGAATTGGATCAAATCAAGAAGAACAACACCTGGGAATTAGTTCCACGACAAAAAGATAAAAATGTTATTGGGACAAAATGGGTGTTCATGAACAAATTGAATGAAGATGGACACGTTACCAGAAACAAAGAATTATTGGTTTGCAAAGGCTATGCATAAGTGGAAGGAATTTATTTCAACAAAACATTTGCACCAGATGCCAAAATGGAAGCCATCCGCATTTTTCTCGCCTATTCATGTTCAATAAAAAACAAAGTCTACCAAATGGATGTTAAGTCAGCATTCCTGAATGGCGAATTAGAAGAAGAAGTTTACATCGAACAACCTGAAGGTTTTCTACTATCAGAAAAAGAAGACTATGTTTGCAGGTTAAAGAAGGATCTATATGGTCTCAAGCAAGCTCCCAGAGCATGGTATGCTTGTCTTGATGGATATTTATGCCAAAAAGGGTTTAATAAAGGTACTGTTGATAGTAATCTTGATGTACAAATAGAAAAAGTTAATTTAACAATATTTCAGGTATATGTGGATGATATAATATTTGATAGAAATGATGATCGTCTAAGTAAGAAATTTTCTACAAATATGCAAAGTGATTTTGAGATGTCTTTACTTGGTGAGCTGACATACTTCTTAGGGCTTAAAATATCTCAGCAAGAGAAAGGAATATTTATATTTCAAGCCAAGTACATCAAGGAAATGTTCAATAAATTCAAAATGGAAGATTGCAAACCCGTCCTTATTCTGATGGTAATAGGTTGCAAATTGAGCATGGTCGACTCATCTAAGAATGTGGATAATACGTTGTATAGATCTATGTTTAGTAGTATTCTATATGTAATAGCCTCACAGCCATATGTTATGCAAGCAGTTGGACAAGTAGTAAGATTCCAAGCAGCACCAAAAGAATCACATATTATTGTCATCAAAAGAATTCTTCGATATCTAAAGGGCACAACAGAATATGGCTTGTGGTATCCTAATGGTAACAATATCATTATTCAAGCCTTTACAGACACAGATTGGGAAAGAAGTGTTGATGATCATAAGAGTACTAATGGAGCAGCATTCTATCTAGGTGGTCGTCTCATATCATGGTTGAGCAAAAAGAAAACCTCAATCTCGTTATCTATAGCAGAAGCAAAATACATTGCAGCAGCAACTTGTTGTACTCAAGTCCTTTGGATGAAAAAAAAATTGTAAGATATTCAAGTACAATTCAGTGAACCTATTCGTATATTTTGTGATAACACTAGTGCCATAAGAATCTCCAAGAATCTTGTCATACATTCAAAAACAAAACATATTTTGATCAAATATCATTTTGTTAGAGAACAAGTCGCTGAAAAGAATATCAAACTTGAATATGTTTGTACAAAAGAAAAAATTGCTGATATCTTCACTAAACCTTTACCTCATGAAGCATTTGAATATCTTTGCCAAAATCTTGGGATTCTCCCAAGTTCTCATTGGATTTTCCTTATTCAGAAAATAAAGGGGGAGTGGAAATGTGTACAGGTCTGCAGGATGGTTGTGTGTCTGGGGGAGTTACCCTTTTCCATTGATGTCAAAGGGGGAGAGAATGTTTTAGTAAGAGGTGTCATGATCGCAGGGGGAGTACTTGTGTTGCCATCAATGCCAAAGGGAGAGATTTTTTATCATTGGTTGTCATTGATGTCAACCCAAGTAGAACCAGTGGATACCCTGATCTTGCATTGGAATTTTCACCGAAAAAATTACTATATTCTGAGTCCAGGATACCTTTGATGGTTTCTACTTGTCGAGATGTTTCTGTTGATATATGGCACACCACGTAATTCTTCACGGTTTGAGAGATATTCATGTTTGAAGTTATTAACCCCAGTTACTGGGCTAAAACCCCATGGGGTTGTGGCATGACACTAATCATTGGTTTTTGTCACTGAAAAGTCAATAATTGATAATTTTTAAGCTCCTAAAATCCCTCCCACATTCACTTTTTGAAAACCCTCTCAACCTAAGAATTTATATAAATTTTTATCCTCATATCCTCCTCATGTAGGTATTTCACTACTTGAAACAGGTCATCGTGGAATTGTCACTATAAAATTTTTTCTATGAAGGTTCAGAAACTAAATTTTTTAGCATGCGAAGCCAAAATCCTGAGGAAGCTCATGTAAAAATTTCAGATCATGGTTCACAATATTGTCAGAGATATGATTTGTGGAAGTTAGGGTTTTTGCAAGCTCCTAAACTTCATCTCAAAGAGGTGACCTTGGGAAAATCGTCATAACTCTCTCTCTGAGCATCGGATTGGAATTATATCAATTTAAGAGTTGAAGGAGGAAACAATGACACATGGCAGACATACAAGTTCTCTCTACTGAACTAGTCGATAATTATGTCATTGTGAGATATTGGGCATAACTTTGTCTTGAAGAATCGAAATTGGGACAGACCTGTGGCATTGGAAAGAAGACTCAGAGGGCTAATACAGGACCAAAAATAACATATTTGGGATTTGAAACAATAGAGATACATCAGATTCAATATCAAGCTCCTAGAAGGCAAGAAAAAGCTAGATCATGTGTTTTCAAGGGATGTGAAGGACTAGAATTTCTAGGGCAGCAAAGCAAAGCAACGTGCAATAGAGGTAAGCACCAAGTAAGTATATTCTATATATGCATGTTCATCTCTTTATTGCATTAGGTTTTTTGTATTCTTATATGTTTTTTTTTTTTTAGCATTGACATATGCTCTGCATGATGAGGTTAGTTTTGCTATTATCATGTCATGGGTATTTCCTTGAGGAATTTTTGCAGGTATTATATATTCATCAATATTACACTCAATGCATGATATAATGTTATGAGGAGTGAGAAAGGGTGGCATGACAAGAGAAACAATCAAGGTGCAGAAAAAAAGCAAGAAGTTCACCACATCAAGTCTTCAAGTGGACAACAATGCATATAGTCATTGTAAAGGTATCATTGTACTGAGTCATTATAAAAGCATCATATGTAAAATTTGTACAAGTGTCTATCTGCCAAGAATTGAAGAGGCAGTTTCGGGAGGTCTAGGATCACCATTAGGTGATTGTGTCATAGTTGGGTTTATAGTCTAGTGTGTCTTCTTCTTCTACATCATTCTATATCATTGTAAAGTGGACCATTTTCCCTGGTACGGGAGTCCATTCTTCTATAGGGTGGTAGGGTGGTGCTAGGATGGTGCATGAAGTCACTAAGAGGTTCAAGCCTGTGAAAACTTCAGGGTGGAAGGGTGGTGCTAGAGTGATTTGTAGCTCATTAGATGTTGGGGCATATGTTCAGTTGACTACTAAAGAATCTTGGGCATTGGAGCGTCCATCCAGTGGGAGCTGGAGAAGAATGCTTTTATAGATTCTAGGAAGTTGAAGATTTATTTTCAATTGGAGTTGAATATTAAAGAATTATTAGAAGATCATTCAGGTGGTTTTTGTCCCGAAGGGGGTTTCCACCTTAAAAAATGTGTGCATTTGTGTTCCTTTTGTTTACTGCTATCATTGTACAAACACTGATAATAATTGAAGATTAAATAATGCTTTGAAATATTAATAATAATACTAATTGAAAGGACTATTGATTCACCCCCCCCCCCCCCCCCCTCTTAGTATTTCCAACATATATAATTCTATTGAATCAGTATTGGTAGGCTATATGACATCTGTTATATAGAACTATTTCTTTGATAAGGGAAGACCCTTGGTGACTGCAATTCTTGACTTGACAATGATATAAAATATCATAATATGGATTGACATTGATATGATTTATTTACTTTGAACTTAACATACGGTTGACCTTGACATACTTAACAATAATTGACACTTGTGACTTTATGTTAACTTAACTTGATGGATGAGGACAATACTTACCTTGACTTTGACATCCTAAGAATTACTTTAACACACTAAGTCATTACATGTATAATGACATTTGTTCCTAAGCTTGACCTAGTATGAGAAGATCAAATAATCATACCACACGTTGACCTTTTGAATTTGACAATAATTGACATTTATATATTGACTTTGACTAGTAGAACCTTGAGTTTACAATGTATATGATAATCTAGAATAACTTGATTGTGACCTTGTAGGGTAGCAATTAGTGAGGGGAACATCCTCCAGTTATACAACCTATTGGAGAAGGATGGATTGTAGGGTTTGACTAGTTAAACAACATGCTTACATATATTTTGATAGCTATCCAGGGACAAAGTTTGAGAGCATTGATTGCAGGGGATCAAGATGATCTGAGACACCTTGGGTTATGCCATCATTTGATACCAGTGCCAGATAGTTGTTGCATTGTGTGCAACCTAATACGATGATGATTGTGATGCATCATTGATGACTATTCATTCATGAGCAATGCGATGACAATTTTTTTATGAATATTCATTTGTGAAGTGACATTTTGTGGTAGTCGAAAATTATACTGTGATTTGTAGTGAAAATGATATATGGTGTGCAGTGATAGTGATACAACAATAGCTTGATGTGCAGCTTTGTGCAGTGATCAGCTTCTGGGAACAATAATTAGTGGCTACCAGGATTCCATATTTATTCTACATCTTCCTTACAGCTATTCTACATTGATTCAGAGTATAGGGGGTCTAGTGTGAAAATTGTGAAACGTGATCTATTGACTCTTCTAGGTGATAAAATTCACCTTCATGTTGGGGCCTGAGAACACTTCAAGGTGATAGGGTGGTGTTAGGGAAAGTTTTTGCTTGCACAGTGTGTTGTGGCATCCATTTAGTTATGGATGATAAATTGACAGGGCAGCAAAGCACCCTTTCCGACAACAGCTGGTAAACATAGTGTTGGGGCACTCATCAGGTTGTCACTTGATCTACAGGGTATTGTGGCATCCTTCTAGTTGCAGCAAGATATTAGGGTTTAGAAGCATCCTACAAGTTTTGGCCTGTGAATTAGGGGGTTGACACATCCCTCAGTTGTAGCTTAAATATTGATGTAACTAATATTTCTTTTAAAGAGAGAAGAATAAAATTACTAGAGAAGTGTTTGGTGGATTTGACCCGAAGGGGGTTTTCCACCTAAAATCTTTGTCTACTATTTTATCTTTCTACATTTTTGTATATATGGTGTTGTTTACTATTGATTATTGTTTATAATTATTGAAGAAGAAAATTGATAATCGTTGAAGAATAACTAATCTCTGAAAAGGATTAAAGAGTGATAATTTCTAAGAAATATTGATTCACCCCCCCTGGTCGGTATTGTTAGAAAATTATATATTATGGAGCAATGCAACACATAAAATATGCAGAAAATACAAGCACACAAAACACATAAAACCATAGAGACACAGATATATGTGGTTCACCCATTTTGGGCTACGTCCACCCCGAACAACCAGTCCTTCCTCTCTATTATCCAGCGAAATGAAGAGACACAACCTACAGCAAATCCGCTGTAATATCCTCTCTTCTCTCTCACAGTCTCCCTCTCTGTTTCTCACTCCGAGAATACACATACAATACACAGCCGCAATACAATACCCTCATTTGCCTTCTAGGGAAAAAAACCCTAAACTAAACATAACTTCTACCATCAGATCATCCGCCTAATGAACGGCCCAGATTGACTAGAAATTACTATACTTTTACAAGGCAATTTTACATTTGTTTTTAGCTTCAGGGGCATTGCCCCCAAAACCCCCCACCAAGGGGGGGGCTCCATAAAGTCATTTCCGCCCCCCCTAGACCCCCCATGGCGGTGATTAAGTTATGGGCGGAATTTCCACCCCATTTAAGGTACATGGGTCCACTGTTGTGATACAAAGTAAACAAGATAATTAGGCTCCACACCCAACAATCTCCCACTTGGAGACTGATTGTAGCAACTCCATCGCTGCTTCATTTGCTGTAAAATTACTCCTCTTTGGACCTGGCTATTTCTCATCTTCATCGTCATCCTTGAAGACCAATTGAAACAGAGCGCATTCTTAGTTTCTCCCTGGTTACAAATTTTGTTAGCATATCTGCAGGATTATGGCTAGTGTGTATCTTTTCCAGCTTCAACTCTCCATCTTCCAATACTGACCATATGAAATGGTACTTGAGATGTATGTGTTTAGTCCTGGAATGAAATGTTGTGTTCTTTGCAAGATGAATGGCACTTTGGCTATCATTGTATAGCGTGCCCATATCATGCTTCTTACCCAATTCATCCATAAACCTTTGTAACCAAATAATTTCTTTACTAGCCTCTGTAGCAGCAACATACTCTACTTCTATTGTTGAAAGTGCAACAACACTTTGGATTTTTGAAACCCAACTGACAGTTGTTCCTCCTACAGTAAATACATATCTTGTAGTGCTCCTCCTGTTATCTCTGTCACCTGTCATATCTGCATCAACATATCCCTGTAGAGAAATGTTTGAACCACCAAAGCATAATGCTTGATTTGTGGTACCTCTCAAATATCTAAGAATCCATTTTACTACCATCCAATGTTCTTTACCTGGATTTTTCATGTACCTACTTACAACTCCCACTGCATGTGCAATATCAGGCCTTGTGCAGACCATTGCATACATTAAGCTTCCAACTGCTGATGCATATGGAACTTTAGACATATATTCCATTTCTTCGTGGGTCTTGGGGCACATCTCCTTACTAAGTTTGAAATGGATAGAAAAAGGTGTACTTACTGGTTTTGCATTCTGCATATTAAATATTTTCAACACCTTTTCTATGTACTCATTCTGAGATAGTGTTAATTTGCGATTTTTCCTGTCTCTAGTTATCCTCATACCAAGGATTTGTTTTGCAGCTCCCAAATCCTTCATTGCAAATGAATTTGCCAATTTTATTTTGAGAAAATTTATTTCCTGCATGTTAGACCCTGCAACAAGCATGTCATCTACATACAATAATAATATAATACAGCTGCCATCATTTTTCCTTTTTAGATAAACACAATGATCAGAGTGACATCTAGTATAACCTTGTTCAAACATAAACTTCTCAAATTTTGGATACCACTACCTTGGAGCCTGTTTTAAGCCATACAAGCTCATATTTAACCTGCACACCAATTTTTCTTTCCCTTTGACCTCATATCCTTCTGGTTGCTGCATGTATATCTCTTCCTCCAAATATCCATGGAGAAATGTTGTCTTTACATCTAACTGTTCAAGATGTAAATCTTCCGCTGCTACAAGAATTAAAATAGTTCTAATTGAATTCATCTTAACAACAGGAGAAAATATTTCATCAAAATCAATACCTTTCTTCTGTGCAAACCCCTTCACCACAAGTCTAGCTTTGTACCTCTGTTTTCCTCCATCTTCTTCCTTCAACCTATAAACCCATTTATTCTGCAATGTAGTTTTACCTGCAGGCAACCTAACTAAGTCCCAAGTTTGGTTATGCATTAAGGAGTCCATCTCTTCTTCCATGGCTAGCTACCACTTATTCTTTCTTTCAACTTGCATTGCTTCTTCATAACATTCGGGTTCACCAGAATCAGTCAACAATAAATAATATAATGAAGGAGAGTATCGTTCGGGGGGTCTACTTATCCTGGTAGATATTCTAACACCACTTTTAGGTGTTTGAGGTTCCTGTTGCTGTTGTGGTGGTCGCTGCTACTGTGGTTGTTGATTATTATTATTTTCAGGCACCTTTACTTTTTCAGTTATCTCATCAAGAACCATGTATTCCTTGCTTTCTTTTTCCTGTTTCTTTTCCTGCATCTGATTCTTATACAAGAAATTTTCATTGAATATTACATCTCTTCTCCTAATGATTTTGTGATTTTCATAATCATATAAGCGATAACCAAAATCATTAACACCATATCCAATAAAGGTACATTTATTTGATTTTTCCTCAAGCTTGGTTCTATTTTCTTTACTAATATGGACAAAGGCCTCACAACCAAAAGGCTTTAAAAAAGAGTAGTTTACCTTTTTACCTGTCCATGCTTCCTCTGGAATACCACCATCCAAGGAACTTGAAGGCCCTCTGTTTATTAGATAAACAGCAGTATCTACAGCATCTGCCCAAAATTGTAAAGGCAATCCCGCATGCAATCTCATGCACCTTGCACGCTCCATGATTGTTCTGTTCATCCTTTCTGACACACCATTTTCTTGTGGTGTTCTTGGAACTGTCTTCTCTCTACGAATTCCATGCTTTGAACAGTACCTATCAAACTCTTTGTTGCAATATTCACCTCCATTTTTTGATCTGAGACACTTCAACTTCTTTCCTGTCTCAATCTCAACCAAATATTTCCATTTCTTGAAAGTATCAAATACATCAGATTTATTTTGAATACAATAAATCCAAGTTTTTCTAGCTTCATCATCAATAAACGTAACATAATAACAAGAGCCACCAAGAGATGATACCTAAGCAGGTCCCCATACATATGTATGCACAAGCTCTGATTCTTTGCTCTTCTTTTCTTTACCAACTCTTAGAAATTTGACTCTCTTCTGTTTTCCATAAATGCAGTCCTCACAGAAATCCAAGTCAACATTCTTCAAACCTGGCAACAAATTTCTTGAGTGAAGAATCTTCATCCCTTTCTCACTCAAGTGTCTGACCCTATGATGCCATAATGCTGCATCTTCTCCTTTGGAAGTTAAAGCATTAACAGAGTTATAAATACCATTGCATAAATACAATGTACCAACCTTTTGACCTTTTTCTATTACAAGGGCTCCTTTGGTGACCTTCCAAGCTTTATCTGTGAAAGTTGTCACACAACCTTCACCGCCTAACTGCCCTGTTGAAATCAGAATTTTCTTTAGATCTAGAACATGCCTTACCTCCTTTAATAGCCATTGGTTTCCATTCTGCTATTTTACAAGAACCTTAACCATTCCAACAATTTTATAGGGTTTATCATCACCCAAACGAACTTGTCCAAAATCTCCTTAAACATAGTCATGAAAATATTTCTTATCAGGTGTGGCATGGAATGAAGCCCCTGAATCTACAACCCAAGAATCAGTAACATTTTCAAAAGAAATAATCAAAGCATCTTGTAACACATCACCTGTCACATTTGCTTCATGACTTTTTTCTTGCTGTGTGTCTCCTTCTTTTCCCTTCCGAGATCTATAATCTTTATTTAGGTGTCCTTTCTTTCCACATTTCCAGCACACTATCCCCGATCTAGACTTGGATTAGCCTTTCCTTGATTTACTGTGATATCCTGAGCTCTTTCCTCTTTCCATTCTCCTTCCCCTAGACTCTGCACTCAAAGCATTACCCGATGTCTCACCAGAGCTTTTCCATCGCATTTCCTCACTAAGGATAGCACCGACAACATCATCAAACTTTAAAGTACTAGATCCGGAGACAAAGTTACTAATGGCCATTACTAAACCATTCCAACTTTCTGGCAATGAGAACAGAAATAACAAAGCTCTAACTTCATCATCAAATTTTACCCCTATAGAACTTAACTGACTGATAACTATATTAAAATCATTTAAATGGTCTGCAACAGATCCACCTTCCGACATCTTCATATTAAATAGTCGTTTCATAAGAAATACCTTGTTTGAGGCCGAGGGTTTTTCATATAGTTTCACCAACGTCTGCATCAAACCCTCTGTTGATGTTTCCTTCGAAATATTGAAGGCGACTGATGCCGCAAGGCACAACCGTACTGTTTCGAGTGCCTTTCTATCAAGCATGTTCCATTCCGCATCTGTCATGGCCGTCGGCTTCTTTGTTTTTCCACTCAATGGTAGGTATAGATCTTTTTGATACAGATAATCTTCCATCTGCATCTTCCACAGCGGGAAGTTTTGGCCATTAAATTTCTCGACCCTAAACTTACCATCTTCCGCCATTGCTCCCACTCGAACCAGGAACCCTTATTTCCTGCGATTTTGTTAGCCAAATATACCTTCGGCTCTGATACCAGTTGTTAGAAAATTATATATTATGGAGCAATGAAACACATAAAATATGCGGAAAATACAAGCACGCAAAACACATAAAACCAGAGAGACACAAATATACGTGGTTCACCCAGTTTGGGCTACGTCCACCCCGAACAGCCAGTCCTTCCTTTCTATTATCCATCAAAATGAAGAGACACAACCTACAGTAGATCCGTTGTAATATCCTGTGTTCTCTCTCACAGTCTCCCACTTTGTTTCTCGCTCTGAGAAAACACATACAATACACAGCCGCAATACAATACCCTCATAAAAGCGAGGGGTTGCCTTCTAGGGAAAAAAACCCTAAACTAAACACAACTTTTATCGTCAGATCATCTGCCTAATGAACGGCCGAGATTGACTATAAATTACTATAATTTTACAAGGAAATTTTACATTTGTTTTTAGCTTCGGGGGCGCTGCCCCCGAAACCCCCCGCCAGGGGGGGCTCCATAAAGTCGTTGCCGCCCCCCCCCCCTAGACCCCCCACGGCAGCGATTAATCTACAGGCAGCGTTGCCGCCCCATTTAAGGTACAAGGGTCCAATTTTGTGATACAAAGCAAACAAGATAATCAGGCTCCACACCCAACAAGTATTTCCAACAGTTCTTGAACCATCAGAGTACATATTCCATATATTGTTATCTACTAAACTCCACTAAACTGGTTCCTATATTATTATTGGTATTATGTACATTTATATTGCAGGATTCATTAGCACCAGTTGGAGATCAAGGAAGGAGATCCAACTATGTATAAAGTGAGATGATGATGGTTGTGCTTGATAACACCCATGATCAGTTTCCAAAAAAAAAAATCCAAATATCAAATCAGCAAAAGCTATAGGTTCATTTTGACCCTAAAGTGGTGTCACAATGTATTTCATGTATGGTTCACTCTCCACTCGAATCTGGTTGTTTTTTCACTTATATGGAAGCCATAAGTGTGACCAATATGTAGCAAATTACCATTTTAATTTACTAGACCAGTCTCTACTCAGGAGTACGCCATAGGCTTCAGGGATGACCAAAATTACAATTTTTATACATTGGTGTACTCAGTGATTAGATGATATTTGGATAATACCATTATTTAGTTCACCAATAGCTTCGAAAAGGGATATATCCAAATGAATGATTCGTGCATAAATTTTATCCCATTTAGCGTTATTTTTCTTAGTGATAGATAATGGAATTACATTCATAGATGCACCTAATTCGATTAAAAAATTATTGACATTGTAATTAAATATTTCGAAAGTTGATAAAAATGGGGGGGAAATATTATTAATATCTAATGTTACAGTGTTAACCACAAATTTGAGGGTTCCAGAAGACTTACCAGACACCTTTAGAGAGGTAGAAACTTTGTCACCTGATGAAGGTTATGAAAAGTCTTGGACAAGTTGTTAATGCTAGCCTGCTATCTTCGCAAGCTCAAACATGGAGATGTTGGCGTGATATTTATTCAAATATTAAACTATGTTATAATCAATCATTTCACTTTTAGCAAGAAGTGTTGAAGTGTCTAGAGGAGAATCTTTATTTGATGTTTCCGGAGTGATGGGATTTCTTTTTATACTGGTGGAAGTATTCTTAGAAGTGGTAGAATTTCAAGACTTACTTTTTGCATTTTGAGCAAGATTGGTCGGTGGTGAGATCCTTCTTAAAATTTTCTCCTTCAATTTATATTTTGACACCTCTTGTTTATAAATTGGCCCTTGGATCCTCAAATTATATCAACCATTTTGTTTCTCAGGAGGGGCTTTATTTTGTAGTGTCATTTCAATATTCTTCTTGTCGTCTTTGAGAATATAATAAAAATAATTTAATACATGTTCAATACCTGTAATTTCCTCAACTACTGTAAGTTCATTTTTTTCTTCCGTCTGCTCAGACATCTCATCTGCTAGTAAGGTATCAATAATGTGTGCATTCATAGCATTCATGTTGTGGTTCCATTGTGGTCATGTTTTTCTGAATGTCATTCTTGATGGAAGAAACAATATTTATCCATGCCTATACTTTTAATATTCAACACAACATTTGAACTATGGGTAGATTTAGTAGGATGGTTATTGCTTTTGTTATTCCTTCTGAGAGGGAAAGATTTGGGAGGCCTGCTGTTGGTAGAAATCTTGCTAGAACTTCTCTTTAATTCTGAGATTTCAATCGTGAGTGATTTTAAGGACCTAATCAAGCTGTAAATATCCACAAAATCCTTTTCTCTATCCTTTATGGAAGAAGGTTTTGACCTCCTTTTAGTATCCTTGGAGTCTTAAGATTCATTATCATCTGTAATAACTCCAATGGGACACAATTATTTCTCCATGGTGATTGCTTCTGCAAATTTTAGAGCCTGTTTCACTTTTGCAGCTTGTTTAACAAAAGATGAAATTTTTTTGGGCAAGGAAGTTGTATATAAATCAATAGTAATTGAATCATGGGGATATGTATCTGGGGGGAAATTATTCAGTATATGGTTAAACCTTCGATTAGAATCCTTAACTTTCTCCTTTTCCCCCATCTTACTATTTATGATATCTTTTAATAACATGGCGAGAGTCTTGTAATAAAAAAAAATTCTTAAACTCCCTCCATCCATGGATTGAATTAACAGGAAAACTATGGTACCATGTTGCTTCTCTACCTTCTAATGTAAAAGGAAAAATCATACAAGAAACATCATTGTACCATACCTCTAACATCCGTAGATACATGTATAAATCATCGATATGATCTTATGCCTTATTCTTCTTATCAGGATCGAAATTTGATAATAAATTTTATGGATCTCTAGGAATTATATGAAGTTTATCTACAAAAGCAAGTGGCCCTTGGGCCATCCAGTCAAAGTTCTATTCAACCATGTTTTCGTCTCTTTTCTCCTCCTCGTTTTCTAAATTCGACGATCCTTCTTCTTCACCGTCTAAACCTTTTTTAAACTCAAAATAATCTCCTAGTTGTTCTTCGTTAGAAAGAATAATATCTTCCTCATGCTCTTCATAAATGGGTGTAAGTGTTACTTACTAAATTGTATCTTATGAAGACTCTACTAACTCCTCAAGAGTGGTGAAAACCAAATCTTCCATCGATGCAACCAACACACCAGTGAGGGTTGTTTATTTCTTCTTCGGATGATGAGGAAGATTATGAGAAATAGGGAGTAAAATTATAGATTTTTCAAACTAACATGTGATAGGTCAAATTGCTCGAATTTGTTCATAGGTAACCTCATAGTCCAACTCCAAACCAAGTTTACAAGAACCTCCTACATCAAAATTAGGAGTTTGGAGAGTGCTCGAGATATTATTTCCTTCTCCTAAAGATGAATGATTAGGATATGTAGATTTATCAAACATAAAAAACTTGTTTCCCTCCTTCTAGCACCTTAATTTTGATAGTATCGCCTACCTCCAACATACATGGGATCTCCCCGATATAAGCTCCCAATTATACCTCACATCGTTTGGTGTAGGAGCCTCATCTAGAAATACATCCCAATTTTTATTTACTTAAAGGTTTTACTTAGCCTAAGAAATAAACATTAGAGAGAAGTGCACATGTCCTTTTGAATGAGCAAGAGAATGTGCCTTGTGAATGTTCGATTGTAGATGTACTAAGGTTCTTTCACCGCAGAGGGGGAATGTTGAAAATGGCAACAAGAAACAGTGAAGGAGGCCTCCTGAAACATCTTTCCTGATCCTAGTTGGAAAGTGATCACCTAAACTAGGTGGGGACCACACATGTGATTTTTGTCGGAAAAATCTATTTTTAGACTATGTCTATTTTTAGACATACGGAGCATGATTCGAGGATTCCAGTTGGAGATTCTTGAAGTATGCGACATGTTGGTAAAAATACATGAGACTCATATTTTTAGGTCACAGGCTATTTTTAGACTGCCTCTCCTAAAAATATGGAAGTCAAATATTATTTACCCTTAATAATATTTAGACTATAAACAGCAGTTTACTCTCTTGGAGCACTTCAGTTCGAGTCATGGAGGTGGCTCATGCATCTGACAGAGGAATCACGTGGTTCCTAGGGTTTTATGGCATCTTGCATGTTAGACTTCAGTTAGACTCATGTGGCAGAGTTTTGGTGGAGTTGATTGAAGAGTTAATGGAGGTGGTGTTCTGGTTAACTAGTTGAACTAGTTGTATTTAGTTTAACTGGCTAATACACTAGAGATGAGTTGTGTGAATTAAATATTATTTAATTCACTAATTATTGACTCATTATTCAACTAAAGAACACATCAGTTTAACTCAGTGCATGGACAGTTCAGTGGCGACAAGTGAAAGAGGTAGATGAAAGGGTGAGTACAGCTATCAGTTGGAGGATCAGTTGTGCATGAGATTTTCACCACACTTGGAGGAAATTACCAATGAAAATTGCGCAGTTGGAACCAGTGAGATTCGAACCTGGATCTCTATTTAGACCAGCCTTGATTGCACAATAGAGGCAGAGAAGTAGTGGGTTTGTTTTGAACCTGTGACTTGTTCAAAACCAAGCTAGTTTTTGTGTAGCTTTGGGAGATAGTACTGAGTACTTGTGAGGAGTTTGTACTATGTATTTGATGCATGTTCTCTCCATTTATAATATACTATAGCTGGGGGTTTTCAGCTATAAGCTTTCCCCATACATACTGTGTTAATGTGTGTGATGATTTGATGTGCTATCGCTTCTATTATTTCCGCATGTGACAATTAATTGTAGATGAGATTATGTGTTATGCATGCAATTCGAAATTGATGTGTAATCGGGTTAATCTCCATTGAATAAGTGATTTATTCAGCTAATTTCTACAGGGAATAAAGTTAGAATATAAAATAGAAGTAATAGCACTAATCTAATGGAGACACACACACATGGATAAGAAATACTTGTCTAGCATTAAGTGAAATAGTTCACATATATGCAACGATCATTATAATCATTACAACACATTTCCAATAATTTAAACACCAAAGTCACCGAAATAGTTTAATTACTTCAGTACATGTGAAAGCCAACACAAATAATTAAAATTACAATAATAGTCTTAAAAAATTCATAATCCATGCATGAAAATGTGCAATCCAAATGGCTTTGAGTATTAATGAAAAGTTCCAAGATACATAAATACAGTGAACATCACTAGCTCCAATAGTGGAGCATTAGAGCCTCTACTTGCTCCCCAAAAGTACTAACTATCTCGCTATGCCTTGTGGGGGAAGTGAAGGTTAAAAGTCCTTTGAAGGAGTAATGATTATCCTTTTATAACCTTATGTGTGACCTTTCATATCCTCATGACTCCTGACTTTCCAACTTCTAATGACCTTTAGACTCCTAGAACCTTCAGATTTTCAAATGACTTTTGGAATTACATATGACTCTTGGTATTACATGTATTTTGGACTTCTATACATGGCTCTTTTTTCCATACATGAATCTTGTACTTCCACTTCTTTGTATTTACAATAATTACATTATTACATCATAACTTCCACATCATCATGTGATGAGAACATGACGAGTCACTATCATTGTTGACTTGGACTTGTAGTGATTGATGACATGGAATTTCTTCAATGGTGGCATGGCTACCACTAGTGTCTTTTCTGTGGGATGTAGCTCTCAATCGTTGATGTCTTCACCCTCCAAATGGTTTTTGATATTATGGATTCTTTAGAGTTCTTGAGCATCAAGACTTCAATGTGTTCTTTGTTCTTAAATGCTTCCTTTGGTTGCCTTCTTTGCTCGATCTTCCCCATGCATCCTTGCCATATTGTTCTTGAAACTTATGTAATTGCAATCACTCATGGAAATAAAACATTAGCCTAAAAATGAATTGTTCTAACACATTATATGCATATTTTTCCTTCAATTTTTAATAGTGCATTCGGGAGAGGAAAGGAGGACTTTTGGGCACATGGGTTCACTTTGAAAGGTTGAAGGGTTAAGGAGATGAAGCTTGGGGGCTTCAAGATGTGCTCATGTTCTCAATATTTTTAATTTGGAAGCTCAGTGACAAATTCAAATCATGGGAATAGACTCCTCTTTTTTAGAGGACCAATTTTGACTATTGAAGTGCCCAATTTGAACAATGGAAAGTGTACTTAAGAATAAAAGCCCACATATGCACATTTGGATAGGTTTACCCTAACAAGAAATTGGTCACGCTTGGAAACCTATAAATACAAGTAACCTCAAGCTCATTTGGACATCACCAAGCATATTCTTCTTCTCTTCTTTATTGTTTGGTTTGCACAGGTTTGAGGAAGGGTCGAGGAAAGTGGTTCGCATAGGTCCAAAAATATAGGGTCTAAAGCTCACACATGTTCTATGGTTTTGGGTCACAACCATAGGCTCGTAAAAGGAAATTTTTGGCAATAACCACAAGCTATCAAGATCAAGGTGTGGTTGGAATAATGTAATATTACTTTTTTAGAAATATTAGCAATAAATCTTATTTATTCCAAAGATTTACTGCATGGGAATTTACCGAATATGTCACCTCTGAAGAGAGGGTGAGATTCGGAGGCTAACTGGCCCTTGTGTAGACTCTATCTATAAACCCTAATGAAAGATAACACTCCCAATATAGAATTTTCTACAACAATAAGAATAACTTAAGGGATTCCAAGTTTGGAGAAAATAAAGTAATCAGCTCATGCAATGTATTTATACAACCTCAACATCAAACTATGCACTTATACAGTTCACCGAGTGGGGAAAAGCAGCTAATTCAGCCCTAAAATGAGTGTATTCAGACATCTGCGTGAAAACAGGGGATGGGGACGATTGGATCTGTTAGCTTATCTCATGAGGGACCTATTATCCAAATTTCGGCTCAAACAAAGCATTCTAGCTCAGTTAAACAGCTTCTCCTTCCCAAACTAGGCTAGAAAACCCTAGTTTCCCATGACTTAGAGCATGCAGAAAGTTATGAAGTTGAAGCACTGTGGATTTCTGAAGGAGTTATATGGGAAATATTATTAACATCAATAAATCAGAACTAGAACATGGCTGGAGTAAATAAGCAAGGATAAACAGAAGATTTACATGGAAAAACCCCAAAAATCAAGGTGCTGCAATAATGAAACAACTACATAAAGGGACTATTGGGGTTCCCATGTTTTGGCAAGGTTGGCAATACCAAAAGATGAGACAACATCAAACCACTTTCAGATCCTAGGATCTATCCCTCCTGGGTCCAGAGAGGGATCTCTCTATGATTGTCTAAGGTATATGTCTTTGAAGTTCAAAGGTTAAGATGTTAGGCTAGTTATAGGAACAAGGTTTATTTGTTTGATTGTATGTTTGGTTGCTGAGAATTAGGAAAGAAGGGTTCAATTTAAGATAAGGGTGAGCAAAGAGGATTTTAGGCAAAGGAGAGATAATTCCAGGGAACATTCAAGACCATTGGGCAATGGAGTCAGGAAAGGATTTGCTTGCCGTTCAATATGTAGGCTTTCAAATGGGCTAGTCATCTAAATCATTGGATCTTAAAGATGATAGCGTGGTAGGATAGGCAAGAGGGAAGGTGAGAGAAAGGAAACATTAAATATTCAGAATACAAAGTTAAATACCTTACATCAGAGAGAGACTTTTAACTCTCAATGCTTCGGCCTCCAGCTTGAGGGAACTTAGATAGGCTAAATTAATTGAAAAGGATCCTAGTGAGATAAAGACTAGTTCTAGACCTCCCAGTGTTCCCAATTCATTCAATTAAATCCTAACAAGAACATCTAAAATCAGATTTCATTAATTCATACATCAGCTAGCAGCATATGGAACCACTACACTGGTTAAATCATTTGAAATCGAACTTCAGATGCACATATAGCAGAAAAACATTAAAGGCAAGGAGAGTAGAAACATAGGGTACCTAACAAGGGTAAATCCTATGCCAAGTTTCTGATGCAAGCCAGTATATATGTAATGAAATGAAATAAACACAGATATAGAAAAACATCACCAGCTGCTTTAAATCAGGATCCAAAGAAATGTGTTTGTCATATTAAAAAACAACACCAGTCAGGTACAACATTACCAATGGCTTGATATTTAGTCTGAAAATATCTTCCTCGGCCTATCTTATGACTTTAAACAGAGACTATGTCTCAAAAGAAATAGCTTACAATTCTCTGATAACTGATCAACAACCTTTACAATGAGTTTCTCATGAGTTTTATAGCAGAAAGATGAGTCGAGGAGGTAGGTGAAACACTAAATGAAGCATTAATCTCAGAAAAGAAAGAGGGCCGAAGCCCATTCTGTTTTAACTCTTGTGCATTTATCTCTAGCATTCTTTTGGACGAAGGAATGATCATTCTTGTTGAGAATGCAGCAAGATGATGGAGCTTGGTGAAATGAAGTCGCCTTCACCAAGTGGGCCCGCAGGCAAATTCTGGAGCAAAGTCTATTTTTAGACTATGTCTATTTTTAGACATATGGAGCATGGTTCGGGGATTCTAGTTTGAGATTCTTCGAGCATTGGTCATGTTGGTAAAAATAGATGAGACTCTATTTTTTAGGTCGAAGAGGTCGAAGGCTATTTTTAGACTCGCTTCTCCTAAAATAGGGAAGTCAAATATTATTTACCCTTTAATAATATTTGGACTCTAAAACACAAGCTTTTACTCTCTCGAGCACTTCAGCTTTGAGCTACGGATGTGGAACATGCAAATCGCTTTAAGGAAATACACTTTTTCTTATGGGGTATTGAGCTCATGCATGGTTGACTTCGCTAGGGACTTCAGGTGCGTGAAGTTTGGTGGAGTTAATGAGACAGATAGTGGAGTTGTGTTCTGTTTATTTTAGTTGAACTAGTTGAGATTAGTTTAACTAGCTAATCAATTAGTTATGAGGGAGTGAATTAAATATTATTTAATTCATTAATTAGTAACTCATTATTCAACTCAAGAAAACATCACTACACTACAATGCATGATCAGCCTGAAAGGAGACCAATGAAAGAGGTAGATGAAAGGGTGGAGTTAGCTATGCGTGGGCGACATCACCAGTAGCATGAGATTTGCACCACACTCTGGAGGATTTGTCCATGACAATTGCACAAAGAAAGCCAAGGAGATTCGAACCTTGGATCTCTATATAGATTTAAGCCATTATTGCGCAATAGAGGCAAGGCAATCATGGTGAGTTTTGAAACCAATAACCCGTTCAAAACTCGAGCTAGGATTGTGGGTAATCGTATGAGAAAAAGTACCGAGTACTTGTGAGGAGTATTGTACCGAGTTTTTTACTTGATTTATCCATTATAATAGATACACAATAGTCGCGGGTTTTCAGCTATAAGCTTTCCCCCATACATACCGTGTTAATGTGTATGATGATTTGATGTGTTATCGCTTGATTTTATTTCCGCATGTTTGATGATCCGAGTTGAGTGGAAGAGATTATGTGTTGCATATAAATTCGAATTATGTAGATCAGATAGTCTCTGCATAATTAATCATTATTCAGAAAATTTCTACATGGTATCTGAGAGCTATTGAAGCATGAGATTGATCATCACAAGATTACAAACTTATTTCTGTAGACAGAGTCCGCATGCGGCCAGTAGCCTCCTCGGATTCATCTTTCTTCGAAAAGTGAAAGGTCTCGTAATGCCCCTTGCAGCTCAATCTCTCGTGCTAGAAATAATTTGTTCTCACAGCATCTAGAGCAGTGTGAGCTTTGAGGTGGAATTCGAAATTTTGCAAAGAATTTTGTTTTCTTGGTGCCGTTGTTGAAAAATGTCTTTTCAACTGTTTGTGACTCGAATATGCTCTGCAGGCGTCTGAATTATGTTGCATGGAAGGATCACATGGAGGCATTATTAGAAGATAATGGTCTCGAAGGAGCTCGTAGATACGCATGTCCAAAAGCCCACCGATCCCGCTCGAAGTCGAAGCATGGCAAAAGAAGATGGCGAAGTGTCGAAGAATCCCGTTGGAGGGCATCAAGGATCATATTGTATCCGATACCGCATGGAAAGGCTACTCCATATTTAATGTGGAAATCTTTGACGGATCTATTCCGTAGTAAGAGCGACCAAAGGAAGTTGGCGCCCAAAGATAAGCTCCAGAACATCAAGATGGAGAAAGGCGACAAGTGATCGCCAAATACCTCACGAAGTTCACTCGCGCGTAGATGAGCCGGGAAGTGTGGGGTGACTGTCGAAGACGAGGACATGGTCGACACTCGCTCTCCTTGGTCTTTTGAAGGCTTGGCACTCATATCAAGATAGTGTCAATGGTCGAGAAGTCGCCGGATGGGAGCGCCTTTGGGGCAGTATCTCATGCAGAGGAGATAAGGAGGACTATCGAGATGGATCTTCATCAAAGGGAGTCGATGAAGAAAATCGCACTTTGGTTGCCAAAGCAAAGAAGGGGAAGGTTAAGAAAAACCTCTCATTCTGGTGCAAAGGGCGAGAAGCGTGGATATGGCGAAAAGTGAAGTGTTTTTCACCGCCATGATCACGACATTATGCTACCAATTGTCCAAAGAAGAAGAAGAACAAGCAAGCTGGAAGATCTCGAGATGGAGAAGCTTTGGCTTCGCCAGCTCGAGCTTGATTTTTCACTAATCGCATGCTTGGTTTCAAGTGTGATGGGATCGGCATGGTTCTTGGACAGCGGTGCGTCATTTCATATGACTGGGAGATCTGGATTTGTTCTCGCATCTCGGAGGACAAAGATTTGGGTGTGCACATCGAGATGGGCGATGATGGTAGATACAAGGCATGATCGGTATCGCATACCATATCCTTTCGCAGAGGGAGTCCGGTAAACCCTTTGTATTGAGGGATCGTCATGCGATGTACCGGATTGAAGAAGAACTTGATCTCTCGTGGTAATGTTGGAGGATAAGGGGTATGATGTGGTCTTCAAACAAAGGAAAAGCCTTCCCGCGCAATAAGACGACCGGAGAGACCCGGAAGATAGGGGTTTGAACCAAGAACCTTTATCAGCCATGCGTGTAGATGACCGCGCAGTACATGGCATGCAAGGCAGAGAAGTGGTGAGCCGGGATGATGAGGGCGAACCGTGGCACAGTGAGATTGGGCCACCTTCACCATGGAGCTTTGAAGATTATGCAAACAGATTTTCTACCGGGCTTCCCAAGGGCACTCTCGCGAGTCGATCAAAGGCAAGGGTGTACTTTAGGAAGTATGTGAAAGCCACCTTTCACGAGAAGGATAGTCGCACCATGACGCATCCTTGAGAGAGTTCACACAGTGTGTGGTCCTTTTCTCGCTGCTTTGACAAAGCAAAGCACAAGTATTATGTGATCTTTGTTGATGATTTCTCTCGAGTGGTGTCGGATCTTCTTCATGCAGTAAGAAGAGCGATACATTCGCGAAGTTCCCGTGAGTTTAAATGCACTAGTCGTAGAAGGAGTCGGGGAAGAAGGTGATTGCACTAAGGAGTGATAATGGTGGTGAATTCATCTCGGGCTGAATTCAAGGAGTTCGTAGCGTGTATGGATTCGGAGAGAGCTTCATCACACCCCATAACCCACAGCAGAACGGGGTGGCTGAGAGGAAGAACAGAACGATCGTGGGTGCTGCATGGGCGATGTTGCATGATCAGGGCCTACCCCTTCACTTGTGGGCTGAGGCATGCAATACAGCAGTGTATGTGCAGAACCGTTGTCCTCACAAGGTTCTTGGCATGAGTACACCGGAGGAGGCTTATTCTGGCAAGAGGCTCGATATTTCCCATTTGCGGATTTTTGGTTCTCCTGTCTACATGCATGTGATGAAGGATGCGAGAAGGAAGCTGGATCCAACTGCTGAGGTTGGAATATTTGTGGGGTACACTGATACACCTCATAACTATTGAGTGTATGTGCCAGACAGTCGCAAGACTGTTGTGCGACGGGATATAAAATTTCAGGAGGAGAAAGCCATGCAGTGTTCGCTTGAGAGGGAGCTACACTGGCATGCAGATGAGGAGCTGTTAGTTCCTAAGGAGGAGCTTCCGGATGTGGATCAGCCACAAGAGGAAGTTCAGGAGGTGGAAGAAACCACCCATGCAGCGCCAACCATCAGAGGGCGCATGCGCACTATAGAGGCTGAGCGACTGGCTCGGGATGCAGAGAAGGTTGTAGGACCACCTACAGCACAGCGCAGACAGAGGCAGTCACCGGATCGGTACACTGGATACATGGCTCTTGTGAGTCAATGTGTTATGACGGAGCCATCCTCTTTTGAGGAAGCTGTGGAGGAACCCGCATGGGTTGATGCCATGATCGAAGAATATGATTCGATCATCAGGAACAGTGCATGGGAGATTGTCCCAAGACCGGTTGGGAAATCAGTTGTAGGTTCGCGATGGATCTACAAGGTGAAGCAGGCAGCCGACGGGAGTGTGGAGAAGTACAAGGCGAGATTTGTCGCCCGTGGCTTCTCACAGATCGAGGGGATTGACTATGAGGAGACTTTTGCACCTGTCGCAAGGTACTCTTCCATACGGACGATCCTCGCTCTCTCAGCGCAGATGGGGTGGCACATTCATCAGATGGATGTGAAGACTGCGTTCCTCAATGGAGTTATTGAGGAAGAGGTGTACATAGAGCAGCCTGAAGGTTTTGAGATCTTCAGCAGAGAGTCGCATGTGTGCCGACTCAAGAGAGCACTGTATGGGCTGAAGCAAGCACCTCGTGCTTGGTACACTCGGATAGACAGCTACTTCACCGGGCTTGGATTCTCCAAGAGTGAGGCAGATCCAAACCTGTACCAGATTGTGGTGGAGGGGAAGCTATTGATCATCGTACTGTATGTAGATGATCTGATTTTTATTGGCGATGAGCAGTTGATACTTTCATGCAAGGAGGATCTTGCACGAGAGTTTGAGATGAAGGACTTGGGCATCCTTCATTATTTCCTAGGATTGGAGATTTGGCAGCGCAGCGGAGGACTGTTTGTTTCTCAGGGCAGGTATTCCCAGGAGATTCTGTAGAGGTTCAACATGCAAGGCCGCAAGCCTGTTGACACTCCTCTTCCTAGTGGTTGGAGGAAGGAGGATGCTACTTCAGCGGAGGTAGTGGATGCCACTGTTTATCGACAGTTGGTGGGGTCACTTATGTATCTGGTCAATACACGACCCGATATATGCTATGCAGTTAACCATCTTTCGCAAGCTATGGTTAAGCCTACCAAGCTCTTTTGGAAGGCAGGAAAGCATGTGTTGCGCTATATCAGAGGCACATCGGGATATGGTCTATGGTACAGACAGGAGGATGGAGCGAAGCTTTCTGGCTTCACTGATGCAGATTGGGCAGGGAGTCCAACGGACCGGAAGAGCACTTCTGGAGGAGTTTTCAGCATTGGGTCGACAACAATTTCCTGGTACAGCAGGAAGCAGAGATCCGTGGCACTCAGTTCAGCAGAGGCCGAGTACATGGCAACTAGCTTGGCTGCATGCGAGGCTATTTGGATGAGGAAGATCCTCGCAGGTTTGTTCAGGTTGCATTTGGAGCCTACAGTGATCTACTGTGATAACCAGAGCTGCATCAAGCTCTCGGCTAATCCAGTATTTCATGATAGGTCCAAACATATCGACATCGGGTACCATCACATCAGAGATTGTGTTCAGCGGAGGATCATGATGCTTTCATATGTTCCCACGGAGGATCAGGATGCCGACATCCTGACGAAGGCGCTCACCAGGAGCAAGTTCGAATTCCACAGAGGCAGGATAGGGATTGCAGATAATCCATATCTTGCTGAGAGGGAGTGTTGAGAATGCAGCAATATGATGGAGCTTGGTGAAAGGAAGTCGCCTTCACCAAGTGGGCCCGCAGGCGAATTCTGGCGCAAAGTCTATTTTTAGACTATGTCTATTTTTAGACATATGGAGCATGGTTCGGGGATTCCAGTTTGAGATTCTTGGAGCATTGGTGATGTTGGTAAAAATAGATGAGACTCTATTTTTTAGGTCGAAGAGGTCGAAGGCTATTTTTAGACTGCCTCTCCTAAAAATAGGGAAGTCAAATATTATTTACCCTTAATAATATTTGGACTCTAAACAGCAGTTTACTCTCTTGGAGCACTTCAGTTTGAGCTACGGATGTGGCACATGCAACTGCCAGAAGGAAATACGCTTTTCTTATGGGGTATTGAGCTCATGCATGGTTGACTTTAGTTAGGACTTCAGTGGCAGAAGTTTGGTGGAGTTAATGAGACAGATAGTGGAGTTGTGTTCCGTTTATTTTAGTTGAACTAGTTGAGATTAGTTTAACTAGCTAATCAATTATTTATGAGTGGAGTGAATTAAATATTATTTAATTCATTAATTAGTAACTCATTATTCAACTCAAGAACACATCAGTTCACTACAGTGCATGATCATTTCAGTGGAGACTAGTGAAAGAGGTAGATGAAAGGGTGGAGTTAGCTATCAGTGGCGACATCAGTTGTGCATGAGATTTGCACCACACTTGGAGGATTTGTCCATGAAAATTGCGTAGTCAAGCCAAGGAGATTCGAACCTTGGATCTCTATATAGACAGGCCATGATTGCGCAATAGAGGCAAGGCAATTGGCGGTGAGTTTTGAACCAATAACCTGTTCAAAACTGAGCTAGATTGTGGGTAACTGTATGAGAAAGTACTGAGTACTTGTGAGGAGTATTGTACTGAGTTTTTTACTTGATTTCTCCATTATAATATACACAATAGCTGCGGGGTTTTCAGCTATAAGCTTTCCCCATACATACTGTGTTAATGTGTATGATGATTTGATGTGTTATCGCTTGATTTTTATTTCCGCATGTTTGATGATCTGAGTTGATCTGAGTGGAAGAGATTATGTGTTGCATATAAATTCGAATTGTATGTGATCAGGATAGTCTCGGTGGATAATTAATCATTATTCAGCAAATTTCTACATGGTATCGGAGCTATTGAAGTAGAGATTGATCATCACAGTGATTACAAACTTATTTCGGTAGACAGAGTCTGCATGCGGGCCAGGTAGCCTCCGGATTCATCTTTCTTCGGAAAGTGAAAGGTCTGCTAAACGCCCCTTGCAGTCAATCTCTGTGCTAGAAATAATTTGTTCTCACATATCTAGAGCGGTTGAGCTTTGAGGTGGAATTCGAATTTTGCAGCAGTTTTGTTTTCTTGGTGCCGTTGTTGAAAATGTCTTTCAACGGTTTGCGACTCGAATATGCTCTTGAAGGCAGTTCGAATTATGTTGCATGGAAGGATCGCATGGAGGCAGTATTAGAAGATAATGGTCTGAAGGAGTTCGTAGATACGGATGTCCAAAAGCCCACTGATCCTACTGAAGTCGAAGCATGGAAAAAGAAGATGGCGAAGTGTCGAAGGATCCTGTTGGAGGGCGTCAAGGATCATATTGTATCCAGCCTGCATGGAAAGGCTACTCCATATTTAATGTGGAAAGCTTTGATGGATCTATTCCAGAGTAAGAGCGACCAAAGGAAGCTGGCGCTCAAAGATAAGCTCAGGAACATCAAGATGGAGAAAGGCGACAATATCGCCAAATACCTCACGAAGTTCACTCAGTGCAGAGATGAGCTGGGAAGTGTGGGGGTGACTGTCGATGAAGAGGACATGGTCGACCTGGCTCTCCTTGGTCTTCCGAAGGCTTGGCACTCACATCAAGATAGTGTCAATGGTCGGGAGAAGCTGCCGGGATGGGAGCGCCTTTGGGCGGATCTCATGCAGGAGGAGATAAGGAGGACTACTCGAGATGGATCTTCATCAAAGGGAGTTGATGAAGAAAATTGCGCTTTGGTTGCCAAAGCAAAGAAGGGGAAGGGTAAGAAAACTTCTCATTTCGGTGCAAAGGGCAAGAAGCAGGATATGGCGAAAGTGAAGTGTTTTCACTGCCATGATCATGGACATTATGCTACCAATTGTCCAAAGAAGAAGAAGAACAAGCAAGCGGGAAGATCTGCAAATGGAGAAGCTTTGGCTTCACAGTTCGAGCTTGACTTTTCACTGATTGCATGCTTGGTTTCAAGTGTGATGGGATCGGTGTGGTTCTTGGACAGCGGTGCGTCATTTCATATGACGGGAGATCGGGAGTTGTTCTCATATCTGGAGGACAAAGATTTGGGTGTGCACATCGAGATGGGCGATGATGGTAGATACAGTGCGACTGGTATCCGTACCATATCCTTTCAGAGGGAGTCTGGTAAACCCTTTGTATTGAGGGATGTCATGCATGTACCTGGATTGAAGAAGAACTTGATCTCTGTGGCGATGTTGGAGGATAAGGGGTATGATGTGGTCTTCGGCGAAGGAAAAGCCTTCCTGCGCAGTAAGACTACTGGAGAGACCCGGAAGATAGGGGTTCGAACTCAGAACCTTTATCAGTTGCAGGTAGATGACTGCGCAGCTATGGCATGCAAGGCGGAAGAAGTGGTGAGCCGGGATGATGAGGGCGAACTATGGCACAGGAGATTGGGCCATCTTCACCATGGAGCTTTGAAGATTCTGCAGCAGATTTCTACTGGACTTCCTAAGGGCACTCTTGCGCAATCAGATCAGTGCAAGGGGTGTACTTTAGGGAAGTATGTGAAAGCCACCTTTCACGAGAAGGATAGTCGCGCCACGACGATCCTTGAGAGAGTTCACACAGACGTGTGTGGTCCTTTCTCAGTTGCTTCGACAGCAAAGCACAAGTATTATGTGATCTTTATTGATGATTTCTCTCGAAAGTGCTGGATCTTCTTCATGCAGAAGAAGAGCGATACATTCGCGAAGTTCTGTGAGTTTAAAGCACTGTTCGAGAAGGAGTTGGGGAAGAAGGTGATTTCTCTAAGGAGTGATAACGGTGGTGAATTCATCTCGGCTGAATTCAAGGAGTTTTGCAGCGCAGAAGGGATTCGGAGAGAGCTCATCGCACCCCATAACCCACAGCAGAACGGGGTGGCTGAGCGGAAGAACAGAACGATCGTGGGTGCTGCACGGCGATGTTGCATGATCAGGGCCTACCCCTTCACTTGTGGGCTGAGGCATGCAATACAGCAGTGTATGTGCAGAACCGTTGTCCTCACAAGGTTCTTGGCATGCATACACCGGAGGAGGCTTATTCTGGCAAGAGGCCTAATATTTCCCATTTGCGGATTTTTGGTTCTCTTGTCTACATGCATGTGACGAAGGATGCGAGAAGGAAGCTGGATCCAACTGCTGAGGTTGGAATATTTGTGGGGTACACTGATACACCTCACAACTATTGGGTGTATTTGTTAGACAGTCGCAAGACTGTTGTGCGACGGGATATAAAATTTCATGAGGAGAAAGCCATGCAGTGTTCGCTTGAGAGGGAGCTACACTTGCATGCAGATGAGGAGCTGTTAGTTCCTAAGGAGGAGCTTCCGGATGTGGATCAGCCACAAGAGGAGGTTCAGGAGGTGGAAGAAACCACCCAGGCAGCGCCAACCATCAGAGGGCGCATGCGCACTACAGAAGCTGAGCGACTGGCTCGAGATGTAGAGAAGGTTGTAGGACCACCTACAGCACAGCGCAGACAGAGACAGTCACCGGATCGGTACACTGGATACATGGCTCTTGTGAGTCAATGTGTTGTGACGGAGCCATCCTCTTTTGAGGAAGCTATGGAGGAACTCGCATGGGTTGATGCCATGATCGAAGAATATGATTCGATCGTCAGGAACAGTGCATGGGAGATTGTCCCAAGACCGGTGGGGAAATCAGTGGTGGGTTCGTGATGGATCTACAAAGTGAAGCAGGCGGCTGACGGGAGTGTGGAGAAGTACAAGGTGATATTTGTCGCCCGTGGCTTTTCACAGATCGAGGGGATCAATTATGAGGAGACTTTTGCACCTGTCGCAAGGTACTCTTCCATACGGACGATCCTTGCTCTCTCAGCGCAGATGGGGTGGCACATTCATCAGATGGATGTGAAGACCGCGTTCCTCAATGGAGTTATTGAGGAGGAGGTGTACATAGAGCAGCCTGAAGGTTTTGAGATCTTCAGCAGTGAGTCGCATGTGTGCCGACTCAAGAGAGCACTGTACGGGCTGAAGCAAGCACCTCGTGCTTGGTACACTCGGATAGACAGCTACTTCACCCGGCTTGGATTCTCCAAGAGTGAGGCGGATCCAAACCTGTACCAGATTGTGGTGGAGGGGAAGCTGTTGATCATCGTACTGTATGTAGATGATCTGATTTTGACTGGCGATGAGCAGTGGATACTTTCATGCAAGGAGGATCTTGCACGAGAGTTTGAGATGAAGGACTTGGGCATCCTTCATTATTTCCTGGGATTGGAGATTTGGCAGCGCAGCGGAGGACTGTTTGTTTCTCAGGGCAAGTATGCCCGGGAGATTCTGGAGAGGTTCAACATGCAAGGCTGCAAGCCTGTTGACACTCCTCTTCCTGGTGGTTGGAGGAAGGAGGATGCTACTTCAGCAGAGGTAGTGGATGCCACTGTCTATCGACAGTTGGTGGGGTCGCTTATGTATCTGGTCAATACACGACCCGATATATGCTATGCAGTTAACTAGCTTTCGCAAGCTATGGTTAAGCCTACCAAGCTCTTTTGGAAGGCGGGCAAGCATGTATTGCGCTATATCAGAGGCACATCGGGATATGGTCTATGGTACAGACAGGAGGATGGAGTGAAGCTTTCTGGCTTCACTGATGCAGATTGGGCAGGGAGTCCAACGGACCGGAAGAGCACTTCGGGAGGAGTTTTCAGCATTGGGTCGACAGCAGTTTCCTGGTACAGCAGGAAGCAGAGATCCGTGGCACTCAGTTCAGCAGAGGCCGAGTACATGGCAGCTAGCTTGGCTGCATGCGAGGCTATTTGGATGAGGAAGATCCTCGTTGGATTGTTCAGGTTGCATTTGGAGCCTACAATGATTTACTGTGATAACCAGAGTTGCATTAAACTCTCGGCTAATCCAATATTTCATGATAGGTCCAAACACATCGACATCAGGTACCATCATATCAGAGATTTTGTTCAGTGGAGAATCATGATGCTTTCATATGTTCCCACGGAGGATCAGGATGCCGACATCCTAACGAAGGCGCTCACCAGGAGCAAGTTCGAATTCCACAGAGGCAGGATAGGGGTTGCAGATAATCCATATCTTGCTGAGAGGGAGTGTTGAGAATGTAGCAAGATGATGGAGCTTAGTGAAATGAAGTCACCTTCACTAAGTGGGCCCGCAGGCGAATTCTGGCGCAAAGTCTATTTTTAGACTATGTCTATTTTTAGACATATGGAGCATGGTTCGGGGATTCCAGTTTGAGATTCTTCGAGCATTGGTCATGTTGGTAAAAATAGATGAGACTCTATTTTTTAGGTCGAAGAGGTCGAAGGCTATTTTTAGACTGCCTCTCCTAAAAATAGGGAAGTCAAATATTATTTACCCTTAATAATATTTGGACTCTAAACAACAGTTTACTCTCTTGGAGCACTTCAGTTTGAGCTACGGATGTGGCACATGCAACTGCTAGAAGGAAATATGCTTTTCTTATGGGGTATTGACCTCATGCATGGTTGACTTCGGTTAGGACTTCAGTGGCAGAAGTTTGGTGGAGTTAATGAGACAGATAGTGGAGTTGTGTTCTGTTTATTTTAGTTCAACTAGTTGAGATTAGTTTAACTAGCTAATCAATTAGTTATGAGTGGAGTGAATTAAATATTATTTAACTCATTATTCAACTCAAGAACACATCAGCTCACTACAGTGCATGATCAGTTCAGTGGAGACCAGTGAAAGAGGTAGATGAAAGGGTGGAGTTAGCTATCAGTGGCGACATCAGTTGTGCATGAGATTTGCACCACACTTGGAGGAATTTCCCATGATGATTGTGTTGTCAAGCCAAGGGGATTCGAACCTTGGATCTCTATATAGACAGGACATGATTGCGCAATAGAGGCAAGGCAATTGGCGGTGAGTTTTGAACCAGTAACCTGTTCAAAACTGAGCTAGTTTGTGTGTAACTTCATGAGAAAGTACTGAGTACTTGTGAGGAGTATTGTACTGAGTTTGTTACATGATTTCTCCATTATAATATACACAATAGCTGCGGGGTTTTCAGCTATAAGCTTTCCCCATACATACCGTGTTAATGTGTATGATGATTTGATGTGTTATCGCTTGATTTTATTTCCGCATGTTTGATGATCTGAGTGGAAGAGATTATGTGTTGCATATAAATTCGAATTGTATGTGATCAGGATAGTCTCGGTGGATAATTAATCATTATTCAGCAAATTTCTACAATTCTTTAGGCTCCCATTTACTCCAAGTGTGGCTCTGATGCACTCTAGCTGCAGTACTCTGTAGTACTTTGGTGAATAAAAAAAAAGGAAAATAAATGACCGTGAAGGGCGCCATGCTGCATAAAAAATGCTCTGATAGCTTAGGACTACGGTCAAGGCTAAATGTTCTTCAGGGACATGGTAAATAGAGGAAACAATATGGGCACTTTGTCCTTTAATAGGTGGGATGTTCTGTTGATGTAGCTACCCTGATGGCATAGTTTTTTGTGTGCTAGGGCTCCTGATAAATTCATGATGTCTTTGATCTGGTACACTGCTTTGAAATACTTGGATTATGGCTCAAAATCTTCCATTACAGGCCTTAAACACTCTATTTTCTCCACTGATACTCTTTGTCGCTTCCATGATTGCCTCTGACTGTGAAAACGATGCTTTAATATCTCTTGGGAAGTTTAATAGGTTTTAACCCTACTTCTTTAATGAAAGTCTTGTCGATATACCTTCCCAGGCCCTTCTCCATAATTTTAGTTCTTGAAAATGGTCCTTTCCTGAGTTCTCTGTCACTGTAACAGAGACTGAATCATGGCAGTTTTTAGCCGCCTGATAACCCTGTAAAACACGAAAACCTGTTATGAAATCCATGCATGGAGGTGGTGGATGTAGGGGAGTCAAGAGGATGGAGGCGCAGCGGTGGTAAAATGGTGAAGCAATGGTGAAAAATGTGTAAATGCGACGTAAACTATGACCTATAGGGTTATGGTGGAGAAATGCGCATGGACCGTTAGATCATGGTCTGGTGACGAAGATCGATGACGGAGATTAATCTGTGGAATGGCATATGAAATTGGGCGGAATAGATATGAAACATTAAACTTTAATGCATATCACTAAAGTTTGGATATAGGCATAAATACAAAGAAATGGATTGAAATGAAATGAAAATGATCGTATGCAGTGGGACCCGGCATGGGTCGAGGGCGATTCATTTTGGACCGTTGATCTTGGATCAATGGACATATGAGATTGGATTGGGGAATCGCAATCGCAAAGGGTGAAGAGTGGTAGTGATTGGAAATCACGATTGCGATTATGCGATGGCCATTGGATCAACAAGGAGATCGACAGTGGAGATCTGATCGAAGGGGTGAAAGGGAAAGAGCGACGGGACGCGATGAGATAAGATCTGGGCCATTGATTTCCGAACGGATGGAAGGCTATGATTTAGTCAGGAAATCGCAATCGGGGGGGAACAAGTGTGACACATTACAAAAGTTCTGATTGCGATGGGGCGGGAAGTGCGATGGTCGTCGCATCGTGGATTAAACGGACGGTCGGGATTGGATCGGGATAATCACAATCACAAAGGACGAAAGGTGATTGCGATAAAAAATGCGATTGCGATTGGAGCGGGCGAGCAAGGTCCATAGGATCTGGAAGGGGATGGACGGCTGTGATTTGGTCGGGAGATCGCAATCACAAAGAACGGAGGGGTGGCACGACAAGACTTGCAATTTCAATCAGAGCGGTATTGCGATTAGCGCCCAACTGTTGGATCGGAAAAGCAGATCGACGATATAGAATACATCGCGAGTCTTGATAACAAAACCCAGTCGCATTAGAATTTTTCGATGTTGTAAAGGAAATTTTCCACCCGACAGCTGCGATTGCGATAAGTGCCCGGGGCTTAAACGCTTGGTCCTGGATGCGGGTCATGTGGGGAAGTGGTTAGGGGCTGGCAGAAAAGGGGCTAGGCCCTATTATAAGTTGGAAAGTGGGTTTTCGGACCCTTTTTAATGAATTTTAAAATTGGTAAAGGGTAATGGTAAGGGGAAAAAGAGGAATTTGGCCAAACAAAGGGTAAGGGTAGAATTTAAAGGGGATTTTGGGGATATTTAGGAGGACTAAGGGAGAAATTTTTGGATGGAAAGGGGGCTTTGAAAAGAGGAAAAAAGGGGTAAAATGGGACATTCTGTAGGGATACAAGGGGAAAATAAAGGCCTTTTGGAGCACAATTTTTTTTTTTACATCAGTGAGGCTTATTGACTCCAGAACAGTAGAGGGAAAGGATCAAAGAGCAGGGAACATGAAAGGCTTCAAGGATGATATGTTTTCAAGAGAAATGCATTCCTTGAAGGCTCATAAAAAAAATTAGCCCCTTGCTTTCTTGTTAAGGAATTTATAGGGGCTAACAGTGGCTCCACATGGGGATGGCTTCTTCTTGACGGAGTCAAGAATTCAGAAATGATCTTTGGAGTAGGCCAGATGCCTGCTGCTTGAGCCACCTTTCTTCTTTGGGTTTCAGCTACCACAATTGTGAAGGCATCAATGAGCAAAAACATTCTCAAACAAACTACCTACCCAGACTACAATCCTAGCATTTTTTCTTCTAGAGTGCATTTGAACTAGCAGACCCTTTTCATCATTTTATTTTTTACAAACAGAAAATAAACATATTCTAAATCTACCCTTATTACTCCATGAGACCAGATTAGACTGTTTGTCTCATATGCTTCTCCACCTAGTCTAATATCTGATGGGATTAGACTGTCCAGCAGATTTCTTCTCTACATTCTACAACAGAAATTTAAAAATAGTCAAACTAGGATTAGACAGTCTAGTTTGCTGCGGATCCAAGGCATAAAGACAGTTGCACATGGACAGAAACTTGCAGAAAACTGAAAACAACACTTTGTAGGCTTGAAATCTGAAGTTTTGAAGTATCCTTCTTCTTTTGTGACTCAAGTTTTGAGCTTGTTAGAGTCACTTTCTTTTCTTCATTCCATCTCTGATTTTGGGCTTGTTAGAGCTAATTCTTCTTTCTTCTTTGTTGGTCCAGGTTTTGGGCATGTTTGAACCAGCTATATTTTACTTTCTTTGGCTCAGGTTTTGATCATATTAGAGCCAATATTTGCACTTCAGAGGTCCATGTTTTGAGCATGTCTGGACCTCTCCTTTTTCTTTGTTTTTTGGAAAATTTCCTCTTTTTCTTGAAAACAAAACACTGCAATGGTATGTACAATGGAAATGGAAACTGGAAATTGGAAATCAGCAGAAGTAGTTTTTGAGCATCCTACCATTGACAGGACCCCCAAACAGCTCAGTACCATCTAACTCTTGTAGAAAAAAGGCATCTGGACCCACAATGGCCTAGATGATGTATGGACCTTGCCACAAACTGTCAAACTTGCTGTGCTTTCCTTTATCCTCTCTCCTTGAGTCCCACTTCAGAACCTTATCTCCAATTTTGAAATCATCTGCTTTGGTTATTTTGTCAAACAGCCTCTTTATTTTTTCCTAAACTTTTATAGCTCTATTATAGACCTCCTCTCTTGTTTGCTGGCGATGAATTGTTTGGTTTATCCTTCTCACCATACTATCTTCTTCTATCTGGATCTCTTGGACAAGTTTGATCACTGGTACACCCAAACTAGTAGGAAAAACTATGTATGTCCCATAAACAAGCTGATATGGTCACATGCCAATGGACTTATTTGTTGTAAGCCTGTCAGCCCACAAAGCGTGCACTAACTTGTTATGCCATGACTTTTTGTTTTCTTCCAATAGCTTCTTGATGATGGTCACCAGGCTTTTGTTTGATGATTTAGCTAAGCCATTACCTTGAGGATAATAGGCAGTTGAATGATCGAGTGTTATTTGATACCTGTGACAAAAATCAACCATTTTCTTGGACCCAAAAGTAGCAGCGTTATCAGTGATTTTTTTTCTTGGACAACCAAATCGAGAGGATGTGATCTTCTAGGAACCTAATGATGACCAAATCTATGGCATTCCTGGTAGGTATGGCCTTTATCCACTTAGTGAAGTAGTCTGTGGCTGTTAGGATCCATTTGTGTTATGCAGAAGAAGCAGGGTGAATTTCTCCTACGAAATCTAGGCCCCATTGCATAAAGGGACCTTCAACAGTGATGGGTTGTAGAGGTAAGGGGAGGAGCTTTCGTTTACCTTCAAAAATCTGGTATTGGTGGCAGGCCATTATCATCTTATGGATGTCATTGAAGAGCGTAGGCCAGTAGTAACCAACTCTAAGTATTTTTTTTGCAGTGGCCTTCCAGCTCCGGTGGCCTCCACACTCTCCTGCATGGAATTCTTGTTTAATCCTCTCTGCCTCATTTTCAGGCAAACATTTAAGCAATAATCCATTTGGATTTTTCCCGTATAAGCCTTCATTCATTATGCAATAGCTTCTGGCTTTTAGCTTTAAGAATCTGGCCTTGGTCTTTGATAGTTCAGGAGGGGCATTGAGGTGTGTAAGCACATACAGAATGTCAGAATACCAAGGAGAGCTCTGAAACTTCTCTTCAACAGTGGGATCAGGCAATGCCTGCTACTCATCCAAGGTATCTACCATGTTGATGTCAAGGGCCTATAGAATTGATTCAGCCATTAGTCGAGCTAAGCCTTGACCTTTGATTAGTTTTGTGGGTTTTATCTCAAGGTCGTATTCTAAGATCATGGCAATCCATTTGCCCCTCTTCCAATCTAGGTCTTAGGACAAGATATCTTTGACCACTATGCTAGGCACTTAGGCTATGGTGTGGGAATGCAGAATGTACACCCTAAAGTCTTTCAAGGCCTTGACTAAGGCATAGGCTTGTTTTTCCATTATGTTGTATTTAAAGGGTGCATCTCTCAGTTCTTTACTGAAGAAGGAAATGGGCTACTCCATTCCCTCTGGATTTTTTTGCAGCAGAACTGCAGCTACTGTATCTTCGAATGCAAATGAGAAAATCAGAAAATCCTTTGAGAAATCTAGGCTGATTAGGACAGGAGCCTGGGTGAGTGCAAGTTTAACTGATTCAAAATATTTATTAGCCCCAACAATCCACTTAACTCCTACACCTTTCTTTAGCATGTTGGTCATATTCCTGAGGTGTTCAGCTAGATTGGGAATAAACCTCCTTAAGAAGTTGATCTTCCCAATGAAGGACTGTAATTCTTTGATGTTTCTCGGGTGTGTGATTTTTAGTATTCCCTCAACTCTTTGTGGGTCTATCTTAATCCCTTTCTCAGATATAATATGGCCAAGGAGTTTTCCTTCTTGTAGCCCAAATACAGTCTTTCTAGGATTCAATGACAGACCGAACCTTCTACATTTTTCAAAGACCTTTCTCAGATGTTTCAGGTGTTCTTCTTCAGTCTTGGAGTAGACTGTTATGTCTTCCAGATAGATGACAATTAAGTGTCCTATCTCATCGGAAAAAGCTATATCCATCGCTCGTTGGAAGGTTGCACCAGCGTTCATCAATCCAAAGGGAATTTTAACATACATAAAGGTGCCCCATGGAGTGGTAAAGGTTGTTTTGAGTTGGTATTCAAGGATTACTAAGACTTGGTTGTAACCTGAAAACCCATCTAGCAGGGAGATCCTTTTTGAGCCTACTACCCTTTGTAGGATGTATTCCATTTTGGCAAAGGGTAATTGTCTTTGAGTGAGGCTCTATTAAGATTCCTGAAATCAATACACAACCTGATCTCCCCTATTTTCTTTCTCACAGCCACTAGGTTTGAGACCCAATTAGAAAAACTCACAGGAACTATTATGCCTACCTCATACATTTTTTTAATCTCTTTTTCAACTGCAGGCAATTGCTTTGACTTTATTCTGCGAAGTTTTTGTCTAAAGGGCTTCTGATTTTATTTTAAAGGCCTTTAAGTCTTCATAGCTGCAAGAAAACACGTCAATGAATTCCTTGAAAAGGTCAATGTATTTCTTTTTCATGTTTGCAGGAAGAGACTTAGCCAATTTAATCATTTTTGGCTTATCTTTTGTGCCTATGTTGCATTCCTCAACGTCAGAGTCCGCGTGTTCTATGGTAGGCTTCTTGGCTACATCATCAAATTCAAAAAGGTCCTCTAAAGGCACCAGACCTTGAGTTATGTTCTTATCTTTGGCCTGCAGCACCTCAACTTCCTCATTTTCCGCATTTTCACAATTTTCGTTCAGGTTTCCAATATTTTCATTCAAAGTGTTTATTTATATGTTACGGGGTGGTTTTTCCTTGTCTGAGGGTTCCTCACTTAGACAATTATCACTGGACATAGAGTCTGAATCAGAAAATTCAAACTCGTTCCTGCCTATCAGGAAATCTTCAATCTGTTTATCGCCCTCGAACACCGGCCAATATTTTTTGTTATCCAGCACTGCAGGTCTGAATCTGGTCTGTATTATGATTTTTTGGTCGCTTGGAGTCTTAGGGTATGAACTGGCTAGGAAAGCTAATCCATTTGGAATGAATTTTTGACTTCTAGGAACAAACACTAATTCATATTCAACAAATGTTTTCAATATATCCACGGCATCGTTACTATATGCTCTCAACCTAGGGTGTTTGGCTGTGTATTCACCGTTTACCTATTTTATAACCAACTCGGAGTCTCCCTGCATGGCTATTCTACTGGCTCCTATTTTCTTCAATAGATTTAAGCCTAGGATAAGGGCCTCATACTTTGCAATATTATTTGTACATTTGAAATGCAGGTTGCAGGCATGGCTCTCCGTGTAGTCGCTCTCTGTGTTATGTAGCCACACCCCGGCTCCGGCAGTTCTCTTGGTGCATGACCCATCAAAGTTCATTTCCCACAGGGGTTCATTTTTTGATTTATCCTCGTTTCCCTCCCGGACGTGGGTTTCACTGGTTTGTTGTGTGACGGGTTCTGCGTGGTGCAGTGAGTGTTTTCGTTCTTCGTGGAGTGTATGATTTAGTGAGGGGTGACTAACCGACTGGTCACATTCGTTTTCTTGTTTGGTCTGAATCTCTGTTTCAGTGCACTGTCTAAGGGCTCCTCCTTCATTTTCCTCTAAGTCTAGAGTGGCCATTATGTTAAAATCCGTAGTCTTAAACCCTCTATTTGCGTCTATGTCTTCTGGTTCTGGCTCTCCCAAAGATTCATCGTTGTAGAAGATAAAGGAGTCCAAGTCTGTGTGTACAGAGTACAGAGGAAAATTTTCAAGCTTTTCAGGGCTACTAACCAGGAACTTCATTTGCGCCTCCCTGTATAGTCTTCTCGGTTGGCTAAAAACAGGGATTGTGGCTTATGCCCCATCCATCTGCATTGTACCCTGCAGTTTGGCTCCCCAGGACCTTGACAATAACATGCCATACTTGGGTGGCACATCTGCCACGACAACATCCATGACCATACACTTGGCTGGAATCTGGGTAAGGCTCACACATAAATCTTTGATTAGGCCAAGCCACTTTACCCTGCTAGAATCAAATAAGTCTTTGTAGGGTCAGGTTATCTCTAGGCCTAACCTTTCCATAACCACTTTAGGTATCAAGTTGTGTGAGGCACCAGAGTCATGCATTGCATTATGAAGGATCTTATCATGAATATTGAGACTGATATAAAAAGGAGGTATTACCCCTTCCTGAAATTTTCCTTCAATCTTTGGACCAAACAGAAGGGCTAGTTGATCATCACTCAGATTTACAGTGTCACTGTTCTCACCTAGATTTAATGCTTTCAAAATCTGGCCTTTATATACATCCTAAGTGGCCAACTCAGAGAGTGGGATAGAGATTTTAACTCTCGCAATATCAGTTTCTAAATTGAAAGTGGACTGACCCTTTGGAATGCCCAACTCTGTTTTGTTAGCCACTACCTTAGTGGCTGAATCCGTGGGCTGCTTTTCACTATGTACAGTGTTTGGAATTGTTTCATCAGGAGCACTGACTGCAGTGCTAGTGTTGCTAGTTGGTTGACCCTGTTTATCAGTGTTTTGGTTGTATTTTTCCTTTTTCTTCTCAGAACTCTCGGCTACTGATTTGTTACTTTCGGTAGCTTCTTTAGAAGTTTTCTCAGACCTCTTTTTGATGGTAACCTCAAAAGCTTTTGGTTTGGAATTATCTAGTTTTTTCTTGCTCCTAAGTTCATATTGTTCTCTGACCTACATGATGGCATCTTCAAATCCTAACCTGTAATCCTCATATTCTAATATTTCCTCATCCCAATATGAGGGTGGGGGCTGATTTTATTCTGTGTAACAGTTATGGATTGAATCTTCTATTTCAAACATGTTTATTATGTTCCCCTCAGACTCCTCTATGATTCCCTCATCTTCATCAAGAAATTTCTCCTGGAATGGGGGAGTAACTTTCTGATCCGATTCTCTTTTTCTGTTGGGAGTGGTGTTGTTTCTTATAAAGTTTTGGTTACTGACTCTGAAAACCATTTTTTCCATCATTTGTTGTAGCTTTTCCATGTTTTTGGATAAACGGTCATGATTGGGGTCAGATGTGGAAGCTACAGTGTCATCTCTATATGTTACCCTCTTCTCAACTCTCAATCTTGCTCTCTTCTCAATCAGATTAGCCTCTACACTCACTGCTCCTTTTTGCATGTCTTCCAACATGTTGTTCTCTCTCTCCCTAAGCCGGTAGGCCATGTCAGCATCAAAGCCTTCAGGGTATTTCGCTAGAGCCATACCTTGGGGAGGTTTCATGTGTGGAGGAAGGGTGTTATAAATGTTGTTGAACCTTGTAGTGTAGTCATGGACACTCTCTCCTGCGTTTCTTTTAAGGTTCATATATTCTGCTAAGATTTGGCGAGGGTTTGCCTTAACTTCCCATTTGTTTATGAAGGTCTAATATAAAGCAGGGAGGTCTTGGATACTATTAGGAGGTAGGCCTTTCAACCATTTCTTCACATCACCTCCTAAGCTCTGGGCAAAGATTCTAATTTTGAGTGTATCATCATCTATCTCCATGTAGTCAAAAGAATCTTCCATCCTATCTACATGGTGTTGTGCTGTGGTAGATTCTTTGGCAGTGAAGTGTGGGATTTTTTATTGATAATCATTGGGTAAAGGTACTAGAGGCTAGGGTAAAACCAAAGGTGCATACCAGGCCGCCATGATGATGTTCTGATGAGGTAAAGGGTTAACTTGAGCAACTAGTATATGGATGACAAGGATACTAGGACCAGCAGAAGTCTGTTGAGTATATTTCGGATGATTGAGCCCCAAGTTCTGAATAAAGTGGATGTCAGGGGGTGTGGATGGAGGGGTCTCATTGTCCTTAATGTGTTTACCACTATGATGTGGTGAAACAGGGAACTCAAGGTCTGGATGGTCTAGGACACTGAATTACCTAGTTCTTGGTAGTCTGTTTGGTAGGTCTAGGTCAAAAAATGGGTCTGACAGAGCTGTAAGGTCTTCTGGTGTAGAATTAGCTCTATGGATGTGGCTGGAAATAGTTGGTATTTTAGGTGTAGGAGATCTCTTGAGGATGCTCTCAGGGTTGTCAACTATTCTAGGTGGGCTTGGGTTAGGATAAGCTCTTGTGTGGATGGTTCTAGAAGCCAAAATGTTGTTTTCCAACAAAGCTGCTTAACCCTACTTGTTCCTTCTATTGTGGTTGATGTTGTTTCAGAGGCTGATCTTCTAGTGGAGTCTTATGTGAAACCAAGATAATCAGCAGGCCTATTGATCACCAATGGAGTCTTTGATCTTTAAGGTGTTGTGGAGTCACTAGGTGGAAGGTTTAGGATGCTTCTGGAGGGTACAGTGTCCACCATAGTGCTTATGAGATGTCATTTTTCAAGGATATCTTTAAAACATAGCAAACTCTAACCAGAGATTGAATGGGAGGGATTTTACCAGATATGTCACCTCTAAAGAGTGTGAGATATGGAGGCTACCTGGCCCCTTTCTAGACTCTGTCTAAGAGTGTGGGAGAAACACACAAATGGTATAGAAGTTGGAATGCAAATGGAAGTGTTTCACTACCAACCTGCCTAGAGTTTCTAGGTTTTCTGAGGCTCTTGTGACGTAGTAGGATGGAAAATACTCAAAATATTCCCTAGTGGAGTCGCCATTATGTTTGGGTTCCCATGTTTTGGCAAGGTTGGCAATACCAAAAGATGAGACAACATCAAACCACTTTCAGACCCTAGGATCTAGCCCTCCTGGGTCCAGAGAGGGATCTCTCTATGATTGTCTAAGGTATATGTCTTTGAAGTTCAAAGGTTAAGATGTTAGGCTAGTTATAGGCACAAGGTTTATTTGTTTGATTGTATGTTTGGTTGCTGAGAATCAGGAAAGAAAGGTTCAATGTAATACAAGGGTGAGAAAAGAGGATTTTAGGCAAAGGAGAGATAATTCCAGGGAAAATTCAAGACCATTGGGCAATGGAATCAGGAAAGGATTTGCTTCTTGTTCAATATGCAAGCTTTCAAATGGGCTAGTCATCTAAAGCATTGGATCTTAAATATGATAGCATGGTAGGATAGGCAAGAGGGAAGGTGAGAGCAAGGAAACATTAAAGATTCAGAATACAAAGTTAAAGACCTGAGATCAGAGAGAGACTTTGAAATCTCAATGCTTTGGCCTCCAGCTTGAGGGAACTTAGATAGGCTCAATTAATTGAAAAGGATCCTAGTGATATAAAGACCAGTTCTAGACCTCCCAGTGTTCCCAATTCATTCAATCAAATACTAACAAGAACATCTAAAATCAGATTTCATTAATTCATACATCAGCTAGCAACATATGGAACCACTACACTGGTTAAATCATTTGAAATCGAACTTCAGATGCAAATATAGCAGAAAAACATTAAAGGCAAGGAGAGCAGAAAAATAGGGTACCTAACAAGGGTAAATCCTATGCCAAGTTTCTGATGCAAGCCAGTAGAAATGTAATGAAATGAAATAAACACAGAGATAGAAAAACATCACCAGCTGCTTTAAATCAGGATCCAAAGAAATGTGTTTGTCATATTAAAAAACAACACCAGTCAAGTACAACATTACCAATGGCTTGATATTCAGTCTGAAAACATCTTCCTTAGGCTATCTTACGACTTTACACAGAGACTATGTCTCAAAGGAAACAGCTTACAATTCTCTGATAACTGATCAACAACCTTTACAATGAGTTTATCATAAGTTTTATAGCAGAAATATGAGCTGAGGAGGTAGGTGAAACACTAAATGAAGCATTAATCTCAGAAAAGAAAGAGGGTCGAAGCCCATTCTATTTTAACTCTTGTTCATTTATCTCTGGCATTCTTTTGGATGAAGGAATGATCATTCTTCAGGCTCCCATTTACTCCAGGTGTGGCTCTGATGCACTCTGGCTACAGTACTCTCTAGTAATTTGGTGAATAAACAAAACAAAAAGGAAAATAAATGACCATGAAGGGTGCCATGCTGCATAACAAATGCTCTGATATCTTAGGACTGCGGTCAAGGCTGAATGTTCTTCAGGGACACGGTAAATAGAGGAAACAATATGGGCGCTTTGTCCTTTCACAGGTGGGATGCTCTGCTGATGTAGCTACCCTAATGGCATATTTTTCTATGTGTTGGGCCTCCTGAGAGATCCATGATGTCTTTAAACTGGTACACTGCTTTGAAATACTTGGATTAAGGCTCAAAATCTTCCATTACGGGCCTTAAACACTCTATTTTCTCCACTGATACTCTTTGCCACTTCCATGATTGCCTCTGACTATGAAAATGGCGCTTTAATGGCTCTGGGGAAGTTTAATAGGTTTTAACCCTGCTTCTTTAATGAAAGTCTTGTCGATATACCTTCCTAGGCCCTTCTCCATAATTTTAGTTCTTGAAAATGGTCCTTTCCTGAGTTCTCTGTCACTGTAACAGAGATTGAATCATGGCGGTTTTTCACTGTCTGATAACCCTGCAAAACACGAAAACCTGTTATGAAATCCATACATGGAGGTGGTGGATGTAGGGGAGTCAAGAGGATGGAGGCACGGCGATGGTAAAATGGTGAATCAATGGTGAAAAATGTGTAAATGCGGCGTAAACTGTGACCTTTAGGGTTATGGTGGAGAAATGCGCGTGGACTGTTAGATCATGGTCTGGTGACGAAGATCGACGGTGGAGATTAATCCATGGAATGGCGTATGAAATTGGGCGGAATAGATATGAAACATTAAACTTTAATGCATATCACTCAAGTTTGGATATAGGTGTAAATACAAAGAAATGGATTGAAATGCAATGAAAATGATCGTATGCAGTGGGACCCAGCATGGGTGGAGGGCGATTCATTTTGGACTGTTGATCTTGGATCAATGGACAGATGAGATTGGATTGGGGAATCACAATCACAAAGGGAGAAGAGTGGTAGCGATTGGAAATCGTGATTGCGATTAGAGAGATGATGCGATTATGCGATGGTCGTTGGATCAACAAGGAGATCGATGGTGGAGATCTGATCAGAGGGGTGAAAGGGAAAGAGCGATGGGACGTGATGCGATAATATCTGGGCCATTGATTTCCGAATGGATGGACAGTTGTGCTTTAGTCGGGAAATCGCAATCGGGGGGGAAACAAGTGTGACACATTACAAAAGTTCCGATTGCGATGGGGTGGGAAGTGCGATGCCCGTCGGATTGTGGATTAAACGGACGGTCGAGATTGGATCGGGATAATCGCAATTGCAAAGGAAGAAAGGTGACTGCGCTTAAAAAATGTGATTGCGATTGGACCGGGCGAGCGAGGGTCGTAGGATCTGGAAGGGGATAGATGGTTGTGATTTGGTTGGGAGATCGCAATCGCAAAGATCAGAGGGGTGGTATGGCGAGACTTGCGATTGCGATCAAAGCAGTATTGTGATTAGCGCCCAACTGTCAGATCGGAAAATCAGATCGACGGTACAGAATACATCGCGAGTCTTGATAACAAAACCCAGTCACATCGAAATTCTTCGATGTTGCAAAGAAAATTTCCCGCCCGACAGCTCCGATTGCGATAAGCGCCCGAGGCTTAAACGCTTGGTCCTAGGTGCAGGTCATGTGGGGAAGTGGTTAGGGGCTGGTGGAAAAGGGGCTAGGCCCTCTTATAAGTTGGAAAGTGGGTTTTCGGACCCTTTTTAATGAATTTTAAGATTGGGAAAGGGTAACGGTAAGGGGAAAAAGAGGAATTTGGCCAAACAAAGGGTAAGGGTAGAATTTAAAGGGGATTTTGGGGAGATTTAGGAGGACTAAGGGAGAAATTTTGGGATGGAAAGGGGGCTTTGAAAAGAGGAAAAAAGGGGTAAAATGGGACATTCTGCAGGGATACAAGGGGAAAATAAAGGCCTTTTGGAGCACAATTTTTTTTTACATCAGTGAGGCTTATTGACTCCAGAACAGTAGAGGGAAAGGATCAAAGAGCAGGGAACATGAAAGGCTTCAAGGATAATGTTTTTTCAAGAGAAATGCATTCCTTGAAGGCTCATAAAACAAATTAGCCCCTTGCTTGCTTGTCAAGGAATTTATAGGGGCTAACAGGGACTACACAGTAAATGGAGATAATGCTTCAGAAATTACAGAGCCAAATATCAGATCTTCTATTATATGAATCAATAAGGCACAAGAACAGAGAATTAATCTCTTTTACATAGATCCAAGATCACCTGGCAAGGGTTTCTCAACAGAAAATGATATACAAGAAGTGAAGTTGCAGATCTATAGCTGAAACAATGCTATATGGCTGAAAACCTGCATAAAATATGCTGAACATACAGAGGAATGGTTGTAGAATCCTTTTTTAAACCCCTGGGAGAAATATTGGACTTCCTCTTGGGGAAATCAGCTCATGAAATGGGGTTTCCACCCCCTCCACTACACACCTTGAGAAATAACGCAGTTTCTGGAAATGACTGCGTTATTACTGAAGGTATATTCTTGTCCCAACACCTGATAGTGGAAATTTTATATCAGAGGCTCTCCTTAGTTTTCTTGCTACAAGATCTCCAAGAAATAGCAGGGCATTCCCGCATGGGAAAAACCCTTGCACTAAACAGTGCAGCAACTCAGCTAAATAGCCGAGAATGCCGGAAGTCTGAAAATACCATCTGGAAATATGAATTCTAATCTACCCCAAATGTTTGCCATTTCTTCCTTATGTAGATGAGGAGCTTTCCCTCCAAGGGTCCCACTCAACTAGGGTTTGCTTCCAAGTGAAGCTTCCTCCTCAAGAATTACCTTTGTTCAGCGCAGTTTGATTAAATCAAGATTGAATAGATCAGCTAGATAGGTTAAATCTTGACTTTGTCTCCATGCCTTGTCCCCTTTCACACATGTGGCTGATCCACATGGTTATTTTGTGATCCCTTTTCACACCATAAGGAATTTTTATTCCGACAAGAGAAAATATTGAGCCTCCTTGCTCCTTTATTCATATAAATTGATTTTAGAAACAAAAATTAATATTCCCATTAGCTGAAGCTAATTTAGGAATATAACAGTCTCCCCCTCCCAAATGTTGCTTGTCCTCAAGCAACTGCAAGGGTGCTGCAAAATCTCCCCTCTCCTTCTTGTGGCCTCTTCTTCAAGTAGGCTTCTCCATTGCTTTAAAATTTCTGCAATAAGTTTTTCTCCCAATGGCTCCTCCCCATTGTGCAATTTTGCCTCTGGTGAATAAATCCAAGGGCTCTCATCATAAAATAAAGGAAGGCTAATGTAGAAACCTTCTTGCTACTCCATGGTCTCAACAAGAGAGGAGTGATGACAATCATGGGGAATTTCAACATCAATAGAGGCCTCCCTCCCCCAAGCTATCATCCAAATAAAATGAATCACCCTCTAGCTGGGTAATCCATAGAAAAGCTCCTCCCAATAGCTCATGAGAGGCATACCCCATGTGCTCCAACCAAACATATGGTCCACATCATAAAGAAACAAATGATATGCAAAGGTGGCCATATAGTTTCTCATGCTCCCCTTGGAACATGTAGTGCAGAAAAAGTGGGGACTTCCTTCCCCCAAAGACACACCCAAAAAATGTGTTTCTCCTCTAACCATGCCCCCAACAAATATAGGAACATATTCAGCATGTGGGATCATAAGTAAGACCATGCTAGCTTCCATATACAATAAGAGAGGGCAATGGTCCCTTATGTGCAACCAAGGCAGTTTTCCTCCTAACTGCCATAGGATATGATATGACAAGCATTCTCCCCAACACTTGTTTGCTGTCCCATTCTTCTTGCATGCTTGGAGAAGGTATATGATAGTTGGTGTTAAGGAACCACACCATGAAGAGTACATCATCTCTCCAAGATCTCCCAAAGAATGGTCAACATCACCATTGTTCATGGCCCACAGTAACTCATGAAGCCCATCAGCAAAAGTGCCTCCTTTTGGAGCCAATACCTGCACATGAGTGTTAAGAGAATACAAGTATATAATAGATACATCAGCAATACAATGTTTGTCATATACTTGTTTAAAATCAGCAATGTAGCTCATGGATGAGCTCCCTCTCACACTCAATAAACAAGGAGGTGATAATGATAACTCTTCCAAAGAGCTATGTTCCTCCTCAACCAGAAAATGGTCCATGCACCTACTCATATGAGAGTGCATCTCCTCTCTGAAATTTTCCCACATGAATCCATCTAATACAGCATGACATGTTTCAATGAAACTAGTGGGATTTGAAAGCAAGACCTCATAGATTTTGTTAAGTAGTTTTTTCTTGAGCTTGGAATCTTTAGTTAAGTAGACCTGAACATGAGCATAAATGATTCCATTAGCTACTTGATACTTTCTAGCCATTTATTTCCCATCAAGAACCTCACATGTGAATAGGTCCTTCGAATATTCCATCAAGAGTTGGGACTCCCAATAAGGGTCTAGGCCTCCCAACATTGATAGCATTGTAGAAATCTGAAATGATGCATTTTTCATATGATGGCTCTCCACCTTGACATGCTTGATTTCAAAGTCACATGTTGGATTATTCCCAACCTTATTTTGTTGCTCTTATTGCAGCTGATTTTGCTCAAAACAAGATTGGAGTTTAGGAAAGTCACCCTTCCCTTGAAAGGTTCTCTTTCTAAAAAACTTCCACCTCTTTTCTCCTGCATGCAAAAACGAAATTATCTCTTTTTTATGTTCAGAAATCTTCATCATATATTGGAGTATCCTTTGCTGCCCCAAAGCTATGGAGTAGCCTCTTGATACTATGCTCACATCAGCGCAAATTTCTGAATCTATCCCCTCCAACGCAAATAGATGTATGGAAGAAATGAAGGTCAATTTCAGAAATTTTCCTAGCCTCCCATCAATGGTTTTCAGTGTTGTAGTGGCTCCTTCCAAGGTTCCCTTTCTAAGCAAATATGTTTCTGTTGTATATAGTTGAGAGAAAACTTTAGTTCCCCCCCCATCAGGAGGTCTCTTTGTTGAAATTCCTCCTTGCAAAGAAGCATCAAGGCATAGAGTAAGATGTGAATGTAAGTGGACAGATTTGCCCCTATCTTTGTTGCATGGGTCCTCTTTCCTTCTTTGTTCTTTCAAGCCCTGAAATAGAGGAGGGTTCATGCTCTTCATCTCATGATGCCATTCCTTCTCTTTTCCTCCCCCTATATTCAAGATCCCATCACTTGGCAAGGAAAGTACATGTTGCTCATGTGTTATGCCAAGGGCTCTATGTGTGAGACCTTTTAAAACCCCTTGCAAGAGTGCAAGAGTTTCTCTCCTTGGATCAAGTGCTCCATCATTTTCTTCATGTATTGTTTGAGGTGCCCTTATTATGACTACGTTACCTTGCCCTGGAAAAGTGTCAAACAAGCTCACCTTCTCTTCATTGTTTTTCAGAAATGGAGTTGGATATATAGACCCTCCCAACTCATGCAAAAGTTTTGTTTGATGTGGTTTGATAGTTGTAATAGAAGATGTTTCACATGAAATATCATCAAACCTCTCTACTAATCTTCAATGAACTTTGCATAAGTAGATATATTTTCATTCTTTAAGGAAAATGATTTAAACAACCACCAAGCATATGCCTTACCCTCAAAATGCAGTGCTGCTACTTTGATGGCTTCAACTTCTGAGACTTGATGTTGCTTCACAAAGGTGTCCAGCTCCTTCACCCAAACCCTAGCTGGACATAGAGGTGATCCATAAAAAGTGGATAGAAAGAGTCTATCCTCACCCTGCTTCTTGCTCCTTGTGCTCTTTTTCTCCTTCATTTGGAAAAACCCTTGGAAATTAAAGTGATCTTTGAACTCCTCAGATTGAGCTTCATACTCCCGCAAATAATCACCAAGAGTATCTTTCTTTGGCACTTCTCCTTTCTTCCCCTTCACGAATAAATTGCTAATAGAATGTGGTAGATCTGATGATATGGCTGAGTACTCATATCCAAAAGATGAGTATTTAGAATCTTCCTCCTGTATAGATCTATGTGAGGGATCTTCATGTGTTTCCCTCCTCATTTCTTTGATGCCCTTACTTTTGCCTTGCAAACTTGAAAAGAGAAGTTTCAAGAATCTATTTTCTCTAGAAAACAAGGGTTTTCTCCAATTTCTTCTTTAAATATCCTTCTCCCCATGACAATACTCCATAATGCTTGGGCTCACAGGCTGAGCCAAGATTGTTGCTCTGATACCACTGTAATATTCCGTTCTTAGAAATATTAGCAATCAATATGATTTATTCCAGAGATTTACTGCATGGGAATTTACCAAATATTTCACCTTTTAAGAGAGGGTGAGATTTGGAGGCTAGCTAGCCCTTGTGCAGACTTTGTCTATAAACCTTATTGAAAGATAACACTCCCAATCTGGAATTTTCAACAACAATAAGAATACCTTGAGGGGTTCCAATGTTGGAGAACAGAAAAAAATCATCTCATGCAATGTATTTGAACACATATATATCATAATAACAACCTCAACATCAAACTATGCACTTATACAGTTCACCGAGTGGGGAAAAGCAACTAATTCAGCCCTAAAATGGGTGTATTCATAAATATGCGTGAAAACAGGGGATTTATATGGTTGTAGCTGTCATATTAGGTCATTAGGGACCTATTCTCCGAATTTAAGCTCAAACAAATCGTTCTAGCTCAGTTAAACAACTTCTCCTTCCCAAACTAGGCTAGAAAACCCTAGTTTCCCATGACTTAAAGCATGCAGAAAGTTTTGAAGCTGAAGAAGCGTGGATTTATGAATGATTTAGATGTTAAATAGTATTAAAATCAATAAATTATAACTATAACATGGCTGGAGAAAAGGATAAACATAATATTTAGATGGAAAAACCCCAAAAACCAAGGTGCTGCAATAATGAAACAACTGCATAAAGGGAATGCACAGTAAATGGAGATAATGCTTCGGAAATTACAGATAAAAATATCATATCTTCTATTATATGAATCAATAAGGCACAAGAACATAGATTTAATCTCTTTTACATAGATCAAAGATCACCCGGCAAGGGTTTCTCAACAGAAAATGATATACAAGAAGTGCAGCTACAGATATATAGCTGAAACAACACTGTATGGCTGAAACCCTGCATAAAATATGCTTAAAATATAGACGAATGGCTGTATACTCCTTTTCTAAACCCCCGGGAGAAAGATTGGACTTCCTCTTGGGGAAATCAGCTCATGAAATGGTTTTCCACCCCCTCCACTGCACACCTTGACAAATAACGCAGTTTCTGGAAGTGACTGTGATGTTACTAAAGGTATATGATTGGCCCAACACCTGATAGCGGAAATTTCAGATCAGAGGCTCTCCTTAGTTCTCTTGCTACAAGATCTCCAAGAAAGAGCAGGGCATTCCTGCATGGGAAAAACCCTTGCACTAAACAGTGCAGCAACTCAGCTAAATAGCTGAGAATGCCAAAAGTCTGAAAATACCATATGGAAATATGAATTCTAATCTGCCCCAAATGGTTTCCATTTCTTCCTTATGTAGATGAGGAGCTTTCCCTCCAAGGGTCCCACTCAACTAGGGTTTGCTTCCAAGTGAAGCTTCCTCCTCAATAATTACGTTGCTTCCTTTAGTGATGATCACTTTTGTTCAGCGTGGTTTGATTAACTCAAGATTGAATAGATCAGCTAGATAGGTTAAATCTTGACTTTGTCTCCATGCCTTGTCCCCTTTCACACATGTGGCTGATCCACATGGTTATTTTGTGATCCCTTTTCACACCATAAGGGATTTTTGTTCCTGCAAGAAAAAACATTGAGCCTCCTTGCTCCTTTATTCATATAAATTGATTTTAGAAAAAAAAAATTAATATTCCCATTAGCTGAAGCTAATTTAGTAATATTACAAATACCTTAGTTGAATGCACACCTATTCCTCCTCGAGGGCTAAATTTGACATCTGACCGCAGTTGACCACAGAAAAGAAAATTTGTCTCTAATATATAGTGATGATGGAAACATATTTTTTAGTGTTATTGGATCATTTTTCTTGATTATTTTGTACTGGGCTCATTGTACTCTCTACTAAAAATTTTATGACAATCTAATAGAAGAATAATTTTCAAATGGTTTTCCCCCTTATGGGGATTTTCCTTGGTATTTGATCAAACCTGGTATCTCTTGTTGATGTCTTGATTGTCTCTTTATCATTTCATTTACCGCTATATCTCAAATTACTGTTGATGAATGGAAATATTAATTGTTAGTGAAAGGATTGCTAATTGAACAATTGAATTTGTCTAAAAGTAATTGAAACATCATAAAGCAGTGTGGAAATAAACATGGTATTAGAGCTAAGGTGAAGCATAATCCCAAAAGGAGACAAGCATTGAAGCAATCATCTTTGGAAAGTTGAAGGAGCCTATCTAATCAAGTCAAGGTTTCTTCCTCTTTCTTCAAGCAACATGAGAATTTGGGTGACTCGTCTAACTTTGTTGCATGGAATATCAGATTGGATATCATAGTTTATAACAATGATGTTTTTGAATAAATTCAAGGAAAAGTACCTGAGCCTCCAAAGAATTCTTTCGTTTCTTCTAAGAACAAGCATAAGAAAGGTGAGTTAAAAGAAAAGAACATTATAGTTGATGGTTTACAAGATAATTTACTTGCATATGTTCGAAATTTGAGGAAGTCTAAGGACACGTATGATAATATAGATGGTGTGTATTAAGTCAAAAATTTGAATTCAATCCTCTCCTTGAAAGATCAACTCAAATATATGAAGATGAAGAAAGGAGAGTCTGTGCAATCCTATTGGGTTTGTGTTATATTCTTTCCACGACTAGTCACGCACGGGGGGGGTAACAGGGGGAGCATTAGCCCTTACGTTGCGTCGGGCACAACAGGGGGGTCACAAGGGAGGCAGCAACCCCCCTGTCAGGGTCCGGGGTAGTGCCTCGGGAAAAATAATTTGGGCCTTATTTTCTGGTGGGCGGACCCACTCATGCTTTTGTGCATGGGTTTGCACATGGTTTTGGGGCATGATGGTTTTCGACCCCTGGTATTTTGTAGATCCAATCAAGGGAAATACGGTTATGTTCTAATCTAGGGTTAATGGATTGGGGTTTATGAATGAATTGGAATGTATATATATGTTTTGTAACACTAAAAGGAATATAATGAAAAATCAAGTTGGTCGTCCCGATTTGGGATTCAGGGGAAAATCTCTGTGTTTATCTGTTTTATGTTTTATGCTCTCGCTATTGTTTATTTTTTGTTTTTAAGATTCGTTTGTAGATAATTTCTGTACAGGGTTAAAACCTACATTTGGTATCAGAGCAGTTTTGGCTTCAAGGGGACGCCTTTGTTGCTGAGGGTTTTTTTGCTCGGGCCTGAGGTAGACCTTGTTCAGTGGGAGATCTGCGGGATCGATTCTTGCGGTGAAAGAAGATGGTGAGCGGTGGGAAGATAGAGATGAAGAAATTTACTGGTTAGATTTTTGAGTTTTGGAAGCTCAAGATGGAGGATTTGTTGGTGGATAAAGATCAGTGGATCACGGTAGATTCGGGTACTAAACCAATGACAATGTCAGATGAAGACTGGAAGAAGCTGGATTGGAAGGCAAACAGCACAATACGGTTGTGTGTCTCAGATTCAGTATTGTTGAATTTATCTGGGGAAGCTACAACGAAGACCTTGTGGGACAAGCTAGGGACTTTATACCAATATAAGTCTCTAGTGAATAAATTGTTCCTGCGGAAAAATTTGTATAACCTAAGGATGAAATATGGAAACTCGATGACAGAGCATCTGAACACCTTCAATACTATGGTAATTCAGCTATCATTTTTTGACATTAAAATTTCAGATGAAGATAAGTGCATCAGTTTTTTGTGTTCTCTACTAGACTTGTGGGACAGTCTGGTTATTGCAATAGGTAGCAATACAACTACCTTGAATTTTGATGACATTGTCTCAGCCTTGCTATCAGAGGAAATGAGACAGAGAAATATGGAGGTTCATAATGGAGATGCCTTATCTGTACGATGAATTTCCGAGAATAGAAACAAGAATAAGGTTTCGAGTGGGAGATCTAAATCTAGACGGAGATCTAAATCTCCTGGAAAGTTTGTAAAGGTGTGTTGGAAATGTGGAAAGGAATGGCACTGCAAAAAGCACTGCAGATCTAAAGATCCTGAGAAAGGAAAGGGATCTAATGATGCTCCTTCTGTAGAGGCAAAGACCACCTCTGATGAAGGTGGAGATGTTTCTTCAAATACACATGTAGATTATGAGTCAAGGTTGATTGACTCGGGTGCATCCTTTCACTTCACTCCCCATAGGGAGTGGTTCTGCGAGTATGAGAAATATGATGAGGGTCATGTCTTCCTAGGCAATGATAGGAAGGCCAGAATCATTGGACATGGAAAATTCAAGTTGAAGCTGCAAGGTGGAAGGATTAGAACAATTCCTGGTGTTCTACACATTCCTAAATTGGCCAGAAATCAGATTTATGTAAGCAATATGAATGATGCAGGTGTAAAAATAGTGTTCGAGAGAGATACCTGTAAGATGGTTTGGGGAGCACTGGTATTAATGCGGGGAGTTCGAATTGGAACTCTGTACAAGCTTCACGGTAGCACTGTTTTTTATGGGTGTAACAGTTATATGGTTCCCAAAAGTGGAGTGGAAAGCCTAGCAGTTTCTAGAGAAAGACCATGCTATGGCATCAAAGGCTTGGAAATATTGGAGAGAGGGCCTTCAAATACTTCATGGAAATGGTATGGTAGAAGGTATGTCTAATAGCTCTTTGGATTTCGATTTCTCTGAACATTGTGTATACGGGAAGACGAATCGGGTGAGTTTTCCTTCTGGTGCTAAGAGGGCGAACAAGATATTAGAGCTTGTGCACAGTGATGTGTTTGGACCTGTGTCGGTTCCATCACTTGGTAAGTCTGTATACTATGTTTCATTCATAGACGAATTCTCAAGGAATACATGGATATATTTCTTGAGGAAGAAATCTGAAGTCTTTGACAAATTTAAAGAATTTAAGGCTTTGGTGGAAAACCAGACAAAGAAGAAGATAAAGGTGCTGAGGATAGATAATGGTGGGGAGTTCTGCAAGAATGAATTTGAAGAGTTTTTTAAGAAGTGTGGTATATCACGGCATAAGACTACTCCATACACACCTCAGAAAAACGGGGGTGCATACAGAATGAACAGAACACTAATGGAAAAGGCAAGAAGCATGCTCAGTGGTACTAGGTTAGGACAATAATTCTGGGCAAAGGCAGTGGAAACTGCATGTTACTTGGTTAATAGATCACCTTCATTAGCGTTGGAGGATAAGACTCCACATGAGGTATGGATTGGTAAGAAACCCTCTCTTTCACATCTGAGGGTATTTTGACTTGATGCATATGTACATGTTCCAAAGGAGAAAATTACCAAGTTGGATAATAAATCTGAAAGGTGCATCTTTATTGGGTATAAGGATGGTTTAAAGGGTTACAAGCTTTGTAACCTGGAAACAAGGAAGTTTGTGTACAGCTGGGATGTGGTGTTTAGAGAGGTTAAAGATGTTGTTAAACATGAAGTCCTACCAAAGGAACCTGAGAAGATAGAGTTTGAGCTAAAGGAGGATGAATCAAGCTCCACAACATAAGAAGACTTAGAAGAGGAAGAGCCACAAACTCCAGTTGTGAGAAGATCAATTCAGGAAAGAAGACAACTAGAAAGGTATATTCCATCTACTTTCTGTTCAAATTTTTCTTTAACTATAACTGATGATGATCCCAAAACCGTCAGGGAGGCAGTACATTCAGAGGATGGAAAAATCTGGAAGGAGGTCATGGTTGATAAAATGGCATCCTTGCATAAAAATGAGGCATGGGATCTGGTGGAGTTTCCGGCTAGAAGGAAGCCCGTCGAGCGCAAATGGGTGTTTAAGAAGAAGATGAATGTAGAAGTCAAGGTGGAGAAATACAAAGCTCGGTTGGTAGCAAAAGGTTATTCCCAAGTGTCGGGAATTTATTTTGGTGATATTTTTTTCTCCTGTTGCCAAAGTTACTTCTATTAGATTACTTTTATCTGTTGCTGCTGCATTTTACTTTGAGGTAGAACAAATGGATGTGAAGACAACGTTTCTTCTGGGGGATCTGAAAGAGGAGATCTACATGAAACAACCTGAAGGCTTTATGGTGAAGGGGAAGAAAGAACTGGTATGCAGGTTAAAGAAGTCTCTGTATGGGTTAAAATAGTCACCAAGGATGTGGTATCAGAAATTTGATACCTATATATGGGGACTTGGCTTCACCAGAAGCAAGGAGGATCACTGTGTTTATTTTAATTTAATTAGTGATTGTGTTATTTATTTGGTCTTGTATGTGGATCATATGTTGTTGATTGGAAATGACAAAGCATTTATCCAAGATTTGAAGACCCAACTGTTCTCCAAATTAGACATGAAGGATCTTGGTGCTGCAAACTATATTTTGGGCATGGAAATCAAGAGAGATCGGGCAAAGAGGAAGCTCTGGTTAAACCAGAGGAAGTATGTCGAGACTATATTGCAGGAGTTCAATATGTGGGCTAGTAAACCGATGAATGTTCTAATTCCTATAGGTACAAATTTTTCTGCTGAACAGTGTCCCAAGCCATAAGAAGAAGAGGAAGATATGTCCCATGTTCCATATGCAAGTGCAACGGGTAGCCTGATGTATGTAGTGGTCTGTACTAGACCAAACATTGCACATGTAGTGGGAGTATTGAGCAGGTTTATGTCAAACCCAAGGAAGGATCATTGGACAACAGTGAAGTGGGTTTTCAGATATTTGTGTGGTACTAGTGATTATGTCTTGTGCTACTAAGAAATACCAGGATTGGAAAGAGTGTTGGACATTCGTGGTTTTGTTGATGCTAACTGGGTTGGAGATCTGGACCAAAGAATATCTACAAGTGGGTATGTGTTTAGCCTATTTGGAGGTGCAGCCAGTTGGATGAGTAAAAGACAGTCTGTAGTGGCTCTTTCAACTATAGAGGCAGAATACATGGCAGCCCCTCATGCAAGCAAGGAAGCAGTTTGGTTGCAGAGATTCTGTTCAAGTATGGGGTTGGTGCAGCAAGCTATAAGGATAGACTGTGATAGCCAAAGTGCAATTTTCTAGGCTAAGAACCCTGCTTATCATTCAAAGACAAAGCACATTGATGTTCAATATCACTTTGTGAGATATATGGTTGAGGCTAAAAGGGTGTTGCTGGTAAAGGTGGACACTTTGAAGAATGTTGCAGATGCATTGAAAAAGTATGTGATCACTCATAAGTTCTCTTGGTGTCGAGAAACAATGGATGTTGCAAATCTAGGCTAATGACTAAGCTCCCTTGTGGCCCCCTGCAAAAAGAAAACAACAAGGGGGAGAATGTTGGGTTTTTGTTATATTCTTTCCACGACTAGTCCCCACTGTACGTTGCACTAGGTGCAGCAAGGGGGTCACAGGGGGGTAGCAGCACCCCCTGTCAGGGTACAGGGCAGTGCCACGGAAAAAAAATGTGGGCCTTATTTTCCGGTGGGTGGACCCGCTGATGGTTTTGTGCATGGGTTTTCACATGGTTTTGAGGCATGATGGTTTTCGGCCCCTGGTATTTTGTAGATTTGGTCAAGAGAACTATGGTTATGTTCTAATCCAGGGTTAATGGATTGGGTTTATGTATGCTTCGGCATGTATATACAGGTGTTGTAACACTAAAAGGAATATAATGAAAAATCAAGCTGGTCGTCCCGATTTGGGATCCAGGGGAAAATCTTTGTGATTATCTGTTTTATGTTTTATTCTCTCGCTATTGTTTATTTTTTGTTTTTAAGATTCATTTGCAAAAAAATTCTGTATAGGGTTAAAACCTGCATTTGGTATCAGAGTAGTTTTGGCTTCAAGGGGACGCCTTTGCTGCTGAGGGGTTTTTGGCTCGGGCCTGAGGTAGACCCTGTTTAGTGGGAGATCTGTGGGATTGATTCTTGCGGTGAAAGAAGATGGTGAGCGGAGGGAAGATAGAGATCGAGAAATTTAATGGTCAGATTTTTTAGTTGTGGAAGCTCAAGATGGAGGATCTGCTAGTGGATAAAGATCAGTGGATCGAGATAGATCAGGGTACTAAACCAACGGCAATGTCGGATGAAGACTGGCAGAAGCTGGATCAGAAGGCAAAGAGCACAATATAGTTGTGTGTCTCAGATTCACTATTGTTGAATGTATCTGGGGAAGCTACGGCGAAGACCTTGTGATACAAGCTAGGGAATTTGTACCAATATAAGTTTGTGGTGAATAAATTGTTCCTACGGAAAAATTTGTATAACCTGAGAATGAAGGATGGAGACTCTATGATAGAGCAAATAAATGCCTTCAATACTGTGGTAAGTCAGCTGTCATCTATTTATATTAAAATCTCAGATGAACATAAGTGCATCAGTTTGTTGTGTTCTCTACCAGACTCATGGGACATTCTAGTTATTGCAATAGGTAGCAATACAACTATCTTGAATTTTGATGACATTGTCTCAACCTTGCTGTCAGAGGAAATGAGATGGAGAAATATGGAGGGTCATAATGGAGATGCCTTATCTATACGAGGAAGGTCCCAGAATAGAAACAAGAATAAGGTTTAGAGTGGAAGATCTAAATCTAGAGGGAGACCTAAATCTCTTGGAAAGTTTGTAAAGGTGTGCTGGAAATACGGAAAGGAAGGGCACTACAAAAAGGACTGCAGATCAAAATCTCCTGAGAAAGGAAAGGGATCTGATGATGCTCCTTTTGCAGAGGAAAACACCACCTCGGATGAAGGTGGGGATGTGTATTTGGCTTCTTCTTCAAATACACATGTATATCATGAGTCATGGTTGATTAACTTGGGTGCATCCTTTCACTTCACTCCCTATAGGGAGTGGTTCTACGATTATGAGAAATATGATGGCGGTGATGTCTTCCTAGGGGATGATAGGAATGCCACAATTGTTGGACATGGAAAATTCAAGATGAAGCTGCAAGGTGGAAGGATTAGAACACTTCCTAGTGTTCTGCACATTCCTACATTGGCCATAAATCTGATTTATGCAAGCAAGATGGATGATGCAGGTGTAAAAACAGTGTTCGAGAAAGATACATGTAAGATGGTTCAGGGAGCACTGTTATTAATGCGAGATGTTCGAATTGGAACTCTGTACAAACTTCATGGCAACACTGTTATTGATGGGTGTAATAGTTATGTGGTTCCCGAAAGTGGAGCAGAAAGCCTAGCGGTCTCTGGAGAAAAGACCATGCTATGGCATCAAAGGCTTAGAAATATTAGAGAGAAGGGTCTTCGGATACTACATGGAAATGGTATGGTAGAAGGTATGTCTAATAGATCTTTGGATTTCGATTTACGTGAACATTGTGTATATGGGAAGCAGAATCAAATAATTTTTCCTTTTGGTGCTAAGAGGGTGAACAAGATATTAGAGCTTGTGCACAGTGATGTGTTTAGACCTATGTCAGTTCCATCATTAGGTAAGTCTGTGTACTATGTCTCATTCATAGATGACTTCTCAAGGAATACATGGATATATTTCTTAAGGAAGAAATATGAAGTCTTTGACAAATTTAAATAATTTAAGGCTCTAGTAGAAAACCAAACAGAGAAGAAGATAAAGGTGCTGAGGATAGATAATGGTGGGGAGTTCTGCAAGAAGGAATTTGAAGAGTTATGTAAGAAGTGTGGTATAGCACGACAGAAGACTACTCCATACACAGCTCAGTAAAATGGAGTTGCAGAAATAATGAAAAGAACGTTGATGGAAAAGGCAAGAAGCATGCTCAGTGGTACCGGGTTAGGACAAGAATTTTGGGCAGAGGCAGTGGAGACTACATGTTACATGGTTAATAGATCACCTTCATCAGCGTTGGAGGATAAGACTCCACATGAGGTATGGACAGGTAAGAAACCCTCTCTTTCACATCTGAGGGTATTTGGATGTGATGCAAATGTACATGTTCCAAAGGAGAAAAGGACCAAGTTGCATAACAAATATGAAAGGTGCATCTTTATTGGGTATAAGGACGGTTTAAAGGGTTACAGGCTTTGGAACCTAGAAGCAAGGAAGGTTGTGTACAACTAGGATGTGGTGTTTAGAGAGGTGAAAGGTGTTGTTAAATATGAATTCATACCAAAGGAACTTGAGAAGATAGAGTTTGAGCTAAAGGAGGATGAATCAGGTGCTACAACAGAAGAAGACTCAGAAGAGGAAGAGCCACAAACTCCAGTTGTGAGAAGATCAGTTCGGGAAAGAAGACAACCAGAAAGGTATAGTCCATCTACTTTCTATTCAAATTTTTCTTTAACTATAACTGATGATGATCCCAGAACCTTCAGGGAGGCAGTAGATTCAGAGGATGGAAAAATCTGGAAGGAGGCCATGGTTGATGAAATGTCATCCTTTCATAAAAATGAGGCATGGGATCTGATGGAGTTTCTGGCTAGAAGGAAACCCGTCGATAGAAAATGGGTGTTTAAGAAGAAGATGAATGTAGAAGGAAAGGTGGATAAATACAAAGCTTGGTTGGTAGAAAAAGGTTATTCCGAGGTGTCAGGAATTGATTTTGGTGATATTTTTTCTCCTGTTGCCAAAGTTACTTCTATTAGATTACTTTTATCTGTTGTTGCTGCATTTGATTTTGAGGTAGAACAGATGGATGTGAAGACAGCGTTTCTTCACGAGGATCTGGAAGAGGAGATCTACATGAAACAACCTGAAGGATTTATGGTGAAGGGGATGAAAGAACTGGTATGCAGATTAAAGAAGTATCTGTATGGGTTAAAATAGTCACCAGGGATGTGGTATCAGAAATTCGATACCTATATATGGGGACTTAGCTTCACCAGAAACAAGGAGGATCACTATGTTTATTTTAAATTAATTGGTGACCGTGTTATTTATTTGGTCTTGTATGTGGATCATATGTTGTTGATTGGAAATGACAAAGAAATTATCCAAGATTTGAAGACCCAATTGTTCTCCAAATTAGACATGAAGGATCTTGGTGCTGCAAACTATATTTTGGGCATGGAAATCAAGAGAGATAGGGCAAAGAGGAAGCTCTGGTTAAACCAGAGGAAGTATGTCAAGACTATATCACAGAGGTTCAATATGCAGGATAGTAAACTGATGAATGTTCAATATGCATGGGATCTGGTGGAGTTGTTGGCTAGAAGGAAGCTCATCGGGATCAAATGGGTGTTTAAGAAGAAGATGAATGTAGAAGGCAAGGTGGAGAAATACAAAGCTCGGTTGGTAGAAAAAGGTTATTCCCAAGTGTTGGGAATTGATTTTGGTGATATTTTTTCTCCTGTTGCCAAGTTACTTCTATTATATTACTTTTATCTGTTTCTTCTGCATTTTATTTTGAGGTAGAACAGATGGATGTGAAGACAACGTTTCTTCACAGGGATTTGGAAGAGGAGATCTACATGAAACAACCTGAAGGCTTTATGGTGAAGGGGAAGAAAGAACTGGTATGCATGTTAAAGAAGTCTATGTATGGGTTAAAATAGTCACCAAGGATGTGGAATCAGAAATTTGATACCTATATACGGGGACTTGGATTCACCAAAAGCAAGGAGGATCACTGTGTTTATTTTAAATTAATTGGTGACCGTGTTATTTATTTGGTCTTGTATGTGGATCATATGTTGTTGATTGGAAATTACAAAGCAATTATCCAAGATTTGAAGACCCAACTATTCTCCAAATTCGACATGAAGGATCTTGGTGCTGCAAACTATATTTTGGGCATGGAAATCAAGAGAGATCGGGCAAAGAGGAAGCTCTGGTTAAACCAGAGGAAGTATGTCGAGACTATATTGCAGAAGTTCAATATGCAGGATAGTAAACCGGTGAATGTTCTGATTCTTGTAGGTACAAATTTGTCTGCTAAACGGTGTCCCAAGACACAAGAAGAAGAGGAGGATATGGCCCATGTTCCATATGCAAGTGAAGTGGGTAGCCTCATGTATGCAATGGGCTGTACTAGACCAGACATTGCAAATGCAGTGGAAGTATTGAGCAGGGTTATGTCAAACCCAGGGAAGGAACATTGGACAACAGTGAAGCGGGTTTTCAGATATTTATGTGGCACTAATGATTATGGCTTGTGCTACCAGGGAAGACCAGGATTGGAAAGAGTGTTGGAAATTCATGGTTTTGTTGATGCTGACTGGGTTGGAGATTTGGACCACAAAAGATCTACAAGTGGGTATGCGTTTAGCCTATTTGGAGGTGCAGTCAGTTGGATGAGTAAAAGACAGTCTGTAGTGGCTCTTTCAACTATAGAGGCAGAATACATGGTAGCCACTCATGCAAGCAAGGAAGCATTTTGGTTGCAGAGATTGTGTTCAAGTATGGGGTTGGTGCAGCAAGCTATAAGGATAGACTGTGATAGCCAAAGTGCAATTTTATTGGTTAAGAACCCTGCTTATCATTCAAAGAGAAAGCACATTGATGTTCAATATCATTTTGTGAGATATATGGTTGAGGCTAAAAGGGTGTTGCTAGTAAAGGTGGACACTTTGAAGAATGTTGCAGATTCATTGACAAAGTATGTGAGCACTCAGAAGTTCTCTTGGTGTAGAAAAACAATGGGTGTTACAAATCTGGGCTAATGACTAAGCTCTCCTGTGGCCCCCTGCGGAAAGAAAACAACAAGTGGGAGAATGTTGGGCTTGTGTTATATTCTTTCCATGACTATTCCCCCTTGTACGTTTCGTCGGGTGCCGCAGGGGGGTCATGGGGGGGCAGAAGCCCCCCTTGTCGGGGTCTAGGGCAGCGCCCCGGGAAAAAAAATTTGGGCCTTATTTTGCTGTGGGCGAACCCGCCCATGGTTTTGTGCATGGGTTTGCATAGTTTTGGGGCATGATGGTTTTCGGCCCCTGGTATTTTGTAGATCTGGTCAAGGGAACTGCAGTTATGTTCTAATCCATGGTTAATGGATTGGGGTTTATGTATGCTTCAGCATGTATATATATGTGTTGTAACACTAAAAGGAATATAATGAAAAATAAAGCTGGTCGTCCCAATTCAGGATCCAGTGGAAAATATTTTTGTTTATCTGTTTTATGTTTTATGCTCTTGCTATTTTTTATTTTCTATTTTTAAGATTATTTTGTTGATAATTTCTGTACAGGGTTAAAACCTACATTTGTTATCAGAGCAGTTTTAGCTTCAAGGGAATGCCTTTGCTGCTGAGGGGTTTTTTTCTCGGGCCTGAGGTAGACCCTGTTCAGTGGGAGATCTGCAGGATCGATTCTTGTGGTGAAAGAAGATGGCAAGCGGCAAGAATATAGAGATCGATAAATTTAATGGTCAGAGTTTTGAGTTGTGGAAGCTCAAGATGGAGGATCTCTTGGTGGATAAATATCAGTGGATCACGGTAGATCCGAGTACTAAACCAACGGAAATGTTAGATGAAGACTGGAAGAAGCTGGATCGAAAGGCAAAGAGCACAATACGGTTGTGTGTCTCAGATTCAGTATTGCTAAATGTATTTGGGGAAGCTACAGTGAAGACCTTGTGGGACAAGCTAGGGACTTTGTACCAATCTAAATCTTTGGTGAATAAATTGTTCCTGCGGAAAAATTTGTATAACCTGAGGATGAAGGATGGAGACTCAGTGACAGAGCATCTGAATGCCTTCAATACTGTGGTAAGTCAGCTGTCATATGTTGATATTAAAATCTCATATGAAGATAAGTGAATCAGTTTTTTGTGTTCTCTACCAGACTCGTGGGATAGTCTGGTTATTGCAATAGGTGGCAATACAAATACCTTGAATTTTGATGACATTGTCTCATCCTTGTTGTCGGAGGAAATGAGACGGAGAAATATGGAGGGTCATAATGGAGATGCCTTATCTGTATGAGGAAGGTCCCCTGAGGAAAGGAAACAAGAAGTGGGAGAATGTTGGGTTTGTGTTATATTCTTTCCACAACTACTCCCCCCTGTACGTTGCATCAAGTGTAGTAGGGGAGTCACAGGGGGGGCAGAAGTCCCCCTTTTTGGGGTCCAGGGCAGCGCCCTGGGAAAAAAAATTTGGGCCTTATTTTCCAGTGGGCAGACCCACCCATGGTTTTGTGCATGGGTTTGCACATGGTTTTGGGGCATGATGGACCCTTGGTATTTTGTAGATCCGGTCAAGGGAACTACGGTTATGTTCTAATCTAGGGTTAATGGATTTGGGTTTATGTATGTGTTGGCATGTATATATATGTGTTGTAACACTAAGAGGAATATAATGAAAAATCAAGCTGGTCGTCCTGATTTGGGATCCAGGGGAAAATATATGTGTTTATCTGTTTTATGTTTATGCTCTCGCTATTGTTTATTTTCTATTTTAAGATTTGTTTGCAGATAATTTATGTGCAGGGTTAAAACCTACAAATCCTACATTATGAGGATATCTCATCTTAGATATAAATTACAAAGAGTTGGAGAATATGTGCCTGAAAGGGAATTGGTGATTGTAATTCTTATAGGTCTCCCTCCTATTTGGGAAACCTTCATTACCACTATACGCAATAACAACAGTTTTATATCATTTAATAATATTGTTGGAAATATCACTCAAGAAGAATCAAGGATGCTTTCTAGAGGCAAGACACAAAAGCATGAAGAAGGAGAACCCACTACATTCATCACTGATGACAAGAATAAGAAGAAATGAAGAGGAGGTCTATCAAATTCAATAAATCCTTCTCCTTGACATTCAAATATAAGGTTTGGAAGATCCAAGGAATCGTTGCACATAGAATTCTCCAATTGTCATATGAAAGGCCACTATTCTCGATATTTCCCCAAGAAGAATAATGGTCCATGTTACAACACTAGAAGAAACAACAACATGTTAAATTATTAAAGAATAAGAGATTACGAGAGGAATGATCGCAATGGAAGAGATGAAATAAGAAGAAGAGATGCTCCAAGTGACCATGAAGAAGATTGTCGTCCTAAAAATAAGTCAAGATACTCCATGTACGAAAGTAATGTTGGAAATCAATCTGAATATATTCTCAATCCTACCCTTACTAGTTCCTATCCTCCAGATTCTTGGGATAGTTGTTTGGTTTATAGTGGGGCCACTCATCATTTCTCTAGGAATAAATAATTTCTCTCTAATTTGGTAGAGAGGGAGTAAAATTTGAAAATTATCCTTGGAGATAACTTCACTCATCATGTGAAAGGCTTTGGGTCCATCAAATTTCATTTGAATTCTAGGGAATTTTTTTTCTCCATGATGTGATGTATGTTCCAGTATTGAAGAAGAATTTGGTATCAATATATGTTTTAGAAGAAAAAGGGATGATGATTGCCATCATCAGGGGAACGGTTCTTACTTGGCCTATTGGATCACTTATGAGAGATGAATTTACATTGGGATCAATATTTTAAGGACTCTATAGAGTCATTGGAATATATCTTCTAGCATTTCTATGTGATACTAATCATCTAAGCAAGTTATGGCACCAAATATTGGCCCATATACATTATGGTGTTCTTTTGAAATTGAATAAATTGGTCTCTGGTATTCCTGATGTTCAATCCCAACATGATGGAGCATGTCGAGGTTGTGCCAGTGGAAATAAGACAAGGGGAACATTCCCCTCTAGCGAGAACAAGACAAGTGACATCCTCCAACTCATTCATTATGACATATGTGGTCTAATTCCCATGCATTCTATTGGTGGCCATATCTACTACATCACCTTAATTTATGAATTCTCAAGAAATAAATGGATATATTATTTGAAGCAAAAGGATGAAGCCGTCGAAATGTTCAAGGAGTTCAAAGCTTTGGTCAAAAATCAATCAAGGAAGAAAATTAAGATATTCAGGTATGAAAATGGTGGAGAGTACATTTTGAATAAGTTCATTGATTTTTGCAAGAAGGAAGGTATCAAGAAAGAGAAAATTGTTCAAAGGAAGAAAAATTGTACTACAGAAGTTGCTTGTGTTATGTTCCATGATCAAAATTTGTTGAAGCTCCTTTGGGGAGAAGTAACGAATGTCGCCGTATATGTGCAAAGAAGGGTGCCTCATCAAGCATTGGACAAAAAGACCCCAGAATAAGTGTTCATAGATGTCAAGCCTAATGTTAGCCATCTATGTATCTTTAGATGCCTTATATATTTTCATGTGTCAAAGGAAAAAAGAAACAAGCTAGAATCTACGGGAAGAGAAGGTAAATTTTTTAGATATTGTGAAAATTCTAAGGCATTTAGAATATATATTCGTAATCAAAGGAAGGTTAAAATTAAAAGTTATGTAATGTTTGATGAATATTTTTCCCTTGGAAAAGCAGGGGACCTTCCTCCACCTCCTCGTCCTGAGAATAAGAATGATGATATGGATATTTTAGATGGTACCCACATGCCTGAATCCAAGACATACATTGTTCATGATCCCATGGAGACCATGGATCCCTTAGATCCTCCTCCATGTGATCCTCCTACCAGGAAGAGGACACTTTGGTTGTGTTACATTTTACAGGATGATGAGAGATGCATTTCCATTTGAAGATCATTTAGAGAAAGGAAGAACCCATGCAGATACTAGGGATATGTGGCAGCTATGAGCACTATGATTTAAGCATAACCTCCCACTTTTGAAGAAGTCGTAAAAGACAAATTTTGGAAGCAGCTATGGTCAAAAAATTTGAATCAATTATGAATAATGACATATATATGTTGTGCTTATACCAAAGGGGGAATCCATGGTGACTTAAAAGTAGCTATTCAAGATTTGATGGTATCATTGAGAAATAAAGTAACGTTCGTGGCCTAAGGAGTCTCCCAGAAAGAGGAATAATATTATGACGACATATTTGCACCTGTGGCTCAATATAAAACCATTTCTTTGACGGTTTTCTTGTTGAAATTCAAGGATGGACCCTACATTAGATGGACATGAAGACAAAATTTATCCATGGCATGTTATAGGAAGAAGTTTACATTGAAAAACCATAGTTATTTGAATTACAAGATCAAAAGACACGTTTTTTCAGGTTGAGGAAGGCATTGTATTGTTTGAAGCAAGCCCCCAAATCATGGTACGCCTGCATAGAAAATTTTCTGGTAAAATTGGGATTCACAAGAAGCAAATTCGATCCCAACCTCTTCTTCAAGGTAGTCCAAGGTATGTTTTTTATTTTGGTTTTATATTTTGATGATCTATTTTTGACAGGTAGTGAGCCCTTGATGATCGATTGTAAGAGGGAGTTAGCCTCTGAATTCAAGATGAAGGACCTTGGACTCATGTACTATTTTCTAGGCCTTGAGGTGTGGCAAAGGCAGAGTAATATTTTCCTTTCACAAGGAAAAAAATTCATGAAGTTTTGGGAGAGGTTTGGAATGGAAGAATGCAAGTCTCTGCCCACACTAATGGAAATGAATTTCAATAATTTGTGTGGAGAATTTGCAGGACCCGATTTGGTGAATTCTTAGTGATTTATTGAGTATAGAAAATTGATTAGATCTTTTATGTTCTTAGTGAACACTCGTTCATAAATATGCTACGCAATGAACACATTGAGTTAATTCTTGACTGATCCTCTCCATGCACAATGGATTCTTTCCAAACACATTTTGAGATATTTTCATGGGATGATCACACTTCCTCTGAGATATTATATAATATATGTTCAACTTCAAGGATACATTAATGTTGACTAGGCATGATTAAGAAATGTTTTTGACATGAAGAGTATGTATGGATGTTGTTTCAGCCTTGGATTTTCCATGATATCTTGGATGAGTAAGAAGCATAAGTTTGTAGAATTTAGTCTCATCGAGGCAGAGTATATTTTTTCTAGCATGGCTAGTTGCAAATTAGTTTGGTAGAGAAATCTCTTTGGAGAGATATTTGAGCATCTCTCTAGCAGATAATCTTGTATTTCATGAAAATTCCAAGTACGTGGAGATCCAATATTATTTCATTGGATACATGGAACAAAGAGGAGCATTTAGACTCCATCACATATCAAAAAACAAGAAGATTACTATATTCTCACCAAGGATTTTCAAAATGGAATTTCTTGGTCTTCATAGAGAAACTTGGACTAATAGATGTGACCCCTCCAAATAAGGGGCATCCCTGATCAAGGACACTGACCCAACTCTTCCCCTTTGTCTGAGCTCCCAGGATGTGTAATGTGGATGGAGGGCACCTGAGGTTGATGGATATTTGTACAATAGGTTATCACCCCTATATTTCACCCATAGGGTGTGTGTGATCCTTATCTATTTTGATAATTCGTTTATCTCCCCCTAGCTTGGTCTAGCAGAGAATACCCCACTTGGCATCATACCCATAATTCGGGCTTGTTGGGATTGTCCCTCCCCATCTATCCAACAGGTTGAGGAGGCTTGGGGATCTGTGATCCTTACCTTTGGTAAGTCGGGTATCTCACCCAAGCTTGGATTATGATGCAGATGTTCTACTACATGACTCTTGAGGCTCATTTCTAGAAAGATCAACAGTCAATAGGATGGATGTGATCCTTACCTCTTATATGGTAATTTTTATCTCGCATTTTTCTCGATGAGATGACATGAGGTGAGAGTGTCCAATAGTACAATCTTGATTATCGAAGAGGGTGGTATATTTATCTCCCTGATGGTTCTTCTTCTTTAGATTTAAGAATGTTTCAACATATATAGTTGAGCATATATGGGACACGACATGACGATGGGATAATCATGAAATGATGTAGTTGGAATTTATCCCTACTTGAGAGGGAGTGTTAATTTGGAAGCTTAGTTAAAAATTCCAACCATGGGACTAGATTCCTCTTTTCGAGAGGAACAATTTTGACTATTGAAGTGCCTAATTCGAATAAGGGAAAGTGTACTTATGAATAAAATCCCACATATGCACATTTGGATAGGTCGGCCCTAACAGGAAATTGGTTACCCTTGTAAGCCTATAAATAAAGGTGACCTCAAGCTCATTTGGACATAACCAAGCATCTTCTTATTCTCTTGTTCATTGTTTGGTTCACATAGTTCTGTCGCAGGGTCGAGGAAAGTGGTTCGCACAGGTCCGAAAATATAGGGTTTGAAGCTCGCATGTGTTATAGGGTTTTGGCTCACAGCAGTAGGCTCATCGAAGGAAATTTTCAGCTATAACCACAAGCTAGCATACTCAAGGGTGTGGTTGGAAGTTATCAGCTACATGCACACATATTCCTCCATGTGGTTGGAATCGAGCGATAAATTTGACATATGACCGCATACAATAAAAGTTTTCTTTGATATATATTGATGTTGGAAACATATTTCTAAATTTTATTGGGTCATTTTATTGTATGATTTTGTATTCGGCTCATTGTACTCTCTATTGAGAATTTTACAAAAATATAATAGAAGAAGAATTTTCAAAAGGCTTTCCCCCTTGTGGGGCTTTTCCCTGATCTTTGACCAAACCTCGTGTCTCTTATTGATGTGTTGAATGTATCCTTTATCATTATATTTACTGTTCTATATTAAATTATTGTTGATTAATGGAAAGATTAATTATTATTGAAAGGATTTATAATTAAATAATTGAATTGGGCTAAAAGTAATTTAAACAATATAGAGCATGTGAAAACAAACAAAGAGGAGAGAGATAAAATCAAGGAAGGGCGGAGGGTGTAGGGCCAAAAGATGAAGGGTGAGGATTTGGGCTTCACAAGTGTGTTGTGCACTCAAGGGAGTCATGGAGAGCGTATGGCGCATTTTGAAGGCTAAAGGATAAGGATTTGGGGCTTCAGGGTGCGCTCGTGTACTCAGGAAGGAAAATGAGGGTGAAAGGAGAATTTTTGAAGGCTGGAGGAGTTAAGCTTTGGGTCTTCATACTGCACTCATGAGCTCAAGGAGGGCGGACTTGTTCGAGTCAAAGGAGTGCGCTCAAAGGAAGATTGATTTTTTCACTGAAAATTTTAGAACAAGGAAGGGGAATGATGCTTAGGAGTGTGTTATATTCTCTTGGAGGGCACGGGGAAAACATCTGAAAAATTAAGGATCCTACTCAAGGCATGAGAGTGCACTTTTTCAATCCTAGCCTCAATGGGCTCAAGGAAAATTTTAAGAAACCCCCCAAATTTATATGTATAATAAATGGGTGAATCCCCATGGTATATAGAAAAAAGTATAGGCTATTTTTTCATTAATATAATATACATATATAATTTTTTGGTGAATATTTCACTAAATTATATAATTTTTTTAAATATTGGCGAATTTTTCACTAGGTTATAAAGTATTCAAAATTATTGGTTAATCTTCTAAAAAATTAGAAAACATTGTAAAATATTAGTGATGTGTTACCAATGTATAGGAACATATTTAATAATAAGAAAAATATTTAGTTAAAAATTATGATATACAATTTTCCATGTTTTGAAAAAGAAAAATCACGGGTAATGTTGCTCTAGGTTCTTGTTCTACACTATTGCAAAAAATTTTGCATGTTTTTATTATGTTTTACCACAAATGTCTTATCACATCCCAAGGGGAAATTAAATGTAAAGGCACTCCCAAAGGCATGTGATGTTGAACCAAATAAATTCTTTTGCTCAAACTTGGTCTTTACTCATCTAGATAACCCTGCCATATTCTATGTAATTCATATTCTATAGGCTTCACATGAAAATAAGGTCTATGAATGGCTATATAAAAATCATGAATATTGACATAAAATTATTTTATTTTCTTATACATCACTTTTCTAAAAGGTAGATACTTCTCCAATTCCTCAAGTTCAAATAAACCAACAACTTTAAAATATGGTGTTTCATCATAATATGTAGGTTTTTCACCTACTTTTGGATCATAACTATTTTAGTCGTTGTTGCAATTTATTCTACAGTTAACAACTCTATTAATGTTGACTTGGTAAAAAATTATTTGAAATCACACGAAATAAAAAAATGAGAATGAATGGAAGATGAATATGCATTGAAACTCAATTTCCTACATGATGAAATATGGTAATAACACAAACTCATTAGAAATCTACAATGGGTGGGTTAAAAAATCTAACACAAATAAAAAAAAACACACTAAACAATGAACCATTAACGGGTTTTTCACTTCAAGAATAGTACTACACTAAGAAATCTATCGTTCTCAACTAATTACATGTGATGTTATTTTGAATTGGTATCAAAGTATAATTGCATTAGATGAATATTCTTCTCATCATAACATGACTTCTATGATGAACACATAGGATCCTAGTGCATAGACCATTTTTTTCTTTACTTAAATAAGCAGAGCTCATTTTACTCTCTTAACAAACAATAAGTATTTTTAAAGAAAATATAAAATAAAATAGTAGATTCTAAAAGGTGTATATTATTTTGTGACACCACAACGTGAGAGGAAATAAAAATAAAAATAAAATAAAGCCTATCCTTCAATAATAAAATATATAAATAAAATAATAATAATTATGGAAAACACATTGAATGCCTAGATAATAAGTGAAGTCATATATTAATCCTAATACCATATCATTCTGAAATGAACATGACAAAAAAACAAACAAAATACATTTTTACTAAACAAAGTTCTTTAACTTTAACTGAACCCCTTAAATCAATAAAATAAAATGAAACAAATCATGCCTTAACAAAAGGATCAATTAAACATAAAATAAAAACTAGAAGAATTTAAGAGATCATAATTTTTAACCAAAATAAACCCAAAATTTTCAAACTTGGAAAACTGATCCAAATGCAACAAACAAACAAACCATTAAGAGTTACCAAGATATTAGAGCTACAAAAAAAAAAACTCATCTAATTGAAATGTACCCATTCTTGTCTAGTAAAAGCCTTGTTAGAGTACTTATTTATCCTTTAATACAAGGACACTACCTATGTCAAAATATAGATCCTCATCTAATAAAAGTATTGCTTCATTTTCTATCACATACAAGAAAGGGATAAAGTAATAGTTAATTATCAAGACATCAATCTTAACAAAAATTGCAGCAAGGAAATATGGCTTCAATGTTACAATAAATAATAGAAAGTATAGAACATGTTCTTACCTCAAATGCAATGTCAAATTGGCATATAGTATTAGTAATGTTGTTGTGATAAATAATTTATAACCTGCACCAAAAATAGAGGAACAACAAATTTAATCAAATAAAAGGAATCACCTCATTTGTACTATTTCATTCAATTTTTCTTACACAACCTATGGAACATGTATAACAAAATAATTTTCCTTTGGGACTTCATATATATTTGAATAGATAAATATTGTGGTATACAAATTTTCCACTTCTCAATTTGGTCCTCATTTGCTTCATTCTGAACAAAATCTTTTCCACATGAACTATAATTTCTATACCCCAAAATGTCATGTTCCATATCAATTTTATTAGAGAGGTTTTTTGTATTGTCTTTGCCCCTTGTATCACAATATGATCGCCAAAGAGCTAGTGCTCTTTCATATGGAAAATTGTTAATGTCATACTTTTTTACATGTAATTTTAAACATATATCCATATGTTTATCAAGTTTGTTCATCAAATTTCACTTCAAAAATGATAGTGCACTAAACATCCTCTCATCCTCTACTGATCACAAAATCATGGTTTGACACAAATATTATGATTTGAAATATTATGATGTATTTTCTTGTAAGTATTAGCTAGCATCTAAAATATTCCATAATCTTGTTATCGCACCATATTCCAGAAGATTCTCCAAAACATGAAATTGTTTCCACATTGTTTTAGTAGAGCGCATGGTTTGTTGAAACAATTTTGATGAATCCAAAATATCTCGAATTTAAAAAATAAAAATATGATATTTTGATCCATATTTAAAAAAAAAATTTGAATACTTTAATTAGTTTATAAATATTCGTCTTCATTGGCTTCTTAATAATTTATGCCTCAAATTTATCCTAAGGTATATTTCATTCTTTATATTATTTAAAAATATTTTCCATTCCTTGGAACCCATTTTCTTATTTCATGGTTAACTCCTTTATGTTACCTTTATATTCTATTTTCATTACTAAACCCACCTCATATTTTATTTTTATTTTTTTCCTTGATGATAAGTGGACTGTCCACTCGAAACATTGGACATTTCAAATATTGACACATAGTTTATTCCAAAAAAAATCTCAGTGATGGTTGAAAATGTTGATGATGAAGTGGCCTATGATAGAAAACCTTGTGAAAAGGATAAAGATGAAAGGATTCTTGTCAAGAGTTTGATTAAGGGATCATGTGAGTTCCCACAAGACATCAAATGATCAAGTAACACTAGGAATGCTAAAGGAAACTATCCAAATATGAAAATTAATCATGCCAATATATATGACTTGTAATGATTGGAGTAAGAATTCCTTTATGCATTCTTTATATATTCATTTATATGTTTATGATTGAATGCATGTATGATAATGATACCTATATTGGATATGTTGAATGAAGAATATTTTGGTATGACAATATTTTTATAATCCTTTTGATTCAACCATGAATTAATATCTCATGATTGATTCACTTATAATGAGTGAATGGGTAACAAAATCATGTTATGAATTTTTATAACACATGATAGTGAATTCCAATAGAGCTAATGTGTGAGACCATATTGTTGATGGATATGGAAGGATATAGTACTACACAAATGTCCACGTGTCTCCCTGCTTATATTGCCATTGTAGACTGTAACCTTCTGGAAAATAGTGAGGAGCACCTATAAGGAGAGGATTCCTAAGGTAATATATAGTAGAGAAAGGAATTTTCTTGTAGTATGTTCGAGGTACTTATGGGGGGTGACTAGATGATGTGTTGAGGTATTGGTTAGACCTTCCAATTGATGGTGGTGGAATACATGATATAGAGATGTAGGATTTTGAAATCAAGCGACAAGGATGGATTGAGTAGATGTGATCATGGGTATCAACACATCGGTTTATTGGAATAAATATTTAGTTTCATCTTGTAATGGTAGCTATGCTAAGTAACACATGTACATTGAAAAATAGTTCCATTTAATTGAGTATGATTAACAACTAAAATGATTGAATTATTAGTTTTTTAATATTATTCTTATAACACATCATGGATGGTAGTAAATATTGAAAGAAAGGATTACAGGCATAGATAATCACTTTTATTTTGTTGATTAAAAAATTTAGGCTATAGGTGGAATGGTCTCAAATATGAAAATGAGTGTAATTTTGTAAGAAATATTAGGTACTACGTCATACAAGAGCCAAACACCATGAGAAGGAATATAATACTTATGAAATTTATGAATTAGACTTAGAATTTATAAGTTGTATTATTATGAATATATATATTGTAACTGTATGTGTATGATACATGATAGATGATGGCTATTGAAGATCGAAAGCCTTGAAAGAAGGTCATTGTTATGACAAAGGAACCCTGTGATTTCGACAAGTTATATACTACTAGTGGATGTCTAAAAATAAGTTGGTGCTCTCCTTATAGGAGAAATCCATGACAAGATGGATCACCTAAGGGATTTTTTAGTATATAAGGGGACATCTAAGCCTAGAGGTTGAGTGTATAAAGGAGGAGGAAACTTATAAGTTCATGTGGGATGGTGCCTAGAATCTTGAGGGTGTGTTAGAAAGGATAATGAAATTAATTATTTCCTATGGAATCCATTATATGGGATAGATGCATATCCATATAGATAAGTATTAAATAAAAAATACATACATATCTTTGAATAGATTCTTACATCATGGAATTGAGAAATATTGTGCATAAGATAAGTGTTTCATGATAATTCTTATAATATGTATGCTTACTTGAATACTAACACAAGCATATGTTGGAATGTAGAAGTATGGTGTTACACAAGATATTGAATTGGATGGCACTACAAATACAACTAAAGAATGAGGAAAAGAAGTGTTGTTAATGAGAATACAACATTGAGGATTGTGTTATTCGAAGGGGGATATGCTAGAAGGTCCTAGTATTGAATCCCATTGATTAACTATACTTAATAGTGATTGAATGTTTGATTTTTTTTGGCATGGATATTTTAACTACCATGCTTTATTTACGCCATGAGGAAAAAATTTCATGATGATTTGAATAGTATAAATATTATTTTTCTTGAATTTAATAAAATAATTGAGATACATGAGGTAGGCACACATAAAAATGGGGTTATGATAGTAGGATACGGGAAAGGTGAGAGGTTACTAGGGGGTTATACATGCCAAATAATCCTTGGTTTTCCATTTTTCCAAACTTTACTTTGTTTCCTTCATCACCATGTTCCTTACTAAAAATCTAGAAACCTTAACTACCAAACATTGAATGCATGTGGTAGTTGTGGATATGTACACCTTACATAATTATGAAATATAGTGGATAAATACCTTCATCATGGGAATTGTGAGAGAAGTGGTAAAACCTATATTTTCTCACATTTTCTTCGAAAAGAATCATGTCCCCACAATAAGGGGAAAAATGAGGTCTCGTGGGGTGTTTGGGTCAAGGTGATTTTTTTATTCATTCGTTCATCATTATACCCCCCACACATGTGATTGATTGGGAGGGAAAAAACTCATGATTGAATGTAGGAAATTTATTGTAGAGAGGAAATGATTCATGTTGTCTTAGACGCATGTATGTTAATAGTTGTAGGGAAGAAGGAATGATTCATTACTGGTCATTCTTATACTAAGACAAGAAACATAGTCCAATATAATTCTCACCTAAATGACATAATCAATTTTGGTTCTAAGGTGAATAGTGGAGCCCATTATGTATTCACATGAATGGTGTGTGACCATTATGAACTCATGCAACGAACATTGAAGAGAGATGCATGGGGCTAGACATAATAGAGAAGGAAAATCAAATGGAAGAGAAGTAAGTTATAAGAGAGAAAGAAATAGAGGGAGAGGAAAATTCATTCTCTCTTGGTTGATGCTAGCATCCATGAAAGTAGTTGTAGAGGTATTGGTTCCTACTAGGGGGTTGATCAGGGAATGATAAAGGTGATTTTAAATTCATGTGATGAGAACTACATAAATATGTATAGATTCTAAAAATATATAGGGAAGATATTCAAATGGTTAAAAGATAATTTCTGTGAAAATTAGTGAATTCTAGAGAGGGAGAACATACATAGATTCAAAAATAGGGTTGTAAAGGGGTCCAGGAAAGACATAAAGCTATGTGATGGAGAATCCATGGATAGAATGTAAGGACTAAACCATAGTGTGGGTTGAAAAACCAAGCAAGGAAGCCTTTAAACATGAAAAAGGTCAAGACCTAAGTAAATGTTGTTGGAGTTAATGGATAATATCTAGACCCTCTATGCACACATAGAGGGAGAGCTTAGATACTTTTGAGGGACTATTGAGTAAATGAGGAAGGTATTATCCTTATTCTATGTAAGGAAATAACTGTGTGTCACCAAAATAGTTGTGTTGTTCCAAGAAAACAAATAGCAATGAGACAATGGGATAGGTAATTTTTTATCCTAAGAATGATTTCCATAAAAGTTTTCTAATTTTCCTTAGCGGTATCATAGCTTCAATTAGTGTGGCCTATTATAAAAATTATTAGTGAAATAGAGTCTATAGTTGGGTGGAACATTTCTCTACCTAAGTTAACGTTGGCCTTCAACTTTCAACTAGATAAGCTATTCCTTTGGTTTGCTTATGCTTGATGCACTTTGTTGGAGTATTTTACTATTTCAATTTTGAATATTGCTACAAGTTTATTATTTCTTCATAATGGTAAATCAATGTCATATGTGCCCATGTAATTCTTGTAAATATAATTTTATATGTTTCTACAACATTTTTATTAAGTACCATTACCTCTATTTATTTTTGGATGTGAGTGTGCCAATAAACATACATAGTGTTATAGCTTGTGATGAATATGTTATGTGAATCAATATTATGGTTATAGGATACCATTAGGGAATAATGAACTTTGGATGGAACATATGATTTTTTTGCTAATGTTATGGAATATATGCTTTCTTCACTAATGTTATGCACGAAACTGGAGGTATATAGTATGCCCTATCTACTTAATCACACTCATTCACCTTGTAATATTTTTTTGATTAAAATAAGAACTCACTTGTTATGTTCCAAACTAGACTTAAAATAAATATAGGATATTTCCAATAATTTTTTTGATTAAAATTAATTTAATAAAAATTTAGATATAAAATATAATTGTATAAGGGAAAATTCCAAAAGACATAGTTCCTCTATGCCCCATGATTTTGAAAACTAGGCTATCCATGAATATTTTATTTTATGGAAGAGCTTCTTGAGCATTTTAGATAAAAGTACATATGTACAACATCTCAAATTTCTATTTAGAGAAATTGTGATGCTCTTTTTGTTTGCATGTATGTTTTCAGACGTGGGATATGAGAATCAATTATTTAACTAGAAACTTCAATATAGTACTTGCACTAACAACAAATGTGTGCACACATGATCAACTCGATGTATAGGTACATTTTTGTATTGGTTTAGATTGGATTTCAATCTGGAAGAGGGAGTATATACGATTTTTTCAAGGGAGAAAGAAAGTCTTGTAGCTCCAAGGAAAACCTCTTTTTTAGTGAAAATTTTGACTAAAACATTTGCACTAATAAACCCAATCTATATATATATATATATAAACACACACACCACATGTAAATTTTCATTGTTTAAACTATATTTTTGAATGTAAAAAATGGATTCAATGTCATCAAAATTTACTTGAGAACTTATATTTTGTAAACTACATAGCTTAAACTTTCAATTTGAACACATTTTCTTGATTTGAAACAAAAATGACCAAAACATATTCTTAAAAAAGGGTCACAATGAGACTGATTAAAATGATTTTGCCATAAACAATATTGCATATATAGTTTTTTTTAAACATATAAATATATGCATATTTAAATGATTTTCTTGAAATATTTTATCTCTGGATTATATTTTCCACATTAAAATTATTTTTCTATTATTATATTTTTTTTAATACATTTCAATATTAATTAACCCTCTAAATTAAAATATTTTACTATGAGTCACGTTGAATATTTTATTATTAATTATATATTATTAAATGTTTCATTTTAATTTGATATTAAAAATTAAATAAATTACATATCTCCTTGAACATTTTTACTTTTAATTACTCCTCTTATACTAATAGAGTTTTTCAAACTTCCAACACCTTTGTATTCAAATAGCAACAACTACTTTAGCATTTCTTTGTAGAAATGTAATTTTCATAAAGTGTACATTTAAAATAAAGGGTATGTAAAAAAATAGACGATGGAATTTGGGTTGTATTGATTTTGGAACGCGAGGGATCATGTTTTTCATATGAAATTTTTTTATTTTTTCATAGAATTTGACTTAACGATGAGTCGAAGTTAAAAAAAAAAGAATCGGGAATCAAATATTTTAACGAGAATGAAAAATAAAAGACCTATTATCTAAATAATATTTGAAAATGACAAGTATATATCAGAAAATTATAATTATATATACCAAAAATTCATTATCTAAGGGAAAAGATAACCCAAGTTCTCAAGTTCTGTAATAGACACATATAATTAATGATACTTATTTTATGAAAATTTTTATTTTTTTCATAGATTTCAACTTAAAAACAAGTCGAAGTTAAAAAGCAAGAATCATACATCAATTATTTTAACGAGATTGAAAAATCAAAAATATTTGAAAATGACAAGTATATATCAAAAAATTATAATTATATATATCAAAAATTCATTATCTAAGGAAAAAGAGAATGAGGTTCTCGGGTTTTGTAATGGACACATCCATTAAACATATATTTAATGATACTTTTTTTATTTTGAAAACCCAATACATTTCTAAGCAAAAATTATTATGGTTCCCAAAACTCAGAAAAAAAAAAAAGAACAAGAATTGCAACGTGGAACGAATATATAGAATTACTTGTACCATCGTATGTTGGTTCCTAACTTCTTCATTCAAATTACAGTCCTTTGCAAACAACCTTGTACCAATTACAGTACTTTGCGAGCAACCATGTACCACTGTGTGCTCAATTTTTTACTTCATAATTCAAATTATACAACTTTGCAAACAACCCTCGTGCATTAGATATGATTGTGACTAAACATATGCAACTGACTTGGAAGATGAAAAAACACTATTCAATTCTTTAAATCTACATTAAAATAAGGCTCTTGAATTTTTAAATAAAGGTGAATAATTCTTTTATTACCATTTGTTCCAAAACATGACAGACAATTTCTTCAAATTAATCCCAATACCATGAAATACGAGTAAAGAAACATTTTTACACCATATGAAGAGGGTGAAATAACTATCATAAATTCATATTCTTATAAATTGTAACTCCTAATTTCAAGGGATAATTTTTTTTTGCCCTCCCCCTTAAAATGAGGTGGGAGACCTAATTTTTTTATAAAATAAATTTGGGGCGATTTGAAATATAAATTTACTTTTTTTACCCCCTCCCTTAAAATAAGGCAGGCTAACCTATAGACATATTTTTTTTATAAAATAAATTTGGGGCGATTTGAAATAATACATTATGATACAAAAAATTCGCCCAATAAAAATTTAAAACCCTTTAATTTTTCCCAAGGGCGAAAATCTGCCCCTAAAATTTTCTATGAATGGGTTCACTTTGCAAAAAAAAATTGTCTAAGTGTAGAATATAGTTCAAGGGGTGGACATAATGATTTTATACATCAATTCATGTGTGACACATACCAACTCATCAATACAACTTACACATACTTAAACAATGATGAATGTACATCAAAATTCTATTTTAGAAACACTCCCCAAGTGCAATGGACAAAGTTTGTGCGACTTCGACCAAAAGTGTCATTTTGCAACAAAAAAAGGTGTCATGACCATAAAATGTACCATAGATGTTCTAATCAATGTGGTGACACTCAAGAATTATAAATAACACTTACAACACATAAAATGACTCAATATGACCCTTGACAACCAAGACCACGCTTGTTGTGACAGTTGCATAGGCTCCAAAATTTATATGAGGTGAAATTTTGGTGGGTGTTGTAGTAGGGACAACACTTCCCAAACTTGAAAAATGGCAGCATTGATAATCCAAACTCAATTATTATCATAGCACCAAGAATATACATATAGAGTGGAGTACTTAACCATGAGAAAATAGAGTGTCAACAAATATGTGGCATAAATATAAATGTCATGAAAATTTTAGGGTACTAGAAACATGAAATTAGGACATCAGGTATACGAAACAGTTTCATCAACACAAGAAAGAAACGAGGCATTATCCCTTCTTGATAAATAATAAGATAGAAGAAAAGACCAAAAAAAAACTGGGAATACTTTACCAAAAAACTTGGGAAGGAAACCATATGAGGTAACGAGGTCAATAAGGATAGAGAAGAAGAAAGAAACCTTCATTATTCCACTCAGGACATAAAACATGCTAGAAAGAGCTTACAATAATCAAAACAAAATCATCTCACTATAATATCAGAATATTTCCATACTGGTTACTGCTAGAACATAACAAATATAACCACACACCGTTTTGGTACCTTTAAAATAGTTTCAACAACATCTCATTCAGTCATCTAGACAATAAAATAAAAAATGATTCCTTATACACCAATGGCATCAATTTAGATTATTAAATGTAACATATATTCATTATGTTTGTAAAACATAAGAGCTACATATCTCAAATTCTTGGGAAACTGAGTTTGGGAAAACCACTCTCTACCCAACCATAGACAAGTTACAACTAGTGCTCACATGTAGTTGTCACCCCCTAGCTAGATTCCAGAGATTGAGGGGTCTTTTTCTTGGGGATCAAACCCAACTGTTAGTTGAACTAGGGATTATATAGGCCATTCCACCTGCATCCACCAACTTATATGAAATTAACAAAATGCATGGGGAGTCTAGAGTTCTATTGTCTCCACCCTTCATATTTCAACATTATGGTTCCACCCAAATTGGGGATTCCAAAACCCACTGAAAAACTCATCTCCTTCCATTGGATATCATGGAATCGAGAGGAAATTAGTCCCTCTCTTGGAAGTGATTTCCTCCTAACTTCTTGAAAATAAAAACATCATTCCTCCTTGCCTCGTTTTATTCTTCTATCTTTCATTCTCTACGTCATATTTTTCCATATCTTCCCTCCTTTTATTTCTCTCTTCTTTTCTTATCTCTTGTGATATCTAACTGTTCTAATGTTCTCTTCAATAGTTTGAATTCTTTATTTCCACTCTTTATGCATTATTTTCTCTATTTCCCATTTCTTCCCTCTTCAGATCCTTCTCCTACCTTCCCTTCTACGTTGTTCTCAGTTGTTCGAATACCCTCTATACATTGAAATTTTTTTTCCCATGGTATTGTGAACCTTTTAGGCACCACCTTTCTATATTTTCCCCAGATTCAATGTGGTTGGTTAGCTTTAATTAGTGCGTGGCCTGCACACCTTACTAGTTTGTGATCCATCCCTTTTTCCTCTTTAATTTCTTGTCCTTTTTCCTTGTAGATTTTTCCAAAATAGAATGGCCCTTGTTATGTTGTTCAAATCCATAAATTTAGAGAACCGAGGATATCAAAGTGTACCAACCAACCTTTTATGGTTGTCATAAGTAGTCCATACTTCATGTAGCAAGAAATATTAACCCATTCTTAGTGAGTAACCATCCTCAGTCCTTGGAATCTGTGTCCCTTACTCAACCCCAATTTTTTTGTAATTAAAATTCATGGCATATTTACAATGCAGTCACATGTGATAATATAATCAAGTTGTCATATACCCCTCTCCCTCGGGGGAACCATCATCCTCAGAGTCATTTTTCCTTATATAGCATATGGACATGCCTGAAAACAACTGACATATTTTTATGGATATTTATACACACAACTATATACAACATTTAAAATTATATAGATAAGTTTTCTCCACCCAGCAAACAAAAGGGATATGATAAACATCAACTCATAATTCAAACATCCTCCAATGGTCCTCTTTGTAGTCTCTTGATGCTTTAGATGTGTTCATTCCAACTTGTGTTTTTTATTTTCCTTAGAGTGTTTCCTGCCTCAAACGTTCAGTGTTTCCATATTGCACTCGTTGTTCCTTCAATGAATATTTCCCAACTCATTATCTCCCAGGCACACCCCAATGTGCTTCTGATTTCCAACTAGTTATGCTATGAAGAAAAAAAATGGTTTCCCATCCTTCCATTCTCTGCTTCCTAATCCCTAAATAAATCTGGAAACCCCCCCTTCAAAGCAATCACTCACCTTCCAAGCTCTAGTGTCCCATTATTTGCTTCCCATTCCCTCGGGAAATCAATTCTTTAGAAATTTTTCCTTGCATTGGAAGGGTCGCAAAACCAAGGCATTCCCTTGCCTCAAAACTATCATACTATTCATAACATGCTTTTATGGAAATTAGTTGACAACATTGGTTCTAGAGTACCACAATGGCCTTGTCCCTCAATCTCTTACCATTGTAACGTTGCATGCTTTCATTCCTTTGCTCATGTTGCTATCAATATTGCAACCAACTCTAACCTCCCAACCTAGGAATTTTCCATGCTTTCCTACATTGTAGCACACAAATTTCCATTAGTCTCATCATAAATGAATTAATAAATTTAATTCATACCTTATTGATAGGCTATCCACGAGGTTAACTTGGAATTTTACTCTGATTCCTATAACAATAAAGCTAAGTTATCATGTATTCCAAACTATCATAAATCAGATCAGAACATGGGATTAGATTCATAATTTAGAAATTAAAAAATATATAATATATTAATACTTATCCTTAAATTGTTATTTACTTCTTGTCTTTATGCACATTGGACCAGTTGTCCAACTAGGTAATTTCCCAATGGCATTCACTCTTCCTGTACACACATTGAATCAGTTTCCAAACCCATTAAGCACCTATTTCCTTCTCTTCTCTTTGACCTTGTACACACATTGGATCAGTTGCCCAAATAAACTAGCACCCGATGCCTTATTTTCTCCTCTCTTTTAATTCCATACACTAGCTTTATTGTCCAAGCAACAAGGGAATCTAGAGGCTCAACTCCACCCTTAGTCATCAAGGGAATCCCGAGGCTCGCCTACAACCTGTGATGAATATATATATATCTATATATATATATATATATATATATATATATATATATATATATATATATATATATATATATATATATATATATATATATATAAGCTCATTCTCTACCCCTCAGATATGGTTACTACCAACCAAGTAGTACCCAACCAAGAAGACATATATTGATAGAAATGTTGGGAGTCTAGAGGCTATCATGTCTCCACCCAGGAGCAATACATAGCATGCAGGCCCAAACAGTCCCACACCTGCCTTCCCCAAACACATTACATAATCATAACATAACATAACACATAACATGTACACATAGTTCAATACATGTAAGTATGTCACATTACAATGTATACATAATGCATGCACATATACATATGACTCAACACATCGAAACAAAGAATCTAGAAACCACGCCATCTCTATTTATATTAACTAGAGCAGATTACCTCTTTTATTTACCGCATTCACAATCCCTACATGGGTTAAATGTAAGAATCGTGTTTTCATAAATAAGTAGGAATTCTCTTTTTTTTTCAATATATTATATTCATGAGTGGTAATCTTTCCATTCAAATGGCCCCTAACAATCGTGTTAGAAAAAATTAATAATTTCATATATATATATATGCAACAACGTAATCATGTACACTAGCACATATGGAATAAAGTTAGGATTAAGAGAGATCCCTTTTAATTCCCATAATTTCCATGGACTCAACCATCCTACTTGGTTTTCATGTTTTCCTTTCCTGCCTTCAATTTCCCTCATTCATGCATTAGGTTTCATCTGGGTCCTACTTTTCCAATTCGGTCCCAATCAACTCTCTCTTGAAGCTCATTTCCTTGCTCCAACACCCAACAATATACCAAGACCCCAAGATATATAAGGCATGAATAAAATAAAATGTATAATAATAGAAGACAAAACCATGATTCAAAGTCATAAACAAAGTTTCATGGCCATGCACCCATCACAGTCAAAATTGTAAATCAATCATAAAAGAAATCATGAAACAACAAATGCACAAAAAATTAGTAGACGTGATGACTCAATCCCCATGAATCTCAGTGTTTCCAATGGTTCATAAATAAAATCTCAAATTTAACCTCCTTCAAGATTTTATGGTAGCCTCCAATACACTGCCATGTACACACACTTATTAGTGCATTAATGGATATAAATAAATATACCAGTTGTCTTGTTCTGTTGTACCAAGCACACTACCTTGCAACTGCACACATCTCAAAATATAGAATATAATAATCATATTTTATATATCAACAAAATTTTCAAAAACCATAATTTTTACATGCACATGCACATATCAGCTCATTTATAGCCATGATTTCATAAGATTTCATTTTATTTGTCGAGTTCATCTATAATTGGAAACTAACTACTATGCCAAAAATAGAATCACTAATTTCAATTATTCTCTATACTGGAACTAAAACAACAATTTAAATTCAATAATTATACCAAGGTTATAAATAGCAAGGCAATTCATAAAATTTATCGTCATATGTGGCAGTATCATCGACATCTTCAACCATGTTCTCATTATCTAATTTGTATGATTTAGTGAGGGAATCCTCATCTTGTGAAATGTTCTCTAAAGCCTAATAAATCAATATATACTCTGATATCAAAATATCATTATTTATGCCACATTCTTCAATTGCTTTATACTAGGATAATACCCCATACGAGAAAATTAAATATTTAGTGAAGACGATGAGGAAACACAAGAGATCTTCTAATAATTCAAGATAAACTCTAATATTGATGTCTTGAGAGTCATTTAAAGGCCATTAAAATATAAGTATCTATCACTTTATAACTTGTAACTTTCCACATTTATAAAATGTGTCGTACACATGTAGGAAATCTCATAATCAATGTATATATATGGCCTTTAAAAAACCAGTTTTTCATGATCGATCCAAGCATATCGAAATCTGGTAACGTCATCTATGAGATTGTGTGCAGAGGTGTATTATGTTGTTGGAATACATTCCTACAGAATAATAGGATACAAATATTTTGATAAGGGAATTTTCAAGAGGAAAATTCAAATTCCATAAAGGAAGGATTGGGGTGTCTGATAATCCCTTTCTTGTTGAGAGGGAGTGTTGAAAAATGGAAACAATAAAAATATTGATTTAATATTCCTTTGAATTAAATTTGGAGAAAATTGTAATTCCGCATCACAAGACATCAGTAATGTGTTATCTAAGTTAGTTTGACTTAGTTAGCTCAGTTAATTCGAGTTGAGGACCTAACTCGACTCATGTAGAGTGATTCCTAAATTTTAGGAGACTAGGTTGAGTTTAATTTGAGTTGTAATAATTTAATTTAGTTAAACTATGTTAAATTCAGTTAAACTAGTTCTAATTATTGGAGGAACTAGTAGGAGGTCTAGCAGTGGGGTGCAAATTTAGTGTTCAACCAGTTAACTGATAAATAACCATAATTAAATCATGTATGCATGATATATGAGTTACCCAGTTCATATTGGAGTTCAAGGAAAGTGTATTGTCAGTTCTATAATTATCCAAGTTGTATAGGTGGTTCATGGAGTTAGAGAAGGGCCTATAGGGATTGCGCAATTATGGATGAGGAATTTCCCTAAATAATAGGGGTTAATTCCCAAGAAAACAACACAAGGAAATAGGAGCTTGGGCAAGCAGAAATTTGGTTAAGTATTGGCTAGAGCAGGCTTGTGAATCCGTGAGATAGATTATACTTATGTAGAGATTATTCAGGCTTGAACAAGCATTGTATTTCTTCCCTATTTTCTTATTAATGGAATATAGAATTAATTTCTACATGGTATCAGAGTTATAATCATAGTAGAGAAGAGAAGAGAATTTATCTTTGCAGGAAAAACAAGTTTTCAAATCTATTAGGATGTCGTTCTATGGTCTAAGGCTCGAGTATGCCCTTGAGGGTAGCTCGAATTACATTTCTTGGAAGTACCATATGGAAGCATTCATGGAATATAATAGGTTGAATGAATTCAATGATAATGATGTCTCAAAACCAACACTAGATGATGCCTAGGATCTAGCAGAGTGGAAGAAGTGTGTCACCAAGGTGAGGAGGATCATATTGGAGGGACTACAAGACCATATTATCTCTAATATCCATGGGAAAGAAACTAAATATCCAATGTGGCAGAAATTGACATATTTTTTCCAGAACAATAGTGACCACATGAAGTTGTCACTCAAAGACAAGCTTCGAAATATCAAAAAGTAGAAGGGTGACACAATACCATAGTAACTCAGAAAGTTCACACAATGTCATTATGAACTTGGGAGTGTTGGTCTTATAGTTTTAGAATATGATATTGTAATCCTATCACTTCTAGGACTTCCATAAAATCTGGCACAGCTACTAGGATTCAGTTAATGGGAGGGAGAATCTACCAAACTGGGAAATATTATGGTCAAATTTGGTACTAGAAGATTTCAAGTGAAACACCAAAGAAAGGACCTCATCACAAGTTGAAGATGAGGAGAAATGTGCCTTGGTTGGAAAGGAAAATAAAGGGAAAGGGAAGAAATCCCATTCCAAATCAAAATCTAGTCAATTAGGCAAGAAGAAAGACTTGTTGAAGATAAAAAAATTTCACTATCATGAGTTGGGACACCATGCCACGAAGTGTCCACACAATAAGGTCAGAAATAATCCCTCATGAGGAGTGGAAGGTCAAGCTCTTTGAATTGTATTTCACCCTCAGTACATGCATGGTGCCATTGGTGATGGTTAATGTTTGGTTTCTAGATATTTGAACCTCATTCCATATCACAGGAAACAAATAAATTTTCAGCGACTTGGAGGAGAAGGACCTCCATATTCACATTGATATGGGAGATGAGGGGAGGTATAGCGCGATTGATATCGATACAGATGCTTTTCAAAGGGAGTCTGGTTCTCCTCTCACATTGAAAGTTTCCATGTATGTTATGGGTCTGAAGAAGAATTTTTTTTTCAGTTGCTATATTAGAATATTGTAGATACATTTTGATATTTAGCAAAGGAAAGGCTTTCCTTCATCAAATCACCATGAGACAAGTGAAGTAGATCAGGGTTCGGGTGAATAACCTCAACAAATTGGATGTAGACAATTGTGTTATTTTGAGCATGAAAGAAAAGAAGGTGCAGAGCCGAGACATCAATGCATTATGGCATAGAAAACTTGGCCATTTGCACCATGGAGCCTTGAATATCATGCAGTTGATTTATACATGACTTCCAAAGGGTGCACTAGAGCAGGGAGATACATGCAAAGGGTGTACACTGGGTAAGTACACCAAAGTCACCTTTAATGATAAGGACAATAGAGTTTAAACGGTCCTCGAAAGAGTTCAATTAGATGTGTGTAGACCTTTCTTGACAGCCTCCACGGCTAAGCACAAGTATTATGGTATATTTGCAGATGATTTATCACATAGGTGTTGGATATTCTTCATGTAGAAGAAAGACCAAATATTCTCCAAATTTTTTGAATTTAAAGCACTTGTTGAGAAAGACACTGGCAGGAAAGTGAAGACTCTCCAGAGCGATAACTATGGTGAATATGTGTCTAATGATTTCAATAAATTATGTACAAAAGAAGGCATTCGATGGGATTTAATAGCACCCCATAACCCACAACATAATGGGATTGTTGAAAGGAATAAAAGAAGTATTTTTGGAGCTATATGTGCATTGTTTCATGATCAGGGCCTATCGTTGCACTTGTGGGTTGAAGCATGCAACACAACAGTATATGTGCAAAATAAGAGTCATCATCATATGCTCTGGATGAGTATACCAAAAGAAAGGCATGCTGATAATCTCAACAGAGATAATGGTTGTAAATTAAGTAAGAGCTAGACTTCTGCTCTCTCTAGGTAATTCTTTCTGTGTTGAGACTCTTGATGCATTTGGTCCTTTTTTCCCCTTTCTTTGATTTTATTTTCCTTTTCCTTTTTATTATTCTTATTATCTTTAATATTTTTATTTATTATATATTATCCTTTAGATTACAATAAATAATAATAAATATTTAAAATATTTAAAAAATAAATTAAAAAAATAAAAAAATAAAAACTTTTTCAACCCCCTTTTTATAAAAAATTTATCTTCACTCTTTAACTCAATATTATCCTATTATATTTAATTAACATTTTTATTTATTAAATAAGTATTTAATATTATTAATTAATAGTATTTTTGAGCAAATAAAAAAATTTAATAATTTTTCCTAATAACTAAATTATTAATTTAAATAACAGTTATTTCTGGGCAATGATGCATCACCACTATTTATTCATTAAGATCGATTAGCTTCTCCACCTTGTCCTAAGGATGAACCACATTAGTTGGTTCAAAACATCAACCAAATCCTAATGATGTGATTAAACTGAGAGACATTCATCTGCATTATGGATCATAAAAGTCTTAGATCTAACATAATTCACTATAGATAGGAAGAGGCTTTGAGAAATGGAATTCCCCTAGATATATCCCTGTGTTATGTGTGTTAATTGATCATGTCACATTTTTTTTATATTGCTTCTCAATCGTGAATTTATTTCCGCAGATGAGTAGAAGTATATATGTGTTTTAGAACATTACATGCTGAGTATTGAATCTACAATTAATTTCTACATGGTGTCAGAGCTATAATCACAGTATAGAAGAGAATTTGAAGTTATATTTGCAAGAGGAATGAGTTCGTAGATCTATTCTTCAAAGCTAGCAGGATGGTGTTCTATGGTCTAAGGCTCGAGTATGCCCTTAAGCGTAACTCAAATTACATTTCTTGGAAGGACTGAATGGAAGAAGTCATGGAAGATAATGGGATGAATGAATTCATTGATAATGATGTCCCAAAACCAACACCACCTGATGCCCAGGATCTAGTAGAGTGGAAGAATAGTGTCACCAAGGCGAGGAGGATCATATTGGAGGGGGTATAAGACCATATTGTCTCTAATATCAACAAGAAAGAAACTACATATGCAATGTGGCATACATTGACAAATTTGTTCAAGAATAGTAGTGACCACATGAATTTGGCACTAAAATACAAGATTCCTAATATTAAAATGTAAAAGAGTGACACAATACCATAGTACCTCGATAGGTTCACACAATGTCGTGATAAGCTTCAGAGTGTTGGTGTTATTTTGTAGAAGATGATATGGTAAGCCTAGCAGTTTTAGGCCTTCCAAGAGCTGCCAAAACTACCAGGATTTGGTTAATGGGATGGAGAAGCTACCAAAATGGGAAATATTATGGTAAGATTTAGTACAGGAAGAGTTCAGATGGAACACCAGAGACGGGACCTCATCCAAGGTTGAATATTAGGAGAAATGTGCCTTGGATGGAAATCCAAAGAAAAGGAAAGGGAATAAATCCCATTCTAAAGTAGGATCTGGTCATGTAGGAAAGAAAAATATTTGTCAAAGATTAAATGTTTTCACTGTCATGAGTTAGGACACTATGCCACGAAGTGTTCACACAGGAAGGTAAACACAAATTCAAGTTTAATTTCACAATTCAACTTGAATTTCACCATCATTGCATGCATCGTGACATTGGTGATGGGTAGTGTGTGGTATCTAGATAGTGGAGCCTCATTCCATATGACGGGAAAAAAATAATTTTTCAGTGACTTGGAGGAGAAGGACCTCAAGATGTACATCGATATGGATATGATAGGAGGTATAGCGTGACCGATATCAATACAGTTACTTTTCACAGGGAGTCTCATTCTCCTCTCACATTGAAATATGTCATGTATGTTCTAGGTATGAAGAAGAATTTAGTTTCAGTTGCAATGTTGGAATATCGTGGCTATGGTGTGATATTTAGAAAAAGAAAGGATTTCCTTCTTCAGATTGCCACGGGATAAGTGAAGAGGATCAGGGTTTGGGTGAAGAACCTCTACAAACTGAATGTAGAAGACTTTGCTTCTTTGAGCATAAAATAAAAGAAGGTGCAAAGTAGCGACATTGGTGAATTATGGCATAGGAAACTTGGCCATCTGCACCCTAGAGCCTTGAATATCATGCAAAAAATTTCTACAGGACTTCCCAATGGTGCATCAGAGAAGAGAGATAAATGCAAAGGGTGAACACTAGGGAAGTACACCAAAGCCACCTTTCTTGATAAGGACAATAGAGCTTAAGCAGTCCTCGAAAGAGTTCACTCATGTCTGTATGGAACTTTCTCGACAGAATCCACCACCAAGCACATGTATTATGTCATATTTGTAGATGATTTATCATGTAAGTGTTGGATATTCTTCATGCAGGAGAAAGATTATACATTCTCCAATTTTGTGAATTTAAAGCACTTTTTGAGAAAGACACTGGCAAGAAAGTGAAGGCTCTTAAGAGCGATAAAAGTTGTGAATATGTGTTGAATGATTTCAAGAACTTCTATGTAAAAGAATGCATTCAATGGGAGTTAATAGCACCTCGTAACCCACAACAGAATGGGGTTTCTAAAAGGAAGAACACAAGTATTGTGGGAGCTGCATGGGTGATGTTGCATGATTATATCCTATGATTACACTTGCAGGTTGAAGCATGTAACACAACGGTATATGTGCAGAACATGAGTTCTCATCGGATTCTTGGGATGAGTACAACAGAAGAAATTTTTTCAGGGAAGAAACTAAATGTGTCACACTTCAGGATCTTTGGTTCATTAGTTTATTGTCATGTTTTCAACGATCCAATGAAAAATATAGAGCCGACAGCTGAGTTGGGCATATTTTTTGGGTACACTGATACACCTCAAAAATATTGGTTGTACTTGCCATCTCAGAAGATGAAATTTCTTTGTAGATATGTGAATTTCGATTAAAGGAAGGCCATGAGATGTTCCCCCAAGAGGTAGATTTGGTTTCATGTAGATGAGGAGCTTTTGGCTTCAAAGGAAGAACCTCAAGATGTTGTGGAGAAGCCAAAAATAGAGGAGAGGAGATTGGAAGGACCCACTTATGCAAATACATCCATAGAAGGAAGGAAGCACACTAGGGAAGCTGGAAAATTATTGCATGATGCTAGAGATAATGAGAGAGCACCCACATCACAATGCGCGAAGAGGAAGTCATCGTATTAGTATACTGGGTACATGGCTCTAAGCAGTGAGATAGTTGATACATAACCATCCTCAATTTAGGAATTGATGTAGAAGCCAGTATGTGTTGATATCATGGTAGATGAATATGATTCCATACTCAAAAAGAGTGTTTTGGAAGTGGTCCCAAAACCAAAGAAGAATTTAGTGGTAGTTTCGAGTTGGATATAAAAGGTAAAGAGGGAAGTAGAAGGGAGCATCAAGAAACACAAGGCTATATTTGTGGCCAAGGGGTTCTCTCAGGTGGAGGGAATTGATTAAGAGTAGAAGTTTGCTCCAGTAGCAAGGTACTCATCTATCAGATCAATTATGTCACTTGCAGTATAGATGGGATGGAAGATACATCAAATGGATATGGGTACAACATTCCTCAATGGAGTGATAGAGGAGGAGGTGTACATTGAAAAACTAGAAGGATTTGAGACCTTTGATAGACAGTCGCATGTGTGTAGACTCAAGCCAGCATTGTATGGATTGAAACAAGCACCTTGTTCTTGGTACACTAGGATCGACAAATATTTCACCAAGTTGGGCTTCACCAAAAGTGAAGAAGATGCAAAACTTTACCATATTTCTTTTGAAGGAAATTTTTTATTATAGTATTATATGTTGATGATTTTATTTTAACTAGTGATGACAAGTTGATAAAATATTGCAAAGAGGATCTTGAAAAATAATTTAAGATGAAGTACATGGGACTCATGAATTTTTTTCTCGGTTTGGAAGTATGGAAAGGAGATGGGGAATTATTTATCTCTCAGAGAAATTATGCCAACAAGATACTAAAGAATTTTCACATGGAAAGTAGCAAACCATTGGGCACTCCTCTAGTAGGCAGTTGGAGGAAAGAGGATGCCACTTCAGGTGAGAAGGTGGAGGCCACTATTTACTAGCATCTTGTGGGTTCACTCATGTACTTGGTGATCACATGACCAAACATGTGTTATGAATTTAAATAGCTTATTCAAGCAATGGTTAAGAAAAAAAAATTTATTGGAAGGCGGTCAAACATGTGCTGAGATACCTGAGAGGCACTACTCAATATGTTCTTTGGTACAGACGGACAGAGGGAGTGAAGCTTCAAGGATTCACAGATGTAGATTGAGCAAGTATTCCATCATATCAAAAGATAACTTGAGGAGGAATATTTAGTATTGGTTCAGTGTTAGTTTATTGGTATAACAGTAAGCAGAGATCAGTTGCACTCAATTCAGTAGAATCAAAGTACATGGCTGCTAGCCAAGCATCTTGTGAAGCTATCTGGATGAGGAAGATTCATGTTGGGTTATTGGTCATATTATGGATCCCACTATGATTTACTGTGACAATCAGAGTTGTATAAAAATATCTAAAAATCGATTTTTTCATGATTGATCCAAGCATATCGACATTCGGTATCACTATCTATGAGATTGTGCATAGAGGAAGATTATGTTGTTGCAATACATTCCTAAAGAATAACAAGATGCATATATTTTGAAAAATGCATTTTCAAGAGGATAATTCGAATTCCATAGATGTAGGATTGGGGTATCTGACATCCCATTTCTTGTTGAGAGGGAGTGTTGAAAAATGGAAACAAGAAAACCATAATTTAATTTTCCCTTGAATTAAATTAGGAGAAAATTGTAATTCCACATCACAAGACAACAATAATGTGTTAACTAAGTTATATTGACTTAATTGGATCAGTTAATCTGAGTTGAGGGGCTAACCTGAGTCATGTAGAGTGATTACTAAATTTTAGCAGCCTAGGTTGAGTTTAATTTGAATTGTAATAATTTAATCTAGTTAAATTGAGTGAAAGTCAGATAAATTAGTTCTAACTATTGGAGGAACTAGTAGGAGGTCTAGCAGTGGGCTACAGCTTCAGTGTTCAATCATTCAATTGATAAATCAACCATAATTAACTCATGCATGCATGACCTACGAGTTACCCAGTTGATATTGGAGTTCAAGGGCAGTGTATTATAAGATGTATAATTATCCAAGTTGTATAGGTGGTGCATGTAGTCATAGAAGGGCCTATAGGGATTGCGTAGTTATGGATGAGGAATTTCCTTAAATAATAGGGTTTGATTCCAAAGGAAACAACACAAGGAATTGGGAGCTTGGGAAAGCATAAATTTGGTTAAATATTAGCCAGAGCATGCTTGTGAAGCAGTGACATAGATTATACTTGTGCATAGTTTGTTCATTCTTCAAAAAGAATTGTATTTATTCTCAATTTTCTTATTAATGCAATACATATAGGAAAGTTTTTTGAGAAATGGCTTTACCCTAGATATATCCTCGATTTATGTGTTTTAACTGATCATGTCACATGTTTTTGATATTTGTTTTCAACCGTGAATTGCTTTCCGCGGATGAGTATAAGTAGATTTGTCTTATGTTTTAGAAAATTAAATGGGCAGTATTGAATCTATAATTAGAGAAGAGAATTCGAATTTAGCTTTCCAAGAGGAACAAGTTTGAAAATATATTCTTTAGAGCTAGTAGGATGGAGTTCTATGGCCTAAGGCTCGAGTATTCCCTTGATGGTTGCTCGAATTACATTGCTTGAAAGGACCGAATGGAAGCATCCATGGAAGGTAATGGGCTGGAAGAATTCATTGATAATGATGTCTTGAAAATATCACCAATTGATGCCTAAAATATAGAAAAGTGGAAGAAAAGTGTCACCAAGGCAAGGAGGATCAAATTGGAGGGAGTACGAGACCATATTGTCTCTAATCTCCACGGGAAAGAAACTCCATATGCAATGCAGAAAAAATTGACATATTTTTTCCAGAACAGTGTTGAACACAGGAAGTTGGCACTCAATGACCAGATTCAGAATATAAAAATGTAAAATGGTGACACAATACTATATTACCTCGGTAGGTTCACACAATTTCATGATGAACTTGGGAGTGTTGATGTTACAGTTATAAAAGATGATCTGGTAAGCCTATCAATTCTAGGCCTTCCCAAGAGCTAGCACAACTACCAGGACTCATTTAATGGGTGGGAGAAGCTACCAAACTAGGAAATATTATGGTCATATTTGGTATAGGAAGAGTACAGGCGGAACACTAGATATGAGACCTCATACAAGGTTGAATAAGAGGAGAACTATGCCTTGGATGGAAAGGCAAAGAGAGGGAAAGGGAAGAAATACCATTCCAAAGAAAAATCTGGTCAGGAAGGCAAGAATAAATATTTGTCAAATATTAAATGTTTTCACTATCATGAGCTGGGATAGTATGCCATGGAGTGTTTGCACAAGAAGGTCGGCAATAAGCCCTGAGGAGAAGTGGAAAATGAAGCTCTAGCTTCACATTTCGAGTTGTATTTCACCCTCATTGTATGCTTGGTGACATATGTTAGCCACCTATAATAATTTGACAAAGAAAAAAGGTGGCTAAATTTGTGACCGAGCCTTCCAGTGAATCTTTTCTTTGAAAATCTATCATTCTTGAAGTCTCAGGTGTCTTTTATCCTTCATGAATCTTCATTGTTGTTTCCATTTATAGACCATGCCATTCTGAAGAAAGATGCTTTCAAAAGGCCTCCATATCCCTCACTTCCCTTTTGTTTTACCCTTCATTTTCCTCCATAACCTTCAAAATTCCCTTTAAACCTCATAAATTCCCTTTTACAAGGTTTAAAAGCCCTTTCTTACCTTATAGGAACACCAAAAAACCCTCTAAAAGCTTGTTCTTGGCCTAAAAACAGTCGTTTGAGCATTATGGCCTTAAACCCCTTTTGGCCTAGCCTTAGCCCTTTTTCGCATGTGACCCACGCTATGACCAAGCGCTAAAGGCATCATCGCAATTGCAAACTCCTTTTCTCCCAAACCTCCCTTCATCTCCTTTCCCCGATGCGATAAGAACTTTTCCTCCTAAATCCTAGTTTCGTTTACTGCCACAAAACCATGCCTCAGCGCTTATTCTAGGCCCAATCCATCACATCAGTAAAATATTAATCCATTGGTCCCATTCCCTTTCCTTCCGCAAAGTGTGATCTCCTGATACGATCCCAGTTGTCCATCCATCGGATATGACGGCTCCCACTTAACCCGACCGCTTGACCCCGCTACCCCATCATCCGCTCCATGACAAAAGAGATTACGCACTTACCTGGCCCACTGCTCTTCCCACCATGCAGCTTTCGGCCTGTCGCGCTCACGCCACACCGTCCAATCTAAGACCCTAGATCCGACGATCCATGATCCATATCGCATCACTCTGCCCCTCCCCCTAGCATCGCGCAACTCTTTTGTGAAATAGGCGGTGTTGGAAATCCACATGTCCAATGATGAATGGAATCGCACTCCATTCGTCCCAAACCACTTACTACCCTTTCGTTGCACGATAACCACTAGTGGTTTTCTAAAACCATTTCTCCTCATTTTCATGCCCCATTTCAAATTTAAACCTGTTTAGTTGTTCTGCCAAGGTTTTTTCCTCCGCCATGCCCCCGAGCCTCTGTTGCAGTTATCCAAACTCCCGCGGGTTTTTTTAACATGTTTATCATGTTTTACAGGGTTCAAAGGGTGGTTAATTCATGAGATTTCCACAGTCACAGTCAGGTGACATAGGTTGCAAAGTGACGATCCTGTAGCCAAATATTGCAAAGGAAAGAATCAGAAAAGGGTTTAACCTCATGTTTATTCGACGGATCACTATCTCTGATCTTTGGCAAACCCTCCAGATCAGCAAAAACCCAGACACCTGAGCAGAAGAAGTAGCAAATTATACCCAAGAGGATTAAAGTTTAATGCATAATATTGAATATTTGACACTCAATCCGTAGATTAAATGATGATTATCAGTGATTAAAGAAATAAAGGAAACCTATCAAGAAAAACGTTATTTCCTAAGAAGGACAAATTCCCACAGCCTACTCCATTTTTCATCGAGCCCCATAACAGTTATTACTCTGACAAAAATTCCTAGAATGTCAGTACAGTGGTTGCAAAGTATGAAAGACCAGAAAGACAAAATCTTCACCTTACTTGTCACAGAGGATTAGACAGAACACTACAGCCAGAAAGTACTTCAAGAAACATACCCTAGAAGTTATTATCAACCTGATAAAGACTTCTAAGTCATCTTAAGGGTACCAGTAGTTAATGTAAAACCATTAAGCAGAGTGGGCATTTGAATACTTCTTCCCTTGAGTCTTAATGAATCATTTAAGTCCTATCTACCACTACTATCACTCATTCACCTATAAGAGCTCATCGAACATACATTGTAAAGGGTTGTTGGTTGTTGGAAATTAACTGGTTGTAAGTTGTTGATTGAGTTAGAGTTCCCTGAGTAGTTGTTCTTAATAGGATGGGAGATGATTTTGGATTGTATCAAGCTATTGGACAAGAATGTATGTGACTGGTTCTGCTCTGCTAATATGACAAGCATGTTCACTGGATCCTGGTCTAAGTCAATGGTGATGTGTCCCTTCTTTGTTATTATTTTCCCTCTGTTTTACATTATGTTTCATTTTCTCTAATAAGAAACAGTAATTTTAGCTTAGAATATACTGCTGCAAGTACCCTAATGTTTCCTGCACATTCTTATCTTTATGTTTTCTTCTATTTGTGTGTCTTAGAAAAAATTCAATATAATTTAATCAGTTGAGGAGTTGGTGTGCCCATGCTTTACTGATGTATGAATTTAGAGTTTGTTCCTTAGATGTTCTTGTCTGGTTCAGCTGAAAGAATTGGGAAATAAGGAGATTTAGTGTTAGCCCTGTCCCCTAAGTTCCCTTTCCAACAGTTAGCTTTTCTAAGATCCCTTTGAGTTGAATTTCAAAAGCAGAGAAGGTTAAAAGTCTTTATCTAATCTTAGGCTTCACTCTATGTTTGAACTTAAGCATTTTCTACTGTCTAAAAGTAGTCAGGAGGACTGCTGCATTGTTGTCTTTGAAGTTAGACTCATCAAGAGTATTGATCATAGAGTTATAAGGTGTGCCCTGTCCCATGACTTACTCCGAATTTGTCACCTTGGAAGGCTTTCCTTGTTATTCCCATCCACTTCCTTATTGTTTCATGCCATACAATCCTCTTAAGAGACCCTCGTATTTAGATGACTAGCCCTTTGAAAGCCTTGGATATTTGGATTGCAAGTAAACCCTTTTATGACCCCATTTCCCAATGAACTTGTATTCTCTTTGAGTTATCTTCCCATTTCCTAAAATCTTTCACTATTCATTCCTTTACCTTATATTAAACCCTTCTTTCAATGTTTCCTAACCAAACAAACAAATCAAAAACACTTGTGCTCTATAACTAGCCTAATACCTTAAATTGAACTTTAAAGATATATTATTCTTTACCTTTTATAGAGAGATCCCTCTCTAGATCCAGGAGGGCTAGATCCTGAGATCCCAAAGCGGTTCTGATGTTTCCTGGTCATTTGGTATGCTAGTATGCCAAATCACTAGGACCCCAACAACATCGGTGATGGGTAGTGTGTGGTATCTAGATAGTGGAGCCTCATTCCATATGATGGGAAACAAATAATTTTTCAGAAACTTGGAGGAGAAGGACCTCCAGATGCACATCGAGATGGGAAATGATGGTAGGTATAGCGCGACCGATATCAGTACAATTAATTTCCAGCAGAAGCCTAGTTATCTTATCACATTTAAATATGTCATGTATGTTTCGGGTCTGAAGAATCATTTAGTTTTAGTTGTTATGTTGTAATATCATGGATATGATGTGATATTTAGAAAACAAAATGATTTCCTTCGTCACATCGCCATGGGAAAATTGAAGCGGATCAGGGTTCGGGTGAAGAAACTCTACAAATTGGATGTAGAAGATTGTGCTTCTTTGAGAATGAAAACAGAGAAGATGCAAAGTCGAGACATTGGTGAATTATGGTATATGCAACTTGGTCATTTGCACAATGGAGCCTTGAAGATCATGTAGTATATTTCTATAGGACTTCTCAAGGGTGAACTAGAGCAGAGAGATACATGCAAATCGTGTACACTGGGGAAGTACACCAAAGCCACCTTTCATGATAAGGGCAGTAGAGTGTAAGCATTCCTTTAAAGAGTTCACTCATATGTGTGTGGAACTTTCTTGACAGCCTCCACGAGCAAGCACAAGTATTATGTTATATTTGTAGATGATTTCTCACGAAGTGTTGGATATTCTTCATGCAGAAGAAAGACCAGACATTCTCCAAATTTTGTGAATTTAAAGAACTTGTTGAGAAAGAAACTAACAAGAAATTAAGGCTCTCAGGAGTGATAACAATGGTGAATATGTATTGAATGATTTCAAGAACTTCTGTGAAAAATTAGGCATTCGTCGGGAGTTAATAAAACACCATAACCCACAGTATAATGGGGTTGATGAAAGGAATAACAAAATTATTGCAAGAGATGCACGACCATTTTTGCATGATCAGGGCCTACCATTGCACTTGTGGGTTGAAGTATGCAACATGGTGGTATATGTGAAAAACATGAGTCCACATATAATTATCAGGATGAGTACACTAGAAGAAGTTTTTTCAGGGAAAAAACCATATGTGTCACATTTTAAGATCTTTAGTTCATCAATTATTGTCACGTTTCCAAGGATGTGGGGAAAAAGCTAGAGCCAACAGTTGAGTTGGGCATATTTTTGGGGTACATTGATACACCTCACAATTATTGGGCATACCTTCCATTCCACAAGATGACAATTGTTCAAAAATATGTGAATTTCGATGAAGAGAAGGTCGTGAGATGTTCCCTTTAGAGGGAGCTTCAGTTGCATGCAGATGAGGAGCTTTTCGCTCCAAAGGAAGAACTCAAGATGTTGCGGAGCATCCAAGAGTAGAGGAGCAGAGAGTGGAAGCACCCAATATAGATAAGGAAGGAAGCTTATATATTATTTCATGATGCTAAAGATAATATGGGATTTCCCACATTACAGCGCAAGCAGAAGAGGTCACGGGATCGGTACAGCGGGTACATTGCTCTAATGAGTGAGATAGTTGAGACATAACCATCATCAGTCAAGGAAGAAGTGCAGAAGTAGCATGGGTTGATGCCATGGTAGAGGAATATGATTCCATAGTCAGAAAGAGTGTTTGGGAAGTGGTCCCAATACCAGAGAACAAGTAAGTGGTAGGTTCGAGGTGGATCTACATGGTAAAGAAAGTAGTAGATGCAAGCATTGAGAAACACAATGCTAGATTTGTGGCCAAGGGATTATCTTAGGTGGAGGAAATTGAATAGGAAGATATCTTTGCTCCATTAGCAAGGTACTCTTCTATCAGATCAATTCTAGCACTTGAAACATAGATGGGATGGAAGATCCATCAAATGGATGTCATGACAACATTCCGCAATGGAGTGATTTAGGAGGAGGTTTAAATTGAACAACTGGGAGGATTTGAGACCTTTGACAAAGAGTCACATATGTGAAAAGTCAAGTGAGAATTGTATGGATTGAAACAAGCACCATGTGATTAGTACACCTGGATCAACAGCTATTTCACTAGGTTGGGCTTCACCAAAATCAAAGCAAATTAAAACCTTTACCATATTGTTGTTGAAGGTAAATTGTTGATTATAGTATTATATTTCAATGATTTTATTTTGAATGGTGATGATAAGTTGATAAAATCCGTCAAATAGTGTCTTGAAAGAGAATTCGAGATGAGGGACATGCGACTGTTGCATTATTTTTCCTTGGTTTGGAAGTATGGCAAGGAGATGGGGAGTTTTTTATCTCTCAGGGAAAGTATTCCAATGAGACACTAAAGAAGTTCCGCATGGACAGTAGCAAACCCATGGACACACATCTAGCAGGAATTTGGAGGAAAGAGGATTCTTCTTCGGCTAAGGAGGTGGAGGCCACTATTTGCAAGTAGCCTATGGGTTCACTCATGAACTTGGTGAACACACGAGTAGAAATGTGTTATGCATTTAACCATCTTAGTCAAGCAAGGGTTAAACCAGCCAAACTGTATTGGAAGGCATCCAAACATGTTTTTAGATACCTCAAAGGCACTACTCAGTATGGTCTATGGTACAGATGAACAAAGGGAGTGAAGCTTCATGGCTTCACAGATGCATATTGGGCGGGTAGTCCATTAGATCAGAAGAGAACTTTAGGAGGAGTCTCTATTATTGGTTCAGTAGTAGTTTCTTGGTATAATAGGAAGCAGAGATCAGTTGCACTTAGTTTAGTAGAAGTATAGTACATGGATGCTATTCAAGCAACTTGTGAAGCTATCAGGATGAGGAATATTCTTGTTGGTTTTATTTTTCAGATGATGGATCCCACTGTGATTTACTATGAAAATTGTAGTTGTATCAAAATCTCTGAAAATACATTTTTTCATGATATATCCAAGCATATCGACATTTGGTATCACCATCTACGTGATTGTGTGTAGAGGGATATTATGTTGCTGGAATAAATTCGTACAGAAGAACAAGATGTAGATATTTTGATAAAGGCATTATCAAGAGGAAAATTCAAATTCCATAAACGTAGGATTGGGGTATATGATAATCCCTTTCTTGTTAAGAGGGAGTGTTGAAAAATGGAAACAAGAAAAATCGTGATTTAATTTTCCTTTGAATTAAATTAGGAGAAAATTGAAATTCCACATCACAAGACAACAAGAATGTGTTAACTAAGTTAGTTTGACTTAGTTGGATCAGTTAATTCGAGTTGAGGGAATAACTTTAGTCATGTAGAGTGATTACTAAATTTTAGGAACCTAGGTTGAGTTTAATTTGAGTTTTAATAATTTATAGTTAAACTGAGTTAAAATCAATTAAAATAGTTCCAATTGTTGGAGAATCTAGTAGGAGGTTTAGTAGTGGAGTTCAGCTTCAATGTTCAACCAGTTAACTAATAAATTAGTCATAATTAACTCATTCATGCATTATCTACAAGTTACCTAGTTGATATTGGAGTTCAAGGACAGTGTAATATCAGTTGTATAATTATCCAAGTTGTACAGGTGGTGCATGTAGTCAGAGAAGGGAATATAGGGATTGAACAGTTATGGATCAGAAATTTACCTAAATAATAGGGGCTAATTCCCAAGGAAACAATGCAAGGAAATAGGAGCTTGGGTAGGAAGAAATTTAGTTAGATATTGTCTAGAGAAGGCTTGTGAAGCAGTGAGATAGATTATACTTGTTCAGATATTGTTTAGGCTTGACCAGACATTGTATTTTATCTCTATTTTAGTATTACTGCAATATAGATAGGAATATGTTTTGAGCAGTGGATTTCCCTTAGATATATTATATGATATGTGTGCTAATTGATTCATGTCGCATGTTTTTGATATTTCTTCTCAATTATGAATTGTGTTCCATAGATGAGTATAAGTATATTTTTCTTATGTTTTAGAAAATTACATGAGTATTATTGAATATAAAATTAATTTCTACAACAAAAACAACTTTGTTCTTCTCCTACCATGACACCCCCACTATAATCTTCCTAGAAGAAACACACTCGAGAAACAACTACCAAGGCTAATTCCTTAACTTCGAGGTCTGAGGCTCCAAGGTCCACGACACCCTAGAGCTAATCTCTTCAAAAGAGACTCCATTCTTAGTGGAAATTATTATTGATGAGAACCCTGAACTCGAAATAAAATTTTATTGGTGAGAAATCCCAATTTGGCGGAAATTATTCTTGGCGAAAACCCTCCCTGTGACATCACGGGGGCCTTCTGCTATCATTATTCCATTCACAGCTCCATTCCACATGTCTGATGGCCTGCTATAATGTAATTAATCCTATGGTATGTGGGAATATCCCCTTCCCCACAGACATCACTAGGCGGGGAGGTCCCCATTGGAATATGGTGCGTTGATCTCACATGAACCATCCAACTATAAATATGGTCGAAAAACTTCCCTCTCCCACTTTGACGTCACAAGGAGTAAAGCCCTATGACATTTCTAACAATCGATCACTATGGCGTTCCTCTTTCGGCCATCACAGTTAACCTCCACCCTCAGTTATGGTGACATGGCCATACGGAATTCACGATCCATCCCTTGGGGCTTAACCTCCTACCTAATGTGTTCTCCTCTGAAATGATATAGGTTATATATATATATATATATATATATATATATATATATATATATATATATATATATATATATATATATATATATATATATATATATATATATATATATATATATATATATATATATTGTTCTCTACTTTCCATAAAATGTTACATGACATTAGTTGTGCTTTCTAACCTCAAGAAAAACCCATGGTTATATGGGTTATTTACCCTCACCTCCATCAAAGAACTAAGGTTATATGACACATTCATAACCCTTGTCTCCACCTGAATCATCATAGTTGCACCATAGAATTTACGTCCATAACGAATAATGATTGGGTGCAATTATGGAATTGTAAAGAGTGTGTCATGTTGCTACGAATACATTGGGTAGAAATCCTCAAGGATATATTTCAAGCATAAAGGACACTAACATAGTATAAAAGGTCGTCAGATTAATTCTTGCATCGATTTGTCTTGATGGGTTTTCAATACTATGATAGAAGAGAACCACTACTTGGTTCAGTAATTTTCAATGGAAAGTATGGTTAAAATCCCCAACTGTTTCCATCATGCATCTTAAGACTCCAGATTATCTGAATGTGACTAGTCTCCACAATCACAAATCGAAAGGAGGAATAGTAGTAGTGAAAGTAGGCTAAATGAAGTTTGGAATTTTACTTATTTTCAAGGATGTAATTACCATGATACGAAATCATGTAAGATTAACCATGTTAACTCTTTTATCAACCATAGCACAAGAAATAATATTTTCACCACTATAATTTGGAATTGGTGTGATGATTGAGCCTTCTCTCAGATATCAACTTATTAACATTATTAGTAGCTTATAAAGACTAATAGTTGCCTCTAATCAAGACATTCAACACATGTTTGAAATCAACCTTCACAAACATGAAAATTTACACGAATGATAATCCATACTCTATTATTATCAAAACACTTAATATACATATAGAGTGAAGTACTTAACCATGAGAAAAAAATTACCATCAGATATATGGCATAAATATAGATGTCACAAGTTCAAGGTACCAGAAACGGGAAATCAGGTCATCAAACATACGAAACAGTTTCATCAACACAACAGAGAAGAAAGGGTTTTCCCATGCTTGAGAAATAATAAGATAGAAGCATAGACCCAAAAACCTGGGCATACTTGTAATATTCTAAAATGGAAAACACAGGAATATATAACATCTACAACATTCCAAATAAGCAAAACAGGGATATAACACTAAAATCTGGAAAATGCAATAAATATGTTGCAACTGGAAATTATATCAAGACATTATAATCATGAGTAGAAACAGTTGAGTCATCATCATAAAAAACATAAAATATAAAGTACATAGTGCTCTAAAGAAGATGCACTCAAGCCAATAATAAGTGGTTGAAATACACTAATGAAAACTAGCACTGGAAATGTTGTGTTGTTACTGATGTTGCTACTGGAAACTATTGTTACTATGAAGAAGAACCATGTGCGGGAGGATTATAGAGTGCTCTGAAAGATCTAGGCTTTTAACCATGGAATCTACTCACAAAACTCAGAAAAACCCAGAATTGGTTTGGCCATATTTTAACTTTGTATTTTTGGCTCTTTTTGGGTTGCCAACTACACCCTACTGGCTGACTTACACACTCCTCCTAGGTAACTATTGATATGGGGCTGAAATGATGATATAACTTCTGAAATAGCACCCAATCATCTCAATACATGAAGTTCTGATCCCTTCTCTAGATTCTCAAGCTAGAAACTTGAAATCTAGCTCCTCCTTCCTCGACTCAAGTTGCAGCTGCAAACTGCACAACTGCTGGAATGGACTGCACTGTCAAGGAGGCTGAAGTTGTAGCCTATTGTTTTATGATGGAATATAGCTCACGGCTGATATAAATAATCTCACCAAAGTGAGGGAAAGACCCATCACAATATTACAAGCTGAAAGACTTGGAACTTCCTTCCTCCCTTAGATCTGCCAGGCTAGACTACGTAATTCCTGAAGGAATTGTTGTTGCATTGAGGTGTAATATGATGACCTGATGTCAAATATCACAATGATTCTCCTGGAATACTGAAATGGAAGCACAAGATGAAAGGATGAACCCTCCACCAATTTCTTAGCTGAAATTCTAAGAACTACATTCCTCCTCTCAAACCCTAATACATGAATGTGTAATTCCTGAAGTTGTATATGAAGAACACAGGGGATGACTATGGCATCAATTCCCGATGATGAATAGCTGCTCAAAATAACCTTCCCATAGTAGGCACTCGAAGTCCCCCATGGGTAAGGGTGGGATTCCCTCCCAGGAACACCCGTGTGCTAAACAAAATTGCAGACTTAGCTAAACAGCTGAAGTGTGAAAATAATGTCAAAAAAAAATACAATATAAAATTCCAGACTGATTTTCTTTGTTGCCCTCATGTTCCTTATATGGTTGTGATCCTTCCCTAGCCTTGGCCCACCTCATAACTACACTGCACATGTGGCCACTAGTGTCCATGAAGACTATGTTGTCTCTCCATGATCTCCATGATCTTTGCAATTAATCCCCACTCCCTCCATCATGTGTGCATTTAATGCACCACTTCCTCCATCACTGCATCATTAATTCTCTATGATCTTACTTTTATTCCTACACTATCTCCATCATCTTCCTCATTATCTCTCCATAATCTCCACTCTTCCTTCATTAATGAGCTGCTCCACTAATCCATGATGCTAATATACTATCTACTAACCCAAATTCACACAACCAAAGTGAATTTTATTCATCTATGGGGTTTATGGGTCCCTCCACCCTTTTATTTACTTAATTAATTGAGAAAATTAAGAAATCTAATATTCCAATTTACTGATGGAAAATTGGTAATATTACAATCCTCTCCGCTAAAATGTTTATTGTCCTCAAGCAACTACAAAAACGAATGCTACAGAAATCCTCCTCCCTCCAAATGGCATCCTCATATGGAAGTTCTCCCCATATGATCCAATGTGTAATGAATGCCCAGCTCCAAATCTACCTCTCTAGAATGTCTAGAATGGCTTCCAACTGTATAGCTAGATGCCTGTCCTCATCACTGAACCTCCAAGTGGAAACCATCTAATGTTCCATAGTCTCTTCTTTGCATGAGACATATGAAGTGAATTGGTTCCTCCCCCCAAAGGAAAGTCCCAACTCATGAACCATCTCTCCAACCCATGCTACCTAGAGTAGGATGTGCCTCTCCATGCTCCCATCATTGGCCCTGTTGGCCTTGCTTGCTCCAAGCATCATCTCAACACTTTGAAAAATAGGAAACAGATACATATGGGTTGACATGTGAAATGTTGAACCATACTCTCTCAATAACATCCACCGCAACAATTCATCTTGCTGCCATACCACCCCATCATCATACCAAGCTTGGTGGCCATACTCTCCTAACATAAGCTAATGTACCAATGCCTCTTGTTGCCATATGCCCTCCTCATCATGAAAGGTATGGGAGAAAGTTATCCCGTACTCTCCCAAGAGTAACCAAAGAAACAATGACTCTTGTTTCCACCTCACATCCTCATCATGCAAGCCATGGAGCAACAACATATTGATTGACATGTAGAATGTCACATCAGCCCAACATAACCAAGCTCCATGGTGCCACATCATGTGAGTGCCATATAATGTTCCAAACAATAAGATACCCATTGACATAGGATATATCATGTGATGGCCAAACTCTCTCCAAAGTAGCCAGTGAATCCATGCTTCTTGCTGCTGCATCACCTCAGTATTGTGCAAGGCATGGAACATACCAATATGAAATGTTAGGTGGTAACCATACTCACCCAAGAGAAGCCAACACAACCATGCTTCTTTCTTCCCTGTGTCATAGATCTGCAAGCAGTTCACCAACCACTTGCTCATCATCCTCACCCATCCATCTAAATGTGGGTGATGACTCATATCATGCTCCAACTTGGTATCCACCCAATGGAGAATACCATCCTCAATCTAATGATCTTTGCACCATGATATGTTTAAGTGCATCCTCCTTGAGGTTACTCCATGAGAACCTCTCATCAGTGACCTGGTAGAATCCATAATATTCTGAATATGATGTAGGTAGAAACTTCTCTTTGACCTATGAGATGCTCATGAAGAAGGCTCCATCCTGATAATTGAAAATTCCATCCATCATAAGATGTATACCAACTATCATATGTCCATCCAATTCTTCATGAGTGAAGCAGTCATCAGAATGCTCCAAGAATAGTTGGGCCCCCAACTCATCATTGCTCCTTAGTGACAGCATTGTTGATCTCCATGATGGTGAATCTACATTCTCATGGCCATACACAATGTTGAACTCATAGCCTAGAATTGTACTGATTAGGAACATTCTCATCCCATCCTTTGAAACTCCACACTTCAACACAAAGTGTTGTGTGTAGCTCAATACTAAGCAACTAGGATGGCCATACATCTCCTCCTTGAACAAGTCAAGGGTCCTCTACACAGTGATAGTTTGTTGCTCAAAATCAACAAGGTGCTCTAACCCTTGGATATACAATTGCCCTGATGGCATGATCCCATAAATCTCAAACTGAGGTGCTGAAATAACATGGGATGAAAATGTTTGCAAACCTTGGATCAGCTGAAACTTGAAAACATCTTGCAAAGCTACAATATTTCCTCCAACCGGTGCAATGGCTTCTCCAACTGCTGGTGATGGTGATGGTTGCTCCTCTACTACTGCACCAACGTTGGTATCCACCTCATCCTCCTCATGCATATTCTGAATCATGCATGGGACTCTCATTGTCAAGTGCTCAAGACCACCTTGCAAAGATGCAAGTGCTCCTTCATCTGATGCAAGTACCTCTGCAGCTGGTAGTTATGGAAGTTCCTCCTCTTCCGGAGTGACAGTGTTGACATCATCCCTTTGTTCTTGATATGTTATCACATCAATGTTGGGAAATGTCTCTATGGAAAGTACCTCCAGTTTCCTTCTATCAAACTTCTTAATCAGCCTTTGAGTGAAGTACTTCACTCTTGCATGTTTTAAATGGCTAAACCACTAATCCTTTTCTCCACCCTCAAGGTGCAATGTTGCAATCTCCACAACCTCTCTTTCCGCTACTGGGTGTAGCTGGCAAGGATAATTTTAAGGATGGAAAGTTGTCTTGAAGTTTAAAACGTTGGTGAATTTCACTAGTCCCTAATATGTTAACTATAAAATTTTATTTATATGTTTGAAAATTATACAAAATTATAATGATTTATATATAGTCTCTATATAATTTTGGCTATTTTTAAGGTAAAACAATTTTATATTGTAAAATTTGGGCGAATCATTTTTACCAAAAAATGGAAATTGGCAAATCTCCTTTTTGGAAAAATCATGGAAAATTAGCCCACCTACGAATATTTGCCCCTAAAATTTTCCAGGGTAGCTGGAAGAAATGATCTAACTCCTTCATCCAATATTTTATTGTTCTTGTGGATGATCCATCAAATGTAGGCAAGAATAATCTATTTTGCATATGCATTCTTCTTCTATTGTTGCTGTGAGATCTCCAGTTTTCTTTGATTTGGATAAACTGTTGGAGAGTTAGATTATCCTTGCATGATCTTGATTGAAACTTTTACTCTACAAGATAATTACTCAGAGTTTCATGCTCTAAGCATCCCCCATCTCCATGCCATTCATCTCCTTTTGCAAGGAAAGTGGACATAGAAAAGTGTTGTGGAGCTCTTTGCATTGCCGATTGTTTATGTTGCTGATAGGAAGTGCTTGGACCTTCCTCATTCTGAAACCATCTTAAGGTTTCTCTTTTCCTTCCCCTTCTCATTTATTTAGTCTTCGTGGAGAGATCCTGCATAGCTATAGAGAGAAGTGTGGAAAAACTTAATCCTTTCGCCATTGAAGACTTCTTCCTTTTCTGCTTCTTCTTATTATTCTTCTGATGTCATGAATTTCCCACAAGTTGAGCCAAAGATCATGCTCTGATACCACTATAATATTCCAGATTGGAAAAGACAAGAATATAGAACATCTACAGCATTCCAAATAAGCAAAACAGGGATAAACACTAAAAATGTCGGAATTATGCTGCAACTGGAAATTATATCAAGACATTATAATCATGAGCAAAAGTAGTTGAATCATATCATTATAAACAATAGAAATATAAATTACGTAGTGCTCTAAATAATATTCACTCAATCCAACAAAAAGTGGCTGAAATACACTAATGAAAACTAGCACTGGAAATGTTGTGTTTCTACTGTTGCTACTGTTGGAAACTACTGCTACTGTGAAGAAGAACCATGTGCGAGAGGTTGTTGGAGTGCTCATAAAGATCCAGTATTTTAACCATGGACTCTACTCAAAACACCCAGAAAAACCCATAAATGGTTTGGTCGTATTTTAACTTTGGATTTTCGACCCTTTTTGGGTTGCCAACTGCACCTTGCTAGCTAACTTACGCACCCCTCCTTGTTAACTATGAACATGGGGCTGAAATGATGATCTGGCTACTGCAATAGCACCCAATCAGCTCAATACATGAAGGTTTGATCCCTTCTCTAGATTCTCAAGCTAGAAACTTAAGATCTAACTCCTCCTTCCTCAGTTCAAGTTGTAACTGCAAATTGCACAACCGTTGGAATGGACTGCACTATCAAGGAGGTTGAAATTGTAGCCTACTAATGGATGATGAAATATACCTCACAACTGATATAAATAATCTCACCAAATTGAGGAAAATACCACTCACAGGATTCCAAGCTGAAATGCTTGGAACTTCCTTCCTCCCTTAGATCTGCCTGGCTGGACTGCGCAATTCCTGAAGGAACTGTTGTTGCATGGAGATGTAATATGATGGCCTGATTCTGGATATCACAATGCTACTCCTGGAAAACTGAAATGGAAGCACAAGATGAAAGTATGAACCCTCCTTCGATTTCTTAGCTGAAATGTTAAGAAGTACCTTCCTCCTCTCAAACCCTAAGACAGGAATGTGTAATTCCTAAAGTTGTATATGCAGGAGAGAGGGGATGACTATGGCACAAATTATGGGTGATGAATAGCTTCTCAAAATAACCTTCCCAGAGTAGGCACTCGAAGTCCCCCAGGGGTAAGGGTGGGATTCCTGCTAGGGAATGCTCGTGTGCTAAACAGCAATGCAGACTTAGCTAAACAGCTGAAGTGTGCAAAGAATGTCAAATGAAAATACAATATAAAATTCTAGGCTAATTTTCTTTGCTACCCTCATCTTCCTTATATGTTTTTGAGCCTTCCCTAACCTTGGCCATGAAGACTGCATTGTCTCTCCATGATCTCCATGATCTCCATGACCTCTGCAATAAATCTCCACTCCCTCCATCATGTGTGCATTTAATGCAGCACTTCCTCCATCACAACATCATTAATGCTCTATGATATTACTTTTATTCCTCCACTATCTCCATCATCTTCTTCATTATCTCTCCATAATATCCACTCTTCCTTCATTAATGAGCTACTCCACTACTCCATGATGTCAATCTACTATTTACTAACCCACATTCACACAAAAAAAGTGGAATTATTCATCTATGGGGTTTATGGGTCCCTCCACCCTTTTATTTACTTAATTAATTGAGAAAAGTAAGAACTCTAATATTCTAATTAACTGATGGAAAATTTGGAATATTATGGTCCTCCGCGCCAAAATCTTGCTTGTCCTCAAGCAACGTCAAAAGTGAATGCTACAAAAATCCTCCTCCCAGCTCCAAATATCATCCTCATATGGAAGGTCTCCCCATCTGCTCCAATGTGTAATGAATGCCCAGCTCCAAATTTTCCTCTCTAGATTTTCTATAATGGCTTCCAACTGTATATCTAGATGCCTCTCCTCATCACTGAACGTCCAAGTGGCAACCATATGTTGTTCCATATTCTCTTCTCTGCATGAGACATATGAATTGAAGTGGTCCCCCCCCCCTCAAAGGAAAGTCCCAACTCATGAACCATCTCTCCAACCTATACTAGCTGGAGTAGGATGTGCCTTTCTATGCTCCCATCACTGGCCCTATTGGCCCTGCTTGCTCCAAGCATCATCTCAACACTGTGCAAAATAGGAAACAGAGACATATGGGTTGACATGTGAAATTTTGAACCCTTACTCTCTTAATAACAACCACTGTAACAATGCCTCTTGCTGCCATACCACCCCATCATCACACAAAGTATGGTGGCCATACTCTCCTAACAGAAGCCAACATAGTAAGGCCTCCTGATGCCATCCCCCCTCCTCATCCTGCAAGGTATGGGAGAAATTCAGCCCATACTCTCCCAAGAGTAACCAAAGAAACAATGACTCTTGCTACCACCTCACATCATCATCATGCAATCCATGGAGCAACAAAATACTGATTTACATGTAGAATTTCACATAAGCCCAACATAACCAAGCTCCCTGCTGCCACATCATGTGAGTGCCATGCAATGTTCCAAACAATAAAATACACATTGACATAGGATATGTCATGTGATGGCCAAACTCTCTCCAAAGTAGCCAGCACAGTCATGCCTCCTACTGCTGCATCACCTCAGTATTGTGCAAGGCATGGAACGTACCAATCTAAAATTTCAAGTGGTAACCATACTCACCCAAGAGAAGTGAGTGCAGCCATACTTCTTGCTACCCTATGTCATAGATCTGTAACTATTTCACCAACAACTTGCTCATCATCCTTACCCATCCATCCAATTGTGGGTGATGACTCATATCATGCTCCAACTTGGTATCCACCTAATGGAGAACACCATCCTCCTCAATCTGATGATCTTTGCACTCCATGATATGTTGAAGTGCATCCTCCTTGAGGTTACTCCATGAGAACCTCTCATAGATAACTTGGTAGAATCCATAAGATTTTGAATATGTTGTAGGTAGAAACTTCTCTTTGAGCTGTGAGATGCTCATCAAGAAGGGTCCATCCTGATAATTGAAAATTCCATCCATCATAGGATGTCTACCAACTATCATATGTCCATCCAATGCTTAATTAGTGAAGTGGTCATCGGAATGCTCCAAGAATATTTGGGCCCCCAACTCATCACTGCTCCTTAGTGACAACGCTGCTGATATCCATGATGGTGCATCTATTGTCTCATGGCTATACACAATGATGAACTCATAGCCTGGAATTGTACTGATTAGGACTATGCTCATGCCATCCTCTGAAACTCCACACTTCAACACAAAGTGTTGTGTGTAGCTCAATACAGAGCAACTGAGATGGATATACATCTCCTCATTGAACAATTCAAGGGTCCTCTGTGTAGTGATATTTTTCTGCTCCAAATCAGCAAGGTGCTCTAACCCTTGGTTATGCAATTTCCCTGATGGCATGATCCCATAAATCTCAAACTAAGATGTTGGAATAACATGGGATGAAAATGTTTGCAAACCTTGGATCAGTTAAAACTTGGGAACATTTCGCAAATCTACAAGAGTTCCTCCAACCGGTGCAATGGCTTCTCCAACTGCTAGTGATGGTGATGACTGCTCCTCTACTGCTGCACTAGCACTAGTATCTGCGTCCTCCTCCTCATGCATCTCCTAAATCATGCATGGGACTCTCAATTTCAAGTGCTCAATACCACCTTGCAAAGATGCAAGTGCTCCTTCATCTGATGAAAGTACTTCTGTAGCTGGTGTTAATGGAAGTTCCTCCTCTTCTGGAGTGACAGTGCTGACATCCTCCCTTTGTTCTTCATGTGCTATCTCATCAATGTTGGGAAATGTCTCTATGGAAAGCACCTCTGGTTTCCTTCTATCAAACTTCTTAATCAACCTTTGATTGAAGTTTGCATAAGCAGTCACTCTTGTATGTTTTATATGGTTGAACCACCAATCCTTTGCTCCACCCTCAAGGTGAAGCACTGCAATCTCAACAATATTTCTTTCTGCTACTGGTTGTAGCTGGAAGAAATGATCTAACTCCTTCATCCAAGCTTTTATTATGCTTGTGGATGATCCATCGAATGTAGGCAAGAAGAATCTATTTTGTATATGCCTTCTTATTCTATTACTGCTACGGGATCTCTGGTTTTCTTTGATTTGGATAAACTATTGCAGAGTTATATTCTCCTTGAATTCACTTGATTGAGATTTTTAATCTACAAGATAATTACTCAGAACCTCATGCTCTAAGTATCTGCCATCTCCATGCCTTTCATCTCCTTCTGCAAGGAAAGTGGACATAGAAAAGTGTTGTGGAGCTCTTTGCATTGTCAGTTGTTTATGATGCTGATAGGAAGTGCTTGGACCTTCCTCATTGTGAAACCCTCTTGAGGCTTCTCTTTTCCTTCCCCTTCTCATTTATTTATTCTCTGTGGAGAGATCCTAGATAGATCTAAAGAGAAGTGTGGCAAAACTTAATCCTTGAACCATTGAAGACTTCTTATTTTTCTGATTCTTCTTCTTATTCTTCTTATGTCATGAAGTGCCCATAAGCTAAGCCAAATATCATGCTCTAATAGCACTCTAATATTCCAAAATGGAAAAGACAGGAATATAGAACAACTACAGCATTCCAAATAAGCAAAACAAGGATGTAACACTAAAATCTAGAAAATTTCGGAAATATGCTGCAACTGGAAATTATATCAAGACATTATAATCATGAGAAGAAACAACTAAATCATATCATTATAAACAATAGAAAATATAAAGTTTATAGTTCCTCTAAAGAAGATTCACTCAAGCCAACAAAAAGTGGCTGAAATACACTAATGAAAACTAGCACTGGAAATGTTGTGTTGCTACTGTTGTTGCTGTTGGAAACCGTTGCTACTATGAATAAGAACCACGTGTGGGAGGTTGTTGGAGTGCTCAGAAAGATCCAGGATTTTAACCACTAACACTACTCAAAAAACCCCAGAAATTGTTTGGCCAGATTTTAACTTTGGATTTTCGGCCCTTTTAGGGTTGCCAACTGCACCCTGCTAGCTGACTTACGCACTCCTCCTGGGTAGCTGCTAAGATGGGTCTGAAATGATGAGTTTCCTCACTACTCCATGATGTTTATCCATTATCTACTAACCCACATTCACACAGAAAAAGTAGATTTTATTCATCTATGGGGTTTATGGGTCCCTCCACCCTTTTATTTACTTAATTAATTGAGAAAAGTAATAACTCTAATATTCTAATTAACTGGTGGAAAATTGGGAATATTACAATACTTTACTGGAAAACTTGGGAAAGAAACCATGTGAGGTAAACAATTCAATAAGGCTATAGAAGAATAAATAAACCTTCATTATTCCACTCAGAACATATACAGTGTTAGAAAGAACTTAAAACAATAAAAACAAGATCATACCACTACAATGTGAGAACATTTCCATGTTGGTTAATACTCGAACATAACCAATATAACCACACATTATTCTAGTACCTTTAAAACAATGTCAAAAAATATATGAGTTAGTCATGTAGACAATATAATCAAAAACCATGCCTCATATAGGAATGGCCTCAATAAAATCAGTATATGTAACATATATTCATTATGTTTGTATAACATAGGATATAGATATCTCAAATGCTATTAGAAATTAAGTTTGGGACAACCATTCTCCACCCAACCATAGACAAGCTGCAACTAGTGCTCACTATTGTGCAGGAAAATCCCCTCTGCGGGCAGAGGCGATCCCTCTAGCCCTAAGGTGGGTCTAGCAACAAGGGAACATGTTGGTTTCTAAATTTCTAGTTCATAAACAAAATATAGATTGGAATATATGTCCTACCTCAATCCAACGCTCTTGACGTAGTACGTTGTGTTAGACTCCTGTATTTCACAATATCACAAGGTGACTGATTATTTCTTATATTTTTCATACTGAAAATAATATTCCATGACTATAATTTATTTTTAGAAAATAAAGGGAGATCCTAGCTTTCAAGAGGATCAAATGAATCTATCTTCCATTTAATTTAGTTAAAAGAGGAGAGTGTTGCTGATTAAGTGTGATGGTGAGCGAAATCCATACTACCATCATTCATTCCATCTACCCTCTTCTTACCTTCCATTTTCCCAAATTATGACACTCCCATACTCTGAATCCCATTCAAAACCCCAAAACCCACATACATAACCTTTTTGGACTCACTACTTTATAAAACCCACTTATATTAAAAATTCTGAAATTCTAGCTCTTCCCATATTCCGCACCCCACAAGCTTTACCCTTTTTTCTTAAATTCATCACCGAAACATGAAAACCCTGCTGATGCACTTTGATGGGACCCATCCAAACCTTTATATATTACCAATCCAAATGAAAAACCTTTGTTTGTGCAGTTTCCTTACGCCTCTGCGTCTTCTTACTTTTCCGTGTTTAACGCATCACACTTCGCACTATGCTCATTTTTATAATTTACTTTTTAAAAGAGCACGCAAGTTAAATGTTCTAATTTGAGATGTGATCCAATTGCAATCGCAAATCGCAGTTTTCAAAGAATTTTCACCAGAGGTAAAGGTTAAAAGTTCTAACATGCGACATGCGATGCGAGTCGGACCCAATTGCAATCGTAAATCTCATTGTTTAAAGAACAAGTGTGGGGGTAAATGTTAAAATTGCTGAAGTGCGATATGGGTGACGTAGCGATGATGTGGCAGTGATGTGGCAGATGACATAGCTCTGACATGGCAGATGACGTGGAAAGATGACGTGGTAGGGTGACATGGCAAGTGATGTAGCCCTAGCCCATGTATCGCACATCGCAAGTTTTAAGAGTTAAGCACGAAGGTGAATGTTATAATCGCCAAAACGTGATGTGCATTGCAGTCGGACCCAATCGAAAATCACAAATCGCAAATGTTAGAGGATAGGCGCAAAGGAGAAGTTAAGGAAGTGGTATGAGAAGTGCGATATCGACACAGATGTGATGCGGTTTCATAACTGAAATCAAAACATTCTCATATCCGAGTAAATGGGTTTTTACGTTGTTTTGTGTGTAAAACAAGTCACATCGCACCTACAAGGTTTGGAGCTAAAGGCTTTCCACCTCATCATGCCACTATCATCCTTAATCTAATGGCTTATGTTTCATTCCGCACCCCCCCCCCTTACAAGCCTAACTTTATCGTCACAGGGGGGTCCAGAACGAGTGGTTTTCAAGAAAGGGACCCCCTTATGTGTCATTCTCTCATAAATTAACAACCCCCCCCCCTATATTACCTCTTACCACTTCATGGGGGTTCAGAATACCATTTGTCTCCTTCAAAAGCCACTTTCCCCAAATAAGCTGGTATTAGTTTGTAACAGAGAAAGGGGAGTAAGATCAGAGAAGCGGCAGTGCCAGCACCGCATTGGAATTTATCATCCGGCAAAGGCGGTCCGAATAACAAAGCTAGATGTGGGAACATCCATTTATTGCCTCTTCGAAACCATCACAGATTCCTCCAAAGCTTACTGTTTGATCTTCCAAGGAGCCATTAGAGCATTTGGATCTACGAAGAGTTGCCCAAAATTAATCCCAGAGGCAGTGTTGTTGTCAAAGATGTCTTATCACCGCATACATGTATCCACTTGTCCATTTTATGCTTAAACGTAATCACTACAGTAGGAAGATTAACCGACTTAAGTTTTCTATAAATGTTGTATGCTTTAGCAGTGTAAAAGGGGGCCCGGAAGGGGAAAAAACATTGTAATAGATTATGTTGGTTGTAAGCACTCTCTTTTGGATGAATGAATGAGTATGTTGTTTTCTAGATTCTTGTGTTATGATTTGTGGTGAAGTGCTTCTCCCATGTAATTTGTGATTCTTTTATTTTACATATTGTTTTCTTTCTTTACTGCGGATAGAAATATTTATGTAGGATTTACCATAGGGTACCCTCGTCAGTCTTGAAATAGTACATTATGTTTTCCTCTAATACTTGGATGAAGAATTCAGAGACGGTTTGATCTACATCCATGTTGAGACCAGAATGTAGAATTCAAAGACGGTCTGCTCTACATTCCTTTTAAGCCTTAATCTCCTCCTCTTTTCCATTTCATAAGTTGTAAAGATACATTGACATGGCTAGCTTTCCTAGTTGCACCTGACCTTAGTTGTTCATCTATTTGATTTTTCTTACACCTGTTTGACTCCATATCCCAATGGCCCTCTTCTGTTACTAAACCAAATCTTCAAACAAACCTATGCACTAATATCTAGCCTAAAATGCCCCTGTAAAAAAATTTATATCTAACAGAGAGAGCCCTCACTAAGTCTAGGAAGGCTAGGTCCTAGATTCCAAAGCTGGTTTGATGTTTCCCTACATAGTTTTGTCTTCAGCCTTCAAAATTACAGAGTGATAACATAATGGCGACCATACTAGGGATAACAAAAGTTATCTTCCTTAGAAATCACATCAAAGTTCAAATCTGATTACTGATGGTGGACAGTGACCAGACACAAGAAGGCTGAATTATTCACCTAGCAACTCCATGATTCAAAGAACCTAGCTTTTGAGCATTCATGACAACTCCACAACATCTCACTAGAGTTCTTGCTGAACAAAATGACAAGGTTTGTGGCATACCTTCTATCTAGTGAAGTTCTAAATGCATTCAGGAATCAGTTATCAGAATTTCAACTTGATGAATATTTTCAAGCTACTGTCTTTATCATTTTGAAGTCAAGCAAGTTTAATCTTGAAGCTAAAAAATGTTTTCTGGAGATAGTTACTGAAAGATATGAAACTGGTATTAAAATTTTGAATTCTCAAATTCAGTCGTATAATTTCTGAGATCCTAAATAATTCTTGGAAAATATTCCTTCCCCTAAGAAAGAGGAAATAGTACTACCTCTTGACTTACATATTGAGGATGATTGTGCTTTCAAGTACCAGACTGAAGATGAGGTTTCAAGGTTTAATATTGGGGATACAACTAACAAACTAGTCATGAAAGGCCTAGAAGCAGGTATTATACATCAGACTTTAATTGATCTTATAGCAGAGTATATGAAGGTTCTTTTTAGTTCAAGTTTTCAATCATGTATTCTCTATAAAGAACAAATACATCAGCAATTTCCATTACATATTATAACTTTGGTTATGAGGATGCATAATCAAATTATATTGCTGATTTTCCTAAAAAAAAGTCAATTTTTCCATATGTTTATGTTGCTACTTGGCTGGCTGCACTGACATTATTGTATCATTTAGAACAATAGCAATTTCAGTAGAGTAGGGTAGGTAGGTGTGCAAATAAGCTCAGTACTCTCAGCATCTTTCTATTTCTAGTTTCATATTGCTTCCCAGTTTTCAGTACAAGTATTTTCCAGACTTCAATTTGTAGAGAGTGTTGATTTTGAACTAAGCCTTCTCAGCCACAGAGGTTTTTGAAGAAGATCAAGATGCAGATTTGGGATTAGCCCAATGGATCAGGCCACTAGTCTATAGTGTTATTGACACCTCCTAAAGGAGCTGCCATCCCTAGTTGAAGCCACTGTTAGACTCTTTTATTTCACAGTATCACAAGGTGACTGATTATTTATTATAATTTTCATATTAAAAATAATATTCCATGACTATCATTTAATTTCAGAAAAGAAAGGGAGATCCTGGCTGTCAAGAGGATCAAATGAGTCTATCTTCCATTTAACACAGTTGAAAGAGGAGAGTGTTGTTGAGTAAGTGTGATGGTATGTGAAATCCATATTACCCTCATTCATTCCATCTACCCTGTTAGTATGAATCCTTTGTCGAAGTGTACGAAAAAAGACCACTTTAGCTACGCATAACTAATAGCCCTAACAACAAAAGTGGCTTCCAATATCTTCAGATCTGCGGTTAGTTAGACATAAAAGAGCTGCAAAAACCAGATCTATGCATGGAAATACATTAAGCAGAAAAAATAAGGGTTTGCTCCATATACCAATAGACAAGACAAGAACAATTTTTGAAAGAATTTTTATATTAATGGGGCACCTAGGAGGAAAAAAAGAAGGTGTATCCAATTCTCCTCAGTGGGATGGGTTCTTGGAAGTCCTCAGCACTTCAGATCTAAGATTTCTCTCTCTTGTTGGTGTAGAAAACCCACACAAAGAATGGAACTCAAAGGGAGCTCTCACAGCAAATGGTAGAAAATGGTGACCAAGTGTATAGAACCAGAGAGATCTAATAGGCAACAAAAGGTGAAGAATGGTAGGAAAAACCCTCCTATTTATAACAAAATATTGGGTCATTCTAGATCTTGGTGCATGGGTTAACCAGATCTAGATCCACTTTTTATGGAATATTTTATTATATTTGTTGGAGGGAAAAGGTATTTGACTTGGGTCAAATCCCTTAATTTGTCAAAAATAAATAAATAAATGATTTATTTATCTTTTAAGGAAGCGGTTAGAAGATAATCAAATAAATAATGATTTATTTAATTATTTAAGGAAGTGGTTGAAAGATAATTAAATAAATAGTGATTTATTTAATTATTTGTGGGTGATTTGGTCATATTTAACAAGGAATATTATCTAAATAAGGTTTAAATAATTATTCCTACAAAATAATAAGATAAATAAAGCTTTATCTAATTAATTTCTTTGATTTTGGGTTAAACATGACTGGGAATAATAATTAAATTATGGTTTAATTAATTATTCCATGAGGAAAATCAAACAAATATAGGTTTGTTTAATATTTCCTTTTGGGGTTTCCTGTTTTAACATAGTGAAGGCAATTTTACTTAGGGTAAAATTGGTCTTATATGGTGTACTTGGGTCCATCTAATGATAATAGGTTAGATGACCAAAAAATGGTGTAACAGATTGCCCCCCAGCGTGCGAGTGTCAGGAGAAAATCGTATGACCGAAGTACGTTGTAAGAACACAATCACTAGACAACAAAAGGGATGTCAGAGAGAGAAATGTGAGGTAGATAGTGTGCTGAAGGACTAGACCCTGAGGAGACGATACTCACAGGTGCAACAACTCTTCTTATGAGAGGGTACCTGTGCTGAAGGCGGCGGGGGAGGCATACCTATGCCCGCCGAGACAAAGTAAAAAAGAATAGTGTGTCCAGTAAACAAGGGACCGAACCATAAAGTACAGCTGGCATAATGATGAGCCAGATAAAAATACAATGATGAATCCCACATACATGATGTGCCTGGGATAACAGCCAGGACTTGTACAATAATATCTGAGTACATGAGATAAAAATACAACCCAAATTCCCCCTGTAAATGGGGAAGGACTCACAAAATCCGGCTGATACATGCAAGTTGAAGAGGCGCTGCAAGTGGCTACGGCCAACATCATCAAATATCTGGAGCTGCATCGAAGGCTGCAAAGAAGAGGTCATCCAGGCATGTGGGGGGCTACCTCCAGGGCCACCCCTTCATGAGGGTTGAGACATCTCACACACACCCGGGAATCATCAAGAGCTGCTGCTGGATCACTAGACCATCAAGTATACGGATCTCGATCATGCTGAAAGGAGCTGGAGAAACAATCAAGCCAAAGGGAAAGGAGATATCCCTTTGCCTGATTCGAGGCACCGAACAAGAGTGGAAGCTGGAACCAAGGTACACCGCCCTCTAGACCTGGCTTCTGGAATGAATGAGCTGATGTCGACAGAAGGAGGTCCGCCATAGTTGAGGCAATGAGAGACCCTCAACTAAGGCACGAGAGAAAAGAGTAGAGCGACGGATAGACTGACACTAATGATGATAGTGAAGTGGAAAGGACTGAGTAGCTAATGGACGACTTCCCTTGCTAGAGCATAAAGGGCATGAATGACATGGTAGCGACTGACACAACATCATCAGGGATGGGGGACAGTGGAACTGAAGGTCATAATGTGCGACACAAGAGAGAGACCAAGCAATGACGGATGGAGGGCTATAGTGGGGTACAAAGGGACTCGGTATAGGCTCCATGGAGGGAATGATGACTCAACTTGGATGCTCTAAACAAAGGCGACTCGATGGTGCTGCCACACAGTAAAGGCCCCAATGGGGGACCGTGGAAACATGAGTACATGATGGGAACTCATGACGAAAATCGACACGAATGAAGACAAGTAAGGAGGCAAGATGGTGCCCCAAGTACAAGTGTCGTAAGTGAGGAAATTCGATTTTAAGGAGAGGTGAAGTGACCCTTCTTGGACAACATGTGGCCTGGTGAAGTATCAGATCACAAAAAACTAACAGATACCCATTTGAGGGCTCGGTGAGAGCTTTCCAACGGTGCAGACGGTTCGTCAAACGGGGCTACGGTGTGGTCGCAGCAGTCGAAAGAAGAAACATGGGTTCTCTTTTAATAAGGCAGTTTTCCCTCCAAAATCACTCATTTGCTATTGCTGTTGTGGTGAATGTAGAGAGGAGAGAAGGCCCTAAATCTTGCGGCGAATGTAGCGGAAAAACCGACCGTTGGAATCGAGATCCGTCAGTTGCAGGTAAGAGGCCTAACCTTTCTCTTGCATTTTGATGGATTAAATTTTCAGTTTAGGGCCCAGAATCCCAGAAACAACCCCTCCTTCATATCTATGGTCGGGTCGCACTTTTTGGGCCAAAAAGTGCGACCTGGGAAGCAGGTTTCAGTCAAAAAAGTGCGACCTGTCCCAGAAATGGGCAGAAAACTGCGACCTGGGAGATGAGGGGGTTTTGGTGCTGTTTTATGGCTAGAAGTGGGGTTTTGGTATTTGGTTATGGTTTTCCCGATCTGTAAGTTGACAAAAATGATGTGTTTGTGCAGGTATGGCAGATTTACGGGTTAACTGGAGAGAGAGAGATCTGGGGACACTACGGGCAGAGATCCAGGCGGATCAGGGCGTCCGCCGTGTATTGGCCAGATTTGGGGTTCTCAAGTTTTTGAGAACCCTTGATGAGCAGGGGAACCATTACAGCCCGGATTATCAAGCACGGGATCCAGACGAGGCTTTGTAGTGCAAAAGCACAGGATCGAACCGACGGTCCAGGACGGTATTTCCCGACCGGTCTCCGCGCATCGGGGATGGTGGAAACATGAGCAATGGTAGATACGCGGGGGCGGTATATCATGGAGTTCAGGAGCTGCCATATTCACTGGAAGTCTCCAAGTCAAGGACTCGAATACCAATCTAGATCTAGAGAGGCTTTAAACCCATGCAAGGGTCGAGCCTTTGTGGGTTTCGTATCCCGGGCAACCAGGCGCCCATCACATCACCGGGGGCGTATGATGATAGTGGAGAGTGTGCTGGGTGGGACCTACTATGGGTGGGCCCAAATGATGTTGGTGTCGCTAAAGTGACAGTTGTCGCTATGCAGGAAAAAAGTGAACCATGATTGCTCATATGGGACTTTATTGTGTGCCTTCTTCTTTGAGAAGATCCCCACCTTGAGGCCTCGTGTACAGCTTCCAGATGGGGGCCCGAGAGAGCCCAAGATGCGCCGTTGGGGACGGCTACTGTGCAGAGGAGGAGGAGGGGCGGTCGGGCGAGTGTTTCGACCTGAGTTTTTTGCCCATTGGGATCAGATGCCATTGTACATAGATGACTATCCCTATAGTGGGATGAGCTACTGTGGAGATCCGGACCTGCCACTTCCGCCTGGTCGAGTCTGGGGGCCCGATGGTAAGTGACAGACTGCTATTCTTGTGTGGGCATGTTAAAGTTTTTTGAATAGTAATTTACGGTACTGATTCATGTAATTTTGGTATGTAGATATAGCACCGGTAAAACCGACCGGATATATGGGACGACCGGCAGCATCTGGAGCTACAGGTCCGAGTGAGTCGAGAGCGGCGCATAATGAGGATGCAGCCGCCCTGCTGGAGGACATCTGCCGTAGATGCGAAAGGTTGTTGACCAGAGTGTCAGAGCATGGGTGGCAGGACTTAGACGACCAGTTCATAGAGCCATGTGTTGGTCTACCCTCGGAGTGGTGAGGTGTCATGCGACGCATGGCGATGGCCGGTCAGGCGATGCGCGATCTACATGCTGCAGGGGCAGAGCCATTGGCCCGGGATCCTCCAGATAGTGATTAGGGGTGGGGCATGTGGTGCCCCCTATTATGTATGTAGGGGCAGGTCGTGCCCCCAGTTTTGGGTTTTTTGTAACATGCTATGGGCATGTCATATGTATCAGAGTAGATGGACTCTAAACACATATTTTGCGACACATATTATGGATATGCATCGTTTTTTGATGGTTATGAATTTTATTGTCTTGTATGAAATGTGTGTGATAAATGCCAATCTAGAACATGATTTGCAATACTATCTACATAGTGATTCTGTTCTCGAGGTACATGGTTGAAAGTGATGGTTTCAAATGCACGTATCAAGAGTTTCACTCGTAAATAGCATCTAAATAGCGCAGGGTTATGCACACGATAAACACCATTTAGTTGCATTACAAGAAGAAGGGAATCCAAACAAACGTGCAGATGGAGGATGCGATGAAAGAGGGCATCGGCTAAGAGACCACGCACTGCATCATATTCGGCCTGATTGTTGGTGGCAGAACCAATGCAGACCCCGTTCGAAATAACAAGGGCATGCAAGGGAGTGAAAATGGCCCAACCTGCCGAGGCTAGATTCCGGGAGTAACGACTTGCACCATCGGCGTAACCGATAAAGGGTGTGGATGGGGGGTCCTGTGAAATGGTGTGACAAGACAACAAATGAGGGGAGGAGAGGCAATGACGGCAGCGTGAGTGCACAGAAGTCATCGGGCGGCAACCGCGGGACGGGGTGCAAGGAGCAGGATGACTATGACTCAGATACAAATCAGAGGGTGGTATATGAGGGCTATCGGAAGTATGGTGAGGACTCGGGCTGCAGAGGTCAACAGAGACACGGGTGGAGTGATCTCGTGTATGGTTAGGAAAGGGGTGGTCAAGGGACACAACAGGGGAGGATGCAGGGGGGCTAGGCTCCAAGTGTCTCGCAGAGGAGGATAGGTAAATAATGGTTACAGTAGACTCCGTCATCTGAACATCAGGGGGGGAATGTCGATGGGAGCGGGGGGATCCTCAGGCTGACCTGAAGCGTACTACGCGAGGATGGGAGAGGCGGATTGATTATGTTCAACCTCATACTCTTGGATCACCTCTAAAGAGGCGCGGTAATGCGTCAGGTGAGGAAAATGGTGGGAGTAATGGCTATGCACGCCTCACAAAGCACAAGGTTTGTTGGTGCGGAGAGTCTTGGGGTTCTTGGGTATGGACAAAGAAGGAATGGAGGCTTTAGGGACCGTAGAATCGGGGAACGTGACTTTAACCATGGGCTGAATACGGGGCAACTCGGGACAAGCGTGGGTGGCATGACCGGTGACATCACATAAGGCGCAAGGCTTCGCAGGTGGAGGAGGGGCTGGGTCAGTCGTGGTGGTATTGTCTTTAGGTGCCCCCTTGCGGGCTTTGCCTTTCTTCCTGGGAGCCGTCACGATAGGAGAAGGGTCCTGCGGAGGTGCTGGGGGCACAGTGGCAACGGAGGAAGCGAGGGGGACCGGTTGAACCGGTGTCAAAGCCATGTAGGGTTTGGGGTGACCAGGAGGGATGGCGGCTGGGGGATCAAGGTACCAGACCGGTATGCCCAAGGTCAAGTTAGGGAGAGAGAGGGTGGCCATGACGGGGACAGAATATACTCCGGGAGGGGGAGCTAGGAAAGGGATCTGCCCAGCAGGGTAATGACCAGGAGGGATGGCTTTGAGATGGTTAAGGCCAGGAGGAACCGATCCAGGAGGATAAAGGGGTTCAGGGAAACCAGCTGTAGGGGGAGGGCCAGAAGGAGGAGGTCTGGCTGGCCTTGATGAATGGCTAGGAGCAGGTTGTGGAGGGCGAGGGGGAGGTTGCTGACTAGCCGAGGCAGGCTGCTTACGGGCAGCCTAGGACGATTGCATCATGCAAACATTCAATAAGCTGGGATTGGTGACAGGAGGAGGGGGAAGGTTAGGGAAAGTTCCAAGCAGGGAGGAATCTTTGTAAACGCCAGGGGAGACACTGGTCAAGGAATCGACGGTTTGCTTGTTGGCTACAGAAGAGATGGTCGTCTCAGGGGAGGTCTGAGATTTTGGCTCATGATATGTCAACTGGTCAATGGTGACTATATTTCCATTATGGGGGAAAGACATCTTGCGAAAGACCGCGGATGGGACAGCAGACATAGCGTAGGTGTAGCTTCGCCCCAATAGAATGTTGTAATCTAGCGGGGCGTTTATGACTTCGACGTCAAGGCAAACAGTCTTACCGGCGAGGGTGATAGGACAATTACGAAACAGGCCGATGGGCTAGGAGGCATGACCGTCCCACACTCGAAGGGTGATCGTGGAAGGGGCCAGCTCAGGGGATCCGAGTTGCTCCCAAACGGAAGCGGACATCACGCAGGTGGATGCCCCCTCATCAATGATACACCGAGACATGTTGGCATTCCAGATTTTGACTGGGATTTGGAAGGTGACGAAAGGAGGAAGAGGAGGATGGTCCGATAGAGTGGCGTCGAAAACAATCATTTGGTCATCAGCAAGATCTACATCACCCACGGAAGATAGTAGAGCCTTCTTTTGGGAAGGGCATGACTGGAGGAGTTCCAGTGTGGAAATGGTGGCAGGAGATTGCACCAAATCATCTACTATGCTATACGAATGAGCAGCTCGACCGGAAGTAGCATTTCGATGTAATGGTCCCTTAGGAATCTTGGTATGAACCTCAACTTTCAGTTGAGGGATATGTAAGGGGCCACTGGGTGTCGAAAGAGGCTCTGTAGAACCTGAAGAAGGAGGCTCGGGGGCAGACTGAGCAGGAGGCTTGCGGTACTGGAGAGACCGAGTTTGAAGGTGAAGATCGACGGATGGGTTAGGATTGGAGTGCATCATAAGGATCTGGTAATCAGAGGAACCAGAAAGGGAAGGGGGAGTGGTGACCTGGCTGTCAGGCGGTTGGGTAGCCACGAATCATTGCTGAGGGAAGGGGTCAGTAAACACAGCCGGTTGGGTAGTGGCCACATTAGGAGGAGCATGAGGGGAGGCATGCTGTCCGCGCAATGTGGCTTGAGACTCCCACATCTGCCGCATCTGGGGTAAGAGGGGACAATCGTGGGTATAATGACCATAAACACCGCAACACGAACAAGGCTTATTTGTGCTGTGCTGGGGCCTGTCTCGGCCAATAGGCTCATTAAGTTGGCAGTGTTAGGGTCCACACCAGGATTGGGTCCATGGGTACCAGGGGCAGATTGGTTTGGGTTGCCTCTCCACCTTCTTTGAGAAGAAGGGGGATTAGTCGCGCCATGCTGTGCAAATACTTGCGTTGGAGGAGGCTGTAAGTGCTGTTGCGGGTTTGGAGGAGGCAAGGGAGATGGAAGCGCATATGCTGGAGGAGCTGGCACACTAGGCTGTGGATAAAGGTAGTGGTGAGGTTGGGAAACATTGAGGTAAGTAGGAGGTTGGGCAAAAGGAGGAGGCATGTCGTATCCTAGATACATGCTACCGGGAGGGGGAAGAGTGCTGGAGGAGCTGGCCCCTCCCTGAGGGAGACCATAGCCCATAGGAGGTTGAGCGTATGAATGGGAAAGGGCTCCAACGATACCGTCGGCGGAATGAGATGCCCCCGGGGCGTTAGCGCCACCGGGCCTGGGGAGGTCAGGAAGAACGGTATAAACATAACCAGATTGAGCGTAGATCAGGTCATATTTCAAGGCTATTTGGAGGGCGGCTTCTTCGGTTTGAGGAAAATGGGAGGCGACATCCTTGCCGATGGGATCCGGAAGGGTGCGAAGGAACCAGTCCATATAAACCCGATCTTCGAAGGGAGGGGCTCGACATAAGCTCCGTCTTCTTCGCCATTCCTGAACATGGGCGGAAAGGCGGGTTGAAGAGGATTGCTTGAAGGAAGTCAAGAGCTCCATGCTAGTGTCGTATCAGAGAGGGAGCTAGAAATAAGACAAAAAGGCCTGAGCAAGGGTCGCAAAGGTGGTATGGGAAGAGGTGGCTTGTTCAACATACCATTTGGAAGCTTCGCCGGTAAGCGTGCGTTGGAAAAAACGAAGACAGATGGAGTCATCGGTAATAGAATTGGAGGAACACCACATGTGAAAAGATCGGACATGATTGGTTGGATCTTCACCAGCTTGGCCTTCGAATTTAGGGATGTCAGAAGGGAACTTGGTTGGCATGGCGGGCTAACCAACATTGTGGTGGATGGGGTCATTGATCAACTGATTGAAATCAGGGAGGCTGAGGCCTGCAATGTACGACAGCAATGGAGTGGCCGGAGTCTTTCTGTGGCGGTTCCGCTAGTAGTCGGGTCGGAATTAGGGCCGGGAGAACCGCTAGCATTAGGCCCTGGACCAGACATGGTGGTAGGGGCAGAACCAGGAGGAGAAGGGGAACCCGATGAATCAGGAGAGGAGTCGGAGTGTGGACTCGGAGGAGGACTGACTCGACGACAACGGGTCGGAGCAGGTCGATCGACCGGAAACTGAGGGTGAAGGCCAAGAAGTCTCCGAGAAAGGCGCCTTGGGGGTGCAATGACGACAGGAAGAAGGAAACCGATAGGGGCAGAAAGGGACAGAATCAATTAAGGTCAAGGGCAGAAAAGGTGCAGTGACAATTGATTTTAGAGTCTTTTCCAGGTGGTGTTAACCAGGCGCTTCTTCGCTTAGGGTCAGTGTGTGGCATGCGTTAATTTTAATTTTTAAACCCTTTCTGTTTTGAGAGCAAGAAAAAAGTGTGCTGCGTAACTGAAAATAAAACTATAGAGAACAGTATATAATGCTGAAATAATAGAAAAATAACAGCTGCTTGTGCATCTATCTAACCCAAGAAGGCGGGTCTCTCAAAACTAATCTGAAAAGAAAGGGAAAAATCTAGGAAAAACACACGGAAAAGAGGCCAATAGATCTAAGGTAAAAAAGGGACAGGGATCTAAAGGATAAAGCTACTGAAAAGAGGTGCAGATCACAGCCAAAAGACAGAGGCAAGGTGGCTGGAAAAAGGAAGGAAATCAGAAAAAAACGGAGGGGGCAAGGTGGAGGCCCTAAAAGTAGATCCAAACAAATCTTCAGGAGGTGATTTGAGAAGTAGAAGAGCTGATTTCAATGGATCTGAAAGGGAGGTACCAGATCTGGAAAAAGGGAGGCTGAAGCTCTGAAAAACGGACGAATTCCTTACGAGCTAAAACTCTTGCACAAAAGGTGGAGGGTACTAAAGCCCTAGGGGGCTAGGTTCCCACTTAGATGAGTAAAAATAGATCAGAACTAGGTCAAAGCGGGCTGAGACAGAGGCTGGAAAACCCTGATAGAAGCTTCAGCAAAACCCAGAAAAATTGCAGAAAAATCACTGAAAATTTGGCAGGTCGTAGGTTCTGACCTATTTTCAATGCAGGTTGCAGAAAATAGGCTGAAAAGTGCGACCTAGAGGTCCAGGTCGTAGGTTATGGGCCAAAAAATGCGACCCCCCGTTCCGGTTGTCTCAGCGGCAGATTTTCAGAAAAGTTGTCGTCTCAGTTGCGGCTGGTGTCGCTTACCTGCGCAATAGGGCCAGAAACACATGGAAGTTAGAAATTTTAATGTTTTAGGGTTTTATGTGAGAAAAACAACATAAAAATAGGAAAAATAAACAGTTGAAAAGAAGCCCTAGGGTCTGAAGTAGCTGGATATGCAGGAATATGAAAAACGACAGCGGTCGTAATTTAAAACCCGTGTGGAGTCGCCATTTGTTAGTATGAATCCTTTGTCGAAGTGTACGAAAAGGACCACTTTAGCTACGCATAACTAATAGCCCTAACAACAAAAGTGGCTGCCAATATCTTCAGATCTGCGGTTAGTTGAACAAGAAAAGAGCTGCAAAAAACCATATCTATGCATGGAAAGACATTAAGCAGTAAAAACAAGGGTTTTCTCCATATACCAATAGACAAGACAAGAACAATTTTTTGAAAGAATTTTTTTATTAATTGGGCACCTGGGAGGAAAACAAGAAGGCGTATCCAATTCTCCTCAGTGGGATGGGTTCTTGGAAGTCCTCAGCATTTCAGATCTAAGATTTCTCTCTCTTGTTGGTGTAGAAAACCCACACAAAGAATGGAACTCAAAGGGAGCTCACACAGCAAATGGCAGAAAATGGTGATCAAGTGTATAGATCCAGAGTGATCTAATAGGCAACAAAAGGTGAAGAATGGTAGGAAAAACCCTCCTATTTATAACAAAATATTGGGTCATTCTAGATCTTGGTGCATGGGTTAACCAAATCTAGATCCACTTTTTATGGAATATTTTATTGTATTTGTTGGAGGGAAAAGGTATTTGACTTGGGTCAAATCCCTTAATTTGTTAAAAATAAATAAATAAATGATTTATTTATCTTTTTAAGGAAGCGGTTAGAATATAATCAAATAAATAATGATTTATTTAATTATTTAAGGAAGTGGTTGAAAGACAATTAAATAAATAGTGATTTATTTAATTATTTATGGGTGATTTGGTCATATTTAACAAGGAATATCATCTAAATAAGGTTTAAATGGTTATTCCTAGAAAATAATAAGATAAATAAAGGTTTATCTAATTAATTTCTTTGATTTTGGGTTAAACATGACTGGGAATAATAATTAAATTATGGTTTAATTAATTATTCCATGAGGAAAATCAAACAAATATAGGTTTTTTTAATGTTTCCTTTTGGGGTTTCCTGTTTTAACATAGTGAAAGCAGTTTTACTTAGGGTAAAACTGGTCTTACATGGTGTACTTGGGTCCATCTAATGATAATAGGTTATATGACCAAAAAATGGTGTAACATACCCCCTTCTTAACTTCCATTTTCCCAAATTCTGACACTCCCATACTCCAAATCCCATTCAAAACCCCAAAATCTACAAACATAACCTTTTTGGACTCACTACTTTATAAATCCCACTTATATTAAAAAGTCTGAAATTATAGCTCTGCTCGCATTCCGCACCCAGCAAGATTTAACCTTTTTTTCTTAAATTCATCATCGAAACATAAAAACCCCACTGATGTGCTTTGATGGGACCCATCCAAACCTTTATATATTACCAATCCGCATGTAAAACCTTTGTTTATGAATTTTCCTTACCCCTCCGCCTCTTCTTACTTTTCTATGTTTAACGCATCGCACTTCGCACTGCGCTCATTTTATAATTTACCTTTTAAAAGTGCTCGCAAGTTAAATGTTCTAATTTGCAATGCGATATGATTGCACATCTCACATCGCAGTTTTCAAATAATTTTCGCTAGAGGTAAAGGTTAAAAGTTTTGACATGCAACGTGCAATGCGGGTGGGACTCGATCGCAATTGCAAATCGTACTATTTAAATAACAAGTGTGGACGAAAATTTTAAAATCACCGAAGTACATGGTAGATGGGTGACGTAGTGATGACGTGGCAGTGACATGGTAGATGATGTAGTTCTGACATGGCAGATGACGTGGCAGGGTGACATGGCAAGTGGCGTAGCCCTGGATTGTGTACCGCACATCGCAAGGTTTAAGAGTTAAATGCGAAGGTGAATGTTATAATCGTCGAAATGCGATGTGCGATGCGGTCAAACCCAATCACAAATCGCAAATCGCAAATATTAGAGGATAGGCACAAAGGAGAAGTTAAGTCAATGGGATGTGAAGTGCGATACCGACACAGATGCGATGTGGCTTCATAACTAAAATCAAAACATTCTCAGATCCGAGCAAATGGGTTTTTACGGTGTTTTGTGTGTAAAAAAAGTCACGTCGTGCATACAAGGTTTGGAGCTAAAGGATTTCCACTTCATCACACCACCATCATCCTTAATCTAATGGCCTATGTTTCATTCTCCCCCCCCCCCCCCCCACTTACCAACCTAACTTTATTCTCACAGGGTCGTCCAGAATGAGTGGTTTTCAAGAAAGGGGCCCCCTTATGTGTTATTCTCTCATAAATTTTCACCCCCCCTTCTATTACCTCTTACCACTTCAGGGGGGCTCCAGAATACCATTTTTCTCCTTCAAAAACCATTTTCCCCAAATAAGCTGGTATCGGTTTGTAACAGAGAAAGGGGAGTAATATCACAGAAGCGGCAATGCCAGCGCCGCATTGGAATTTATCATCCGACAAAGGAGATCCAAATAGCAAAGCCAGATGTCATAACCTCCATTGATTGCCTCTTTGAAACCATCACAGATTCCTCCCAAGATTAATATTTGATCTTCTGAGGAGTCATTAAAGCATTTGGATGTACGAATAGTTGCCCATAATTAATCCCATAGGCGGTGTTGTTATCAGAGATGTCTTATCACCACCTGCATGTCTCCACTTATCCATTTTCTGCTTAAATGTAATCATTTCAATAGGTATATTAATGGACTTAAGTTTTCTATAAATATTGTATGCACTAGCAGTGTAAAAGGGGTCTCAGAAGGGGGAAAAACCATTGTAATATATTTTTTTGGTTGTAAGCACTCTCTTTTGGATGAATGAATGAGTATGTTGTTTTCCCAATTCTTGTGTTATGATCTGTGGTGAAGTGATTCTCTATGTAATTTGTGATTCTTCTTTTTTACATATTGTTTTCTTTATTTACTGCGGATAGAAATTGTTGTGTAGGACTTACCATAGGGTACCCTGCTCAGTCTTGAAATAGTACATTATTTTTTCCTCGAAGACTTGGATGCAGAATTCAGAGACGATCTGCTCTGCATCCATGTTGAGACCAGAATGTAGAATTTAAAGATGGTTTTCTCTGCATTCTTGTTAAACCTTAATCTCCTCCTCTTTTCCATTTCACAAGCTGTAAATATCCATTGACATGGCTAGCTTGCCTGGTTGCACCTAACCTCAGTTATTCATCTATTTGATTTTGCTTACACCTATTTGACTCCATAGGCCAATGGCCCTCTTCTATTGCCTCAACCAAATATTCAAACAAACCTATGCACTAATAGCTAGCCTAAAATGCCCCTGTAAAAAAGTTATATCTAACAAAGATAGCCCTCTCTAAGCCCAGGACGGCTAGGTCCTCGATTCTAAACTTGGTTTGATGCTTCCCTCTGTATTTTTGTCTTCAACCTTCATAATTACAGAGTGATAACACGTTGCAGTGATCTCTCGATCTTTGTTCTTCAAGCCTTGCACTACATTGGTAGCAATCACACACCTACACAAATATCAAGCAAATGTTGAAAGCATACGAGCCTACATATCCATTTACGACTATCTAACTACTCAAGGAGAGTCAAAAAATTTAAATATTAACATAGACAAAGATGGAACTAGAAATTATTCATGTCATATTAATGTATAAAAGGGAGTTTACAATCTGAACCTTGACGTTGTAGACCTCCTTTGACAGGTTCAATCGGGCACATCTCCAAATCATTCATTCTTCGATTCGGCTCAAAGAGGTGAAAGGCTCAAACTCTCTCTCACAACTATGAAATATTATCGGGTATCTTCTACACACCAGCTCTTGGTCTATTATAGCTAGTAGAATCAATGGTATGAAGAGGAATTTATAGGAGTGGAGGAAGAGCTTTGGGATCCACTTATGGTGGAGGAAAGGTCTATCCCTTTGGGAAGTTGTATTTTTGTAGGAACTAGAAGGCCAAAGAAGAAACTCGACCTCATCCAGTCAAACAAGCATCCATGATTCCACTCACGAAGCCATTATATCTTAGAAGCTTCATTTCCATATTAAAAAACCTTCCAAAAGTAGCTCAGCGTGGGGGTTCTTCAGAGACAGTGACCACGGTGTGAGGCCTAGTGCAAATCTGGCCATGGGCGCGAGGACATAACCACACCACAACGCCAACACAAAATCACATGTTTTTAAGGGTCTACTTCAGGAATGGTCCACAGATATTTTGTTCCTAGCATGTTAATGGATGTAATGACATTCATTATGATGTGTGAAAATACACAGGGGTCACTATGATGGTCCTCCAGTATTCAGAATAGGGAATGCAAGGATGATGACAAAATCTTGTGTAAGAGATGCCCCCCAAAGCTTGAAGTCCGAGAGAGATGGAGGGGTGAAATGCTTTACGAGAACATTCCCAAACTAAAATTCATCGTAAGAGGACCTGCAAGATCAAGTATGACTAATATCTCTGATATATGAGTACGATGTATGGGCACAACCATCGATAATAGAGAACATGTAAAAAGATCCATGGTATGGACATAACCATCTAGTGACAAGGATCACAAAATATAATCAGGTATGGTCGCAGCCATCCAATCAGAAGAGTCGTGTATACATTCATGAGAAACCAAATCATCCCGCAGCCTGGATTTCATCAAACAAAACCCTGGGTCTTGTGCTCCGTCCCAACCCAAACAAGTACAAATTCAGGCATGTGAATGAATGAGCTAAAGTCGAACATGCAAGAAAGTTTCCTGATTATCAGCCAATGATGGAATTTTTACTGCTAGTACAATCCACAGAATGTGAAAAATGAACTCGAGTAGAACATCCACAAAATCACTTGATTGAAGGCCAATGATGAGAACCTGTCATCGAATGTGAAGAAATTTCCATTGAGGCATGCAAGCTCTAAGGTACCAGAAGGGAGTCTCTGGATCAGCTTCCTGGATAATGAGTTGAAGTCGATAGGAAGTGATCAGTCGAGGGAGGGCCATAATATTTCACACATCATCGACGTGAGACACAGGAATAAGATGATAGTGAATCAAGGCTGAACAAAGGATTAGGGGTTAAAAACTGCAGAAGGGACTTCTCTTGAACATATTGGTGACACGAATCTAGAATTTGGGCAGTATTTGATATCGAGGTATCTGAGGTCATGGTGATGAAGCAAAGAGAAGATGAAAGGTCAAAATGGATAACTCAAACCCATGGAGGAAAAATGAAGAATGTGAGATGTCCCTAACCTGACATGAACTGCAGACAAGTGTCATTTTCAAGAGCAACATACTGTCGATGCAATTGACAACTAGCTCCATTTTCCCCCACCATTTCTGGTGAGTACCCCAATTATTTTTGAAAACAAGCTTGAAGGGGATAGCATATGCTTGTCATGTAAGTTTGTCCTTCAGAGAAATCCATCCTAGTACATTTTACGAGCCCTAGGAAGGAGGAACTCAATAACATCATGGTGATGGCTCCAATGTAATTTAGATTTAATGAGTCTAACAAAGGGAAAACTCGGTGTGTTTTCATGTTTAGAGAGTTTGAAAAGAGGAAGAAAAGAAAACTCCAGAAGGTCCCTTTTCATGGGTTATCTCTCAGATCGGAAAAGGTGTAAAATAATATCTAAGAGAACCTCTTAGCCATGTTCGACTAAGGTATTCCTTTTTCATAAATAATTTTTCCCAGCCCGAAAAAGGGGTAAACGTATACTGGGCAGATGACGTTTCACAGCCTTTAGCGAGTTCAAAAATGACAAGAAATCAACAATATTTTCATGTTTAGAAAGTCAGAAAAGAGCTGAAAGATTATTCCTCCTGGAGGAACGAGTGGTATAAAGGATAGAAATTCATTCTAGTTATGGTGGAACTGCTCAGAAAAATTAAAGGTTAAGAGGTTGGCTAACAATACCACTCATTGCAGTCGTTCCTCAAGAATGGGTAAAACAATCAAGTGAGGGCATATGATCAGTTGAGCAGATGGTAACTGTTATCACCCAAAAAAATGAAGCATCATTCTACAAGGTTGAATAAGTTCATGTGTAAATGTTAGGGTCATATAATTCATTTTTATTTACTTGGTAAAGGGAAACTTCAAATTTTTCTTGTTTAAGTTCACCGTAAGGTCTAAACCCACCCATATTCAAACTCCTTCATGTCACATCAGTTATCATTCTCCAATTCTTTTCATTTTCCAAAGTTTTTTGTATCTAAAGTTCCAAATTAGCCAAGAATCCCTACTTTCGTAGCGCATTTAGTGTACAATAGGCAGAAAACGCTACGAAACTGGCTAATAGTTTCGTAGCGAATATGAAACATTTCTATGTTTTCTAGTTTTTAGAACTAAAATTCAATGGCAGTTTCTGAGCAACTGGAAAATAATTTTGGAAATATGAAAGAGGTTTTTCTTCATAAAATACCTAGCTACAAAAACCTCTTTAATTTTCTTCCAATTAATTAGGAGGTTGCAGATATTGATAAAATAAAATGCGCTACGAAACTGTTGTTATGAAACTGTCTTGTACATGACTATTTTAGCAGTCAACTTCAAGTTCATTTATGGCCAAATGAAAATTTTTTTTAGAATTATGAAATATTTTTCTCTTCAAAACAACGCCAGCTACAAAAACCTCTCTCAATTTTTTCATAGGTGTTATCAGTTGGGAGATACAATGATTTCATTGAAGCCCTATTTTCAGAAACAGAGTTTTTCTTGTTTTACACATGTTTTTAAAATGTAGTTTTTGGACCTCAGGAGACATGTTTCAAACAAAAAAGAGATTTTTTTATTCAATAAATAATTACCTACAAAAACCTCCTTCCATTTCTCAAAATACATCATGGATTAGGAAATATAGTCTCTGTCCCAAGACCTATTTTTCAAGAAAAAACAAGAAAAATCTGCAAGGATGTCTTAAATATGAAAGGTGAGATTGACACCTCAAGGAGTATAAGGTGAGTTTTTTTATGGTTATTTAAGGCTTAGGAAATGTTATATACAAGTTTTAGGCAAATTACAATCTTCAGTTTTCAAAATTTTACAAAAATCTGCATTTTTAGCAGTTTCATAGCGCCTCCAGGCTTGAAGGGCGCAAAGCGCTACGAAACTACTAAAGCTGTTCTTTTGACTTTTTGACCAGTTATGGAGGGTGTTGAGAGCTTAAATTGATATGAAGGATTTTTTCGATGATAAGGAACCTTATTCAAAAGGAAAGAGTTAAACAATTTTAGGATAAAGGCTTGGTTAAGGCGCTACGAAACTGCCTTACTTTCATAGCGCACTGTATTTGAGTCTTTTTAGCAGGTTTTGGAGCAGGTTTTGGATAGATGGAGGTTATGAAAGAGTTAAATACCATGTCAAGAAATTATTAAACACTCAAGGACCATGAATTCAAGACCAGATGAAAGCCAAAATATCCAAAGAAGAAGAAGACCATTTACCTAAAAAACAGGGTTTTGTTTCCTAGTTTTGAGGAGGTCAATTAAGTGGTCACAAAGTGGTGAATATCATCATATAAATTAGACCATGTGATAGCATACTTGTAAAATATGTAATTTCTTTTAGTAGATAAGGTTTTTAAATATAATAATGAAGATTTTGAGTCCTAGTTGAAATAGGACTGTCAAGTAGGATAGGTGTATGTTTGTCATAAATTTGATGTTTTATGGTTATACAAGGTGTCAGTAGGAAAAAATTCAATGTATCTAGCCTAGAGGTAGATCATATGATTATTTAACATGTCTATTAAAGGCCATGGGGTCGAATTTGTCAAGGGTTGGAAGATTTTTGGCAAAATTGCAGCTTATGGTAATGCACTGCTTTAGCTAATATGGACATCTGTTACTTGAACAACTTGAGATTCTAAGGGAATTTTTAGTACTTTCCAATTCTATTTGTGCCTCTTATGTATCTCACTTGCAGTGTTTTTCACCTATATTACTCAGAATTCATCTATGAGATGCTCTGACTTCCTTTATATGTGAATTGACTGTGTATACTCATGTTTTATTTGTGTGTGTCCTATTTCTAGAAACTTTGAACAGCCTCAACTTTCATGTCAAGTAACTCACTGAATTACTGAAAGTTTTGACTCCATAAGCCCAATGTTTACATATTGATATTATTTTCAACCTACAAGGTTGGAAAATGTTATCTCAGCAGACTATTTTATTGCAAATCTTTTTGGAGTTTTTGATATATACAATAACAATACCACTTTCCTTCACCTAAGATTCTTATGATATTTCAATGAGTTTTTGTCCTATATTTTGAAAGCTTTTCTTAAATATCTTAATTCTCATTACTCATAATTCATGACTATTCATGCTCTGACTTCCTTTAAGTATTGAGCTATGGTGAATTTCTTTTAATATTTTCTTTTCAATATCTTGATGTCTCATTACTCAAAATTTAGTATCACATGCTCTGAATTCCTTTGAACCTCAAGTTATTGGGATTTTCCTGAATGTGTTACTCTTTCATTTTAGTATATACAAGCCTCATCTTCCACGAGGAAATCCTTTGTTATTGAGAGCCCTATCACTGACTCCATAGCCCAATAATAGCAAGCATTCATCTTTTCAACCTGAACCAAAACATAAATAATACAGTTAGCCATATATCTATATCTTTATTCCATATCATTAACCCTTGAGAGAGCCCGCTTAGACTGAGGAGGCTAAGCCTCAGTCACAAGATTGGTTTGAAATAGTTACACTGAATTTGTCTGATCAACAGCCAATCAGGTAAAATTTTGGTGATAACAATAACGATGGAATCAGAAAACCAAGGCTCATCTGGAAAAGTGGGATGATAAAATGGAAATCATCAGAGGTAAAATAAGAATGGTTTAATTTTTACACAAGTGTGAAATCAAAAAACTCTTCTTGAGGTTGGTTTCATTTTTACATAAGCTTGAAACTTTTTAGAAAACTATGATTGAAACTGGTTTCATTTTTACACAAGCTTGAAATAGAAAAAAATTATGCTTGAAATAAGTTTGCATGCCCCCAGCATGATGACAAAATTTGAGTTACATGCCCCCCCCAAGCTTCAGTGCATTCGCCTAAGAGAAATTTTCAGTTACTAACAGATGGATGGAGTGAAGGTTCACTTAAAATATCAAGATAAACACTCGACTGGGACTTTACGAGATCTAATCAAAAGCTCGAATTGCACGGGACCATGTTTCATTTTTTAACGAGGTTGACACATTAAAAGAACTATCCTCACGACACCTTGTTTCACAAGAAAATAATTATGCTCTAAAGAGATTGTTTCATTTTTTAAGGAGCTTGACGCAAGAAAATGAACTATGCTCTGACAAGCGTGTTTCATTTTTTAAGGAGCTTGACACAAGAAAATGAACCGTGCTCCGAAAGAAGCTTGTTTAATTTTTTTAGGAGCTTGACACAAGAAAACGAACTATGCCCTGACCAGATTGATTCATGTTTTAAGGATCTTGACACAAGAAAATGAACTATTCTTTGAAAGAAGCTTGTTTCATTTTTAAGGAGCTTGACACAAGAAAAGGAACTATGCTCCAACGACCTAATCATGACAAATAAGAAGTCATGGCTTCCAAGAGTTCCTCATCTGACGGGAGAACAACACTCTGGAAATTAGGATCTAATGCCTCTAGTACATTGTGTACTACCTCACTGACTAAATTATCAGTGGACATGGACATGGAACAGGTAGCCACATAAATGACCTGCCCTGGGGAAGATATCACTAGAACACACAGACCAGTGAGGGATGACGATGGACCGAGAGCCAAATTAGGACCAGTGAATGAAAGCTGATCAATGGTCACGATTCGACCTTCATGTGGAAAACATAACACACAAAAGAGAGAAGAGACAAGCGCTCCCATGACATAAGTATAGTCACACCCCAAGAGTAAGATAAAATCCAAGGGGTCTTGGACAAACATCATGCCTATATAGACAGTTTTCCCTCCCAAATTAATAGGAAACTTCGGAAGGATCCCTAATGTTTGACTTGTTCCTCTGTTAAAATCCAACATATTCTAAGTAACAGGCACAAGCGGTGAAGAACCGAAATCTTTCCAGGTAGTTAAGGACAAAATACTAACCAAGGCTCCTTCATTAATAATCATGCCCGATACGACCATATTGTAGGCCTATACATTGATCTCAAAGGGCACGTAAGAATGAAGACAGTATCCCGTGAATCGACTCCAGTCAAAGGAAGTGACCAAACTACATGGAGGGGGTGCCATAGGAATGAGAGGGTCATCCCCCTGCGTTACAAGAGCGAAAATACCATCCTTCTGAACTCTAAGAACGAGAGAAGGAGGATCACTTTCTGGGACTGTGGCGATGAGAGTCAGAGGATCAGACTCCTGGATCATGGAAACATGAGGATCTCCCTCCGATCCCGAGGAATTAGAGGAAACAAAAAGAACCTGACTGGGATGAAGGTGGAATTAGGTCAACCTTTTTCCCAACCAATGATTGGTCGGAAATGGACTCAGGAGACTGACTTTTAGAGAGAGTGGAATTGATCGGGGATGAATCTCGATCCATGACTTGATAAACTAGCATAGCACTCGAGGAAAAATATCGGTAACCAACGGGAAGACCGGACTCAGAAGCCAAAAGAGTATCCAACACTTTATAAGCTTCATCCATATAAGGACAGAGGTGAATGGTATGGTCCCCTTAACACAACCTACAGGTAGTTTTGATCTTACCCTGTTTCTTATGAGTCTTATTATCTCTAGCTGAAGGCTCATCATCAACATGATACCCAGAGGTTGATGATGAAGGATGGATCGGGCCAACGAACCACACTTATAGCACCTTGGGAATACTAGGGAAATCACAAAGAAGGTGGTCACCCTCACATAGCTTGCAAGAGAATTCAACTTTATGGGATGAAATGGGAGCTTTCTCGATATTAGATGCATGGGTAGCAATAGTTGTTGATTTTCCCCCTAGATTATTTTCCTTCTTCTTCTTTGACTTCTTCTTCTTCTTCTTAGCCACCTAGTTACTAGAATCCAAACTTTCACCAAGTGAAGATGGAGAACGAGGTGAAGAAATAGGTGATGAAGGTGAGGGATCAACCTTAATATCAACACGGGGTTGACATGGTTCAAGCAAAGGAGAACTCGGTTGAGAGATAGTTGCTATATTCGACACCACAGGGGTCGAAAATAACCAAACTAGTAGGCCAATGGTTAACCCCGGGAAGGAAAACGTTACCTAATAGGAGCACCAACATTTCCAAACGAAGGAAAAGGACTAGGATTTCCATCTGAGGAGATTCCATGGTTGGGGAACTTAGGAAGCGTTGTCATTGATCTCAATCTAAGATGAGCACCGGTAAAATGTTATTGTGGGCAGTTAATTTTAAGACATTGAAACGAAACTTTTCCTTTTCATGTTTTAAGAGTCGAGAAAGGGAGAAAAGGTGACTCTAGCCACTTTTAGATTTAACGAGCTCGAAAGGACAAGGGCTCGATGATCTTTTAAAATTTAAAGAGTCACGGAAATATAAAAATTACTACTCAGGATATTCTAGGCATAAGGGTGTACCAAGCTCCCATGAACTGCAATATACACCTTGGGAAATAAATTTACCAAGGACTTAATGTACGTGTAGGCAATCTTCCTGAATGTTGTGTTCGGTGTATCACAGTTACAAGGTGGCAGAATCGGCTTCCTATGGTTAAAGGGTTGCAACCTAAAAGGGTCTCCCTTTATATACATGATGGTACTGTTAGTGTCAGTATTTGTAGCCTTCCTCCAGTGATCAAAAATGCTCTTACAAAGTGATTTTAAGGTGTCAAGGTCAAATTTTGTCATTTCAGTGAGTCTTCAAGTAAAATTTGGTCACTAGGTATTAGGTCTAGAGTTTGCTTTTACTCCTGTCAAATTTGTCCAAATGTCGGTCCATGTCACCATTCAGCTGAGTGTACCATCATTCAGAGGGTTTTCATCATCATGTCAGGTTCCAATGGGTCATTTTACACCTTGTTCATGCTTCAGTTGTGCCTAGGTAAGGTTCATTTCTCTCTCTTAGGGTTTTGAAGGTAATTTCTCTTGGATGGTCAAATCATCAGCAAAAATTGTATCCTGATGTTCATACACCTTCCCCTATCCTTAATTTACCTTATTAAACATTTCCCATCACTGATATCCCCCAAATTCCTCATTTTCGCACAAACCCTAGTTTCTTGCTACAACTTGGCAATTTTCTAGGCTAGGCCTATGTTTTGCCCTTTTGGACCCCTTCCCCTCACTCAATATTTGAAATTCCACTTTCCCCTACTTCCTAACATCCCTCCCTACTTCACAAAATTTTCTCAAGAATTTTAAAGCCCATTATCCGCTTCATTTCACTTCATTTCGACAAATCCCTTGTTCCACATATCGGGATAGGTTTTACTCCAATGATGTTTCTCAGCCATAAAAGATGAATTTGGGAAAAATGAAAGATTTTTTTGTCCAAAATAGGCCAAGGAAGAAAAACCTCCTTCACTTTTTACACAAGTGTCATGGTTTTAGAGAAATGTCAAAAATACAGTCGCCTCGGGAGAATTGATGCACCTCTGAAGTGACCTTGGGAAAATAAATATTTCTCCTATATTTTTTGGCCAAATGAATTTCTTGATGCATCAAATGATAGCTAGACACATATATATTTCCAATGAGCTATCATGAGCTCAATTTGGAGTTGAGGAAGACCTTCCAAAGTTGACTGCAACAGCACTATGCCTTGAGGCAGCCTCATTTTTTACATTTTGACCAGTCTTGGGAGATTTGATTTTTGACAGGGAAAATGAACTCCAAATTGAAAAATTCCAGTTGATTTGGAAATTAGACTCAAAAATATTTCCAACGATCTATCCTACACCCAATTTTGACACCAGGAAGGTCTTCAAAAGCCTCCTGAAAAAGGGCGCGACGCGTTGGGCTTGTGGCGCGACGCATAGAGCTACAAGCCCAATTTCACCATAAACTTCTCCAAAATTTCCAAATGTGCTCAAATCTATGGTGTGAAATTAAGTTAAGAGTTTTTCCATTGCAAAGCGGGTTTTTTGAAAAGAAGAATCAAAATTCTTGGCATATAAAACATTTTCATCTTTCATAAGTTCATTTGTATGCCAAGAAGACTGGAGTGAGAAAAGGAGAAACCATGAGGAGAAAAAGAAGTTGTTTGAAGGTGATTTGTGAAAATTTCACTGCATGAAACATTGGCTGGGTGTCGCAACTAATTGGGTCGGCCTCCGCAGTGTAAAAAATACACTGGCGCGATGCATCAGGGAGGCGCAGCGCGTTGGGTTTGTTGCGCGACGCATTGGGCAGCAAACAAATTTATTGCCATTTCTTCCAAATCCTCAAATAGACTTGGTCTCCCTTGTTCAAGTAAGTCAAATAAACCTCTTAATTTCCAATGAACAAGTGTTTTGTGTTGATTATGAGAATTTAAATACAAAAACTCAAACCCTATTATCTTGTTGAAAGAGTGCTCCTTTAGGGTTTTAAAATTGGTTTGGTATCAATCATTCCCATTTCCCCCACTTTGTTAGTCCCTCCTCACTGTTTATATTATCATAGCAGCCCATTTCCCTATTCCCTTATATCCCTAAGTCACTCATTCCTATCCCAATTCCCATTGTCCCATCCCAATTATAAATTTCCCAAACCCCAATGATATCCCAAAAAACCTAGTGACTGTCCCTAAACTCTTTAATTGGCATAATATTCCATCATTTCCCCTACCCTTTCCCTCCATATTCCCTTACTTATTATCACATATTTGGCAACAAAACCAAATACACCAAACTCCTCACATTCATCCAAGACAATATAGACTTTGGAAATCATGGAGATAGATACCTCTTATGACCGAGACAGTGACTCCACAACTAAATTGCATTAACCAAGGAGACAAAAAGCTGTTGGAGAAAGATAACAAGGAAAATAACATGTTGAGGCACATGGCGAATCATTATTGGGCAAGAAATCATGTTTCCAAGGCACGAATCAAGATCCTGAAGGAAAAGTTAAAGAGGTCATTAAAGCGTCGCAAAAGGCATGATAGACTCCAAATTTTGGCCGAAGCTTCCTTGGCCCAGCATAGCACATTATGGTGGACATTCAGCTCAAATTTCAAGAAATTTGGGACACATTTTTTCAATTTTGAATATTGGCCTTAACACAGATTTTCTTGCCCGACGCATCGTGCCACTTGGTGTGCGCTTATTATTGGGAGCTCCTCTTGGGTAAAAATTTGTATTTTTGGATATTTTATGAAAATGTATGCATGCCTACCCATTACCCAGAGATTTTGACAAGTTTTGGGTTGCTGGAGGGGTCAAAAACACCCTAAAATTGACCTTTCTGCCCCTTTTTGGACACACAAGAAGCAGTGTTGGGAAAAATCACTTTTGGATGGGAAAATGGCAACCAAATTCATACATTCCACTTGGGTTGGAAATTATACAGGTAGATCTTTCCAACGAGCTATCCTGTGCTCAATTTGGACATCGGGAAGGCCTTAAAAATCAGCTCCAAAGTGGCGCGACACATAGAGATTTCTGGTGCGACGCATTGGGGATTTTGGCTCTGTTTTGACTTAGTAACTCTGTTTTTCGCCTACTTTTGGCCAGTTTGAATTTTTTACTTCCACATGTAAAACTCTTGATTTAAATTGATGTAATTTCATGGCTCTTGATGTAATTTTGACAATTTTTTACTCTTGGAAGTAGATTCATTCATCAAAAGGTGAATTGCAACTGAATGAATCAATTTCCTATCTTATAGAGGCAAGTTGTTCCACTGCCTATTTTCCAGTTCTCAGTTTAGATCTTGTTGAAATAGCTCCTAAAATTTTGAGCTCGACCCCTAGAGGCTGGGGATGAGTTGTTGGTTGCTTATATCTTGTAATTTTTCAGTCATTGGCATGGGTTGGACACTTGGGATTGCTTAGAGCTTCATTGTACATTTCATCTCTGCATTTTGGCAAAGGAATAGACCAAGGTTTGCAGCACTCCTTGGGATTCATGTGGCTCTTTGTTTTGATGATGATTTTCTCTTTGTTAATGTAAGTTTACTGGTGCTTTATGTGTATCATCTTCCCTCTTATTTATTCTTAAGTTAAACAAACAAGGATAAAGGTGGAATTCATTAGATTTGCAGTGCTCTACCTTGAGTTTTGTTTAATTTTCTATGTTTTCAACTGTTTGAAGAGGATTCCTAAAATTTTCTTGCCCTATTCAACTCCTCACCGGTCTGAGCTATCCATCTCATTAAAAATTGAAGTGTCAAAATAATTTCCTACCTTTCCCCATTCAGATCTCTGCAAAACTAGGCCTCATTCCCCAGAGCCAAAATTTTCACTTCCCTTTGATCCAAAAAAAACCTTCAAAATAAAATCCAACTCTTTTACATATATACCTAGCCTAAAATCAGCTTTTTTTTCAAGTCATTTCAAGCCTCACTGATCATTTTTTTCTGAGATTGACCCGGAGAGAGCCCTCTCCCGATCTTGTAGGGCTAGCTACCAGATTAAGCGTGGTTTGATGTTACCCTAGACTCTGACTTTTTTAGCCTGAGGTAGATTTAGGAATAACAGGTATGAGGAGCACAAGTGCGTACTAGCGCTATCTAATTCAAGATTGCGAGCGACATATGCTAGTTTTAATGACGCCATAACACGTCACTAGCCTATAAATCTAAGTGTGAGTGTTAAGTTTCAATGCTTACTTAGGTTGATTGAGTTAATTTTATGGTTTATCTTGAAATTAGGTTTCAGTTTCAAGGCCCTACCGAATGTTACCTCAAATCTCTAATGTGCAACTATATGAGAGAAATAACATCATTTCATTTCAATGAAAATCTAACTAAGTGAAGGATAGAGGTTCACAACAAAGTAGCAGTCAAGAAAATGCAAGAATGACACTTTCCCCTCTTCTACTAACACAACCAAAGAAGAAAACGAAAATTTTTTCTTTTGTCTTTCACTTTCCAATGAAAAATGGAACCTAATAAGGCAAAAGAGTACTTCTCATTTCTGAATGAGAAGGAAGAATGAAAATTTTTTGTTCTTTTGTATAAGTGATAAGCAACAATGCAATGTTACACTAAAAAAAAAAAATACTAGCTTCGAGTAGCTTTGAATGAGATCGTAAAAACATGATGATATCAACTCCAAGAAAATGTAAACACGCACTCAAAACTAGGCATGCATTTCCTTACATAAAATAAAAGGATTTTTAGTCGACTCAGCGAGAAATGTGATCTATGCTCGGGGCGATGGAGTGAGAAACAAAGAAACATGGAATGAAAGCTTGACAGCCCTACTGCACGTATAATCAATTGAAAAGGCCAAGAAACCACACAAAATGCTGAAAATGAATGACCAAACTAACTCACAAACAGAGTAGACACCCAACGAATATGTGACCAAGCGAATGTTTCGAACCACCTAAAAATCCTATGATGGATAAGCCACATTGTTTGAATGAGAGATAACAAAACTGGAATGAATGAGATAGCCAAGTCAGGAAACAAGAGCTATATGGATCAATCCAAGAAAAAAAAACCAACCTAAAGGATAAGACACACTAGAAACTCAGTGCAAAAGGCCCAAAATTCAATCTTATAGGAATCGGCATAGTTGTTTAGCAGCATTCAGTGCCAAGCAGGAAAAGTCACACTTGTATTAATGACCACTCGCGCATATGGGCACGACTGTAAGACAATCAACAATGTTGAGCAAGGAAAAAATTAAAAAACAAAGGGCTTGTTGAGAAAAACCAGACTTATCACTCTAGAAAAATTCTAAATGGCTAGAAGCAGTTAAACAAGCCAAAAACAAAAGATAAATGACAATTTGTCCAAAGTTGGACAGACAATCAAAAATTCAAAACTAACAATAAGAGACAATAGACGTTGACCTCCCCAGTATGGTCACCAACTTGTTGTGCAAGAAAATCCCCTCTACGGACATAAGTGATCACTCTATCCATAGGGTGGGTCTAGCAAGAAGGGAACATGTTGGTTTCTAAATTCCTAGTTCATAAACGAAATGCAGATTGGAATATATGTCCTACCTCAATCCAACTCTCTTGACATAGTACGTTGCAGTGATCTCTCGGTCTTTGTTCTTCAAGCCTTTCACTCTGTTGGTAGTGATATCCACACACCTACACAAAGATCAAGAAAACATTGAAAGCATACAAGCATACATATTCATTTACGACTATCTAACTACTCAAGGAGCGTCAAAAAATTTGAATATTAACATATACAAAGATGGAACTAGAAATCAGTCATGTCATATTAATGTATAAAAGGGATTTTAAAACCTATGCCTTGACGTTGTAGACCTCCTTTGGTAGGTTCAGTCAAGCACGTCTCCAAAGAATTCATTCATCGATTCGGCTCAAAGAGGCGAAAGGCTCAAACTCTCTCTCACAACTATGATCTATTCTCTGCTATCTTCTACACACCAGCTCTTGGTCTGTTCTAGCTAGCAGAATCAATGGGATGAAGAGGAATTTATAGGAAGGGAGGAAGAGCATTAGGATCCACTTATGGTGGAGGAAAATTCTATCCCTTTGGGAAGTTTCATTTTTGTAGGAACTAGAAGGCTAAAGGGAGAAACTCGGCCTCATCCAGTCGAACAAAAATCCATGGTTTCGCTCACAAAGCTATCAAATCTTAGAAGCTTCATTTCCATATTAAAAAACCTTCCAAAAGTAGCTCGACGCGGGGGTTCTTCAGAAACAGAATGACCACAATGTGAGGCCTAGTGAAAATCTTGCCATGGGTGCGAGGACATAACCACACCACAACGCTGACCCAAAATTACATGTTTTTAAGGATCTACTTCAGGAATGGTCCACAAAGATTTTTTTCTTGGAATTTTAAGGGATGAAATGAAATTCATTATGATGTGTGACAATATATAGGGGTCACTATGATGGTCCTCCAATATTCAGAATAGGGAATGCAGGGACAGTGAAAATTTTTTGTGTAAAACTCACTTGCAGTTGTCAACCCCAAGCTAGATTCCATAGATTGAGGGGTATTTTTCTTAGGGATCAAACTCAAATACTAGTTGAAATAGGGATTCTATATTGCCTTCCACCTCCACCCACCCACTGATTTTAAATCAAAAAAATACATGGGGATTATAAAGACCTATTGTCTCCACCCTTCAAATTTAAACAATGTTGTTCCAACCAACTTTGGCATTCTCCATAAATCCTCCAGGAATTTTCTAGGGAAAATTTCTCCACCTTAGCCCTTAAGAACCCAGAGAAAACCTATCTCCTTCCAATGTATATTAGGAAATAAATAGGAAATTATTCCCTCACCTAGAAGTGATTTCCTCCTGATGTATTGGAAATAAAACCATCATTGTTCCTTTCCCTTTTCGATTCTTCTCTATGCATTGCTTTGTGTTCTTTTTTTCCAGATGTTCCCTCATTTTCTTTTTCAATCTTATTCTCTTGGCTCTTTCACTCTATACATGTTCGAATGTTCTCTCCAATAGTTAAAATTCTCTCTTTCCCTCTCCTTCTGCGTTATTTTATCTATTTCCTAGTTCATCCCTCTTTAGATCCTTCTCCTGCCTTCTCTTCTTTGTTTTTCTCAATTGTTCGAATACCCTCCAGATAGTGACATTTTCCTACCTTAGTCTTGTCAACCTATCCAATTAAATTACCTATATATCTATCCCCCAAGTTTTTTATGGTTAATTATCTTTTTGTAGTGGGTGGCCTGCACACCTTACCAGTTGGAAGTCTACCCCTTTTTCCTCTTTAATTTCTTGTCTTTTTTCCTTGTATATTTTTCTGAAAGAGAACGACCCTTGTCCTACTATTCAAGTCCATAAATTTAGAGAACCCTTACTATTAAAATGAGCCATCCAACATTTTATGCTTGTCATAAGTAGTCCAAAATTCATAAAACAAGAAAAATTAACCCATCCAAGGTGAGTAACCATCCTCAGTCCCTAGAATCTATGTCCCTTACGCAACCTCATTTTTTTTGTAATTAAAATTTACCACATATTTACATTGAATTCCAAAGGAGGAATATAACCAAGTTGTCATGGGAATGAAATGAAATACAGAATAAAAGACGAAACACAAAGATAAAACTAAACTTGGCTTCGATTAATAAATGAAAAATGTTGAAATTGTTTATATGTAGAATAAAAGAAAACTAGCTCAAGCAGTGGTAGTTTATCTCTGAGAAGAGATATGATGGATATGTGCCTTCTTGAAATTTATTAAAATGAGGCTTTGAGGCAAATTTATCATGAATAAATAATGATAAACCATAAAAATCTACAAGCCTAACCCTAGGAGATGAATCCAAAGGCTTATGGGCCCTAATGGGGTAAATTAGAATGTCAACTTCCCAGGGTCGTAACTTTAGCATATGATCTTCATTTTGTGCACATGAAATGTATATCCTAGGATTAAAACTTATAAATATAAACAATGGTTTATCATTTCCCTCAACCTATTTCCCCAAAAAAGTCCATTTAGGGCCTAAAAAAGATCTAAAATTTTAGGACCTAAAAACTACCAAAAATAGGAAACTTCGAAAATAGGAAAATTATTCTATGAGATAGTTGAATAGGTTGGAGGCCATCAATATACACCTATATTAGTCCTCCCCCATTAGGAATAAATGGTATCCATTTCGTTGAGTTCCTCCATGAGATGGGGAAACTTCTTCTAAACTTGGTCCCTAGTCAGCCACTTGCCTTGGTGTAGGATCTAGCCTGCTTTAACAACCCGATACAATTGGATCCTTTGTTGGTGATTGTTCTTAATCTGTATGTCCATGATATGATGAGTTATGGATTTATTAACACAACCTGGGTTGTCGGTGTCAATTTCTATGTAATTTCTAATGTTTCCAATAATGGTGGAAATTATGGTCGAAAGCGGTCCACCTTGAACAATGGGTGCAGGCCAAGGAATGGGGGGATACTTAGCTCAAAAGTATTGTCACCCATATCCTTGGTGATAGTGTAATTTCCATAGCAGAGAGATCGAATCTTTTTATTGGACCATGCAAGGTGTTCCTTCTGTAAATGCAACCAAACATTGTCTCCCACTTGAAACTTATGTGGCACCTAGTGTTGATCATGGCATTGTTTATACTTAGTGTTGGATTTATAAAAGATATCATAAACCCACTGGAAGCTATTATAAATTAGTTCAAAAATTTTGGCAGCTTTGTATGCTTCAGATTAAACATGTGCAGAGTCTTGATTAAACATGTGCAAAGTCTTCGTGGGTATTTATAAGGGGCATTGCAACATCAATGGGACACAATCATTGAAATCCTAGGCCCAACCTAAAAGGGCCAGCTGAGAGATTTGTCGTAGAATTATTTAACATAGGGAAGAATGTCATCCCATGTTCATGGATTCTTGGAGTTTTACATGTGTAAAATGTGCATGATCATCTTGTTTTCAACCATTTTCTGGCCATCAGTCTAGGGTTGGAAGGCAATTGAATTGGTGAGCTTGGTGTCAAAAAATGACCAGAGGCTCAACCAAAATGTAGTTAGGAACCTACTATCCTGATTGAATATGATGGTATACAGGATCCAAAAATGTGCCCATGCCAGTTCAAAGAAGATACTAGAAGTGGCTTATATTTTGATACTCTTCTTACAGACAACCAGAATGACCATCTTAGAAAATCTATCAATGAGCACAAACACAGATTCATTACCATGATCTAGTAGAAGGAAGGCTAGACATATAGTCCATGGATATGGATTTCCAAGGTAGAATGAGAATAGGAAGAGGGGTGCATAAACCTTTCTTCTTCATGGTTGGTTTGGAGATGGTGCAGGGAGTACAGGATCTAATATACTTGCAAACATCATGTCTAATTTTTGTCCAATAAAAATACTTCTACATTATTGTTTTTATCTTCTCCATGCCAAATTTCCCTTATACCCAACTGTAATGTGCCTCCTAGATCATCTTGACACACTCACTTGAAGGAAAACAAAGGTGTCACAGGTAGCGCAACAGTGCATCCTGGAGGTGGAAGTATGGAACTTGCTTTCTTTCCATTAACATCTAGTTTGTAGCAGTGAATTTTGCATCACTGTTTTATATTTGTGACCATCCAAATATTTCATGCCCATAAGAGTTGAGAACAATGGCCGGTCCCACAACAGGGGGGGAGACTAAGGCAATATGGGACGTGATTGGTGCTACCATTATTGTATTTAATGTTCAAATGGAATTATTGTAGATATGTGGAACAATTCTGATGGCATCCATTTTTCAACACCCCGTGTGTTTGCATAAATTGAAGAGGTTGGTGATCCATGTGGATGATCATCTCCTTCCTATGAATATGATGTTTTCATTGTCAGAAGGATTTCACAATGGAATACATCTCCTTATCATAGGTGGGTTATCTCCAGATAGTATCATATAGTGTCTCACTATGGCAAGCCACTGAATGTCCTTATAGAATGATAATTGCACAAATACATAGTCAGAGGTATTTGTCTCAATCTCAAATGGTTGTTACAATTCTAACAAGGTGACGATTGGTGCATATCAAAGGCAGTGTTTCATTTCATTGAATGCCTTCTGTCCTGACTCTAATAAAAATAATTTTTATTTTTCTCAACCCTTGGTAACTTGGCTTAAGTGCTAAATGATATAAGATAACCCCAACACAAAATTTCAGTATAAATTAGCAAGGCCAAGAATTATGAATATCTGTTAGATTAGTCGAGGCCAAACAATCTCAAATGACTTAGATATTAGTGGGATTTTCATTCACACCTTTCTCATCAATAATTTAACCCAAATATTGGACCTTGACCATGTTGAAGGAGCATTTTTCCAAGTTATCACAGAGGTTGTGTGGCCATAGAGTGTGAAAGACATACTCAATATGTTGCAAGTTCACTTCCCAACTCTTGCTTAAGATGAGGATATCATCCAGCAATACAATGATGAAATATTTGGTGAAAAGATGCAAGATTTCATCCATTAGCCTCATGAAATTTGTTGGTTCATTCATCAAACCAAATGGCATCAAAAACCACTCAAAAAGACCCTCCTTGGACTTGAAAGTGGTCTTCCACACATCAATTATTTCTATTGGAATTTGGTGATTGATGGACTTCAAAAAAATCTTGCTAAAGTATTTGGCCCCTTTGAGCTAGTTAATAAAGTCATCAATTTGTGGAATCGGGTACTTGTTCCTTAATGTGATTTTGTTCAAAGATTGATAACTAATGGAGAGTCTCTAGTTCCCATCCTTCTTTTGCACGAGTACAGTTAGGCTCCCACGAGATGAGGAAATTGGTTGGATGTGCCCTTTTTTTGCAGAAAATCCTATATCTAACGTTTGATTTCCTCATTTTCCAAAAGAGAGTAGTGGTAGATTTCCCTATTGGGTAGAGTTTTGTCTGGGGTCATATCAATGGAATTCTTGAATTTACATTGCAAAGATACCCCCATGGATGAGGAGAAGATGTCTCTGTACTCTTGAACGACCATATCCACTTGCCTCTGCTACACGGAGGAATATTGTGTGGAGGTCATGGATGTGGCCACAATATTCTCCTATTTTATGGGAGAATTAGTAAGAAGATAAATTTCCTAGTCTAAGAGATGATCTTACTACATTTCTTAGTAGAGATAAAAAAATGGAAATAGACAGGGATACCTATAGTATCCTATAAATTTTTCTACCCAAAGTAATTGATCCAGGGGATCAGTAAAGTCCTCAAAATTCAAAGTGTTCAAAAGTGCTCAAAACCAGTGCCAAAATGAATATCTCATTGCTCAGAATCCAATCCAACGTGTTTCACTTAGAAGCAATATCGAATGATCCTGATATCACATTTTGACTGTTTTCTAAAATAACTAAAATTTTTGTAATTGGGTTGTAGGTATGCCCAATCAGTAGGCTGTAAGTTGACTAGGCATGTGACTAGCCAAATTGACTGTATATTTTCAGGCCAGTGAGATTGCGCCAAGTGTATCCTTCTGGTTAGTTGAAATTTTGTGGTTTTTTATTGATTGGTTGAGATATGACTTGGGCCAATAGGGGAGTGTTGCGTGGGCCAATGGTTGGCTATCACATGACCTCTCGTTGGTGTGTTAAAATTTTGGTATGGTTCGAACTGACCTCCATGCAAATCAAACGGGTGACCTCCGAGGTGGTAGTATGGTGTCCTTCTACCATGCCATCGATGTTCCTTGTAAACCATAGTATATAGGTTCTATTTCAAGTTTAGTGAAATTCATATTGGGAGTCGGGGTCGGGGTTAAAATCTGGCCCCCGGTCCACCCAATGCCACGATACCTCAGATGGGAAGCCAAGGGCATAGGGTTAACCCTGAACATAAACCACAGCCTATGCACCATACAACCTCGACGTGACTTAACCACACAACCAATGTGCAACCAAAGTCACCGTTTAGGTTTGTGTTTATGTTGCATTTATTTAAACATGGACCATGGCTGTAATACACCAACTACAGTTCATTGGAATGAGATCAGTTAACCTGACGAAACTAGAACCCAACCACATTCCTACCATATTCAAGGAGTTGGGGTTAGAGTTAAAGGTTGGCGTGGAAATTCAAATGGAACCCAACCATGATTCCATCATTGTACCAAAGTTGCAGAGGGGTTAATCCATTTCCACATTTTTTCAAGTGACTATGCATCCAATAATGTATAAGCCAACATGTGTCATTGATCCATCAGTTTGTGGGGGTCACCACACCACAATTTTCACACAAACTAGCGCGAAACCCATTAGTGCAAGGCAAAATGGTCGCCCTCAATGCCGAAATTTGTGGAAAATGTAGGATAGATAGCAAGTGGGTGTGAATTGTAGCACAGTTAGCAGAATATTATTCTAGAGCATAAATTAGCCATTTTTTGACCTTTTTGAAGGTAGAAAGAGCCTAGATAAGGTTTTTTACTATTCTAGAGTCATTGGAGACAATATTTTTTCATTCTGAGCACTGCAAGTCTATGTAAACTCATATTTTTTAGCATAATGAAAGAGGCCCAACATTGGAAATTGTACTAGGAGATGTAGTCCAGGAGGGGAAAACTCCTTCATCATTTTTTTGTCTTGTGTTTCTGTTATGGTATTATTGTCTCTATTATTTGCTTCAAAACTGAGTTTAACATCATCATTTATTGTAAATACAACTTCCCTAATTTCCTAAGAACTTAAAATTTCACTTGCAAAAAAAAAACCTTCAAGTTTTCTAATATAGATCAGGTTGGTATCAGAGCTTTGGTTCTTTGGTTGTATTAAGGGTTTAATTATGTTGCAAGTGTTTTCTGATGCTTAAAAGGTTGAAGCTCAAAATAGGAGAAGAAAAACTTGTGGGAGAAATTCATCAAGCTAGTTCAAGGAGAGCACATTTGCCACAATCTCCGCCACAAATTTCACCTCAAGTTTCACCAAAGGCCTCACCAGTCATGGCACATGAAGGAGAGCCTGAAAATATGACTGGGGATTTGAAGGCTTTTAGGAAATCATTCTTTGACATGGCTAAGATGGTGAAATTTATTTATGAGGAAAGGCACTCAAGGTTGCAAGGTGAGAGCTCAAATCCTCCAAAGGGAAATGGAGGAAATGTAGACAAACCTCCAAAAGGAAATGAAGGAAATGGTTATAAACCACCTCTACATCCACCTTTCTATTCACCTTCATTTTCACCTCCATCTTCACCATCATCACCTTCTACATCAACCCCTTCAAAAACACCTCCACATTCTCCAAAGGGACATGGTAAAATTCCATTTTTAAAACATGACATAAAGTTTGAGTTGCTTATGTATAATGGAGAGGTAAATGCTAAGAAATTAGATAATTAGGTTCATTAGATTGAAGTGTATCATAGGATACAAAAGATCAAAGATGATGAGACCAAGATTCAGCTTGCTTCATTAAGGTTGGAAAGTGCAGCACTCATTTGGTGGGAAGCGAAAATTAAAGAGGAAATGAAAAAAATGGTAAGGTTTTATCATCTTGGAGTGATTTTTTTGCTGCATTAAGAAGATTGTTTTATCCTTTAGCATACATGTAGAAATGTAATATCCCAAAATGGGAACTGTCGGCAAGGCATGACTGGAAAATGCATTTTCCAGGAATGGCTACAACAGGATTTGAACCCAGCACTTGGATCCCCTAGAACTGAGTATCTAAGTCCTAAATCCAAGAGGATATCAAAAACAAACTTCCTAGGTGGGGCAAACAGGCCTCCCACACCTAGTATGGCTTGATAAATGCCCAATGAGGGACTGCAACAATGTGTAAACACAGTAATGGATATGCAGAGTCAAATAAAATCATATGACATGTTAAAAACACATAGCCATAAATCCAAGCTACAAGAGCAATCTGTACTTCATTTTATGAGCCAAAAGTGGGGGAAAAGCAGCAATTTCTGCCCTAAAAAGGTTAATTTCAGAGATGAGTGTAAAAATAAGGGCAAGTGATAGTGGGATCTCGTAGCTTAGGTCATGTGGGATTCACATAACAAATTTCAGCCAAAAAAAAAAATGTCTCTAGCTATGTTAAACAGCTCTCCCACTCTCGATATGGCTTAGAAATGCCCAATCCCCATGAATTGATTACTGCAGAAATTACTGAAGCACAGACAGCATGATTTTCTGAAGGTGATGGATGAAATATGGTATGGATATTAGTAAATCAGATCTATAGCATATTTCATACAATGTACAATAGATAAACAGAATTATTACATGAAGAAACCCTCAAGATCGAGGTGCTGCAACAACATATTTGAGACTACAAAGCTTGAAAGCGTTATTTCATTGATGCTATAGCTGAGTATATTACACATCAGTTCTAGAGTATATCCGTACACAAAAATATAGATCCAATACAGATCTGTATACTAGATGGGCTCCTTAATGCATTCCCCTTGGGGCACTGAGCAAATCATGAACAACAGTGAGTAGATCTAAGATATAAGTTGCAGTCCTGTAGTAGTATTTAGAAATTCTACAGTAAATATAACCATATAAAAATCATATCTGAAGGGAACATGGATTGTATGGCCAATCCATGGATCACCACAGTGCAAGGAAAGTTCCTCAACACCAGAGATCACTCCTCAAAAACTTTGCTCAAACACCCTGCAACTTTCCTCTTGCAGATAACGTATTTATGGAGGGGAAACTAAGTTTTTAGCTTCATAGATGATTAGTCCTGATGCCTAGATCTGAAAATGCAGCTCCAATGATCCAATACACTCTTCCAGGAGGTTAAAAGACACACTCACTAAGAAGAGGCACTAAATTTGCCTAGATCTGAGTAGATCTAGCTTCCATTGTTGCAGCTTGAAAAAAAAATCAAACCCTCAATAAGATATGAATTTTGGTTGGAAGATGAAGCTTGGCCCAAATCCTGATAGTGGAAAAGATAGAACAAGTCTCCTCCAAGAGCTACTCAAGGAATGAGGTGGGATTCCCGACTAGGAACACCCAAGTGCTAAACAGCACTATTCTCAGCTAAACAACCAAAGAATAAGGATTTTCTAAATAGAAAACACCTTCTGAAATATCAAATCATCAACCCCTCTCTTGGTGTCCTCCTCCTTCTTTTATAATGTGGGAGCCTTGCCAAACCCTAAACCATCTTGATGAATTAGCCTCATTCACATGAGTGGCCTCCAACATGGACCGTGTTGTGCCTTTTGGAGATACATTGCACCTAGACAGCGCTATTGATTTGGTCCTATTGACCCATTCAATTGATCCAGCCTCTTTCACACTTGAGTGTGTTTATGAAGATAGCTCAGATTTAGCTTTTTTGACATTGAGCTTTGATTTATTTTGATTTTTAGCATTTATATTGATCCTCCTTTACAATTTTATTCATGAGACAGAAAAAGTAAAACAAACTTGGATATTCCTATTAGCTTGGGCTAATTAGGAATAATACAGTCCTCCCCCTTCAAAACATTTCGTGTCCTCAAGCAACTGCAAGGTAGAGAAAAATTTCTCCCTTCCTCTTCTTGTGGCCTCATCAATGGATCCCACCATGGCTGAAAATGATAGGCAATGAATCTGTCCTCCAATGATTCCCTCCAAGTGTAAGATAACAAAGTGTACATCATGAGAAAATGGAAGGTACAAGTGGTGATCTCCTTTTTTCTGAATGGCCTCCTCAAGGTAGGAGTGATGAAAACATGGGAATTCTTGTTCCCAATGAGTTACTTCCTCACCCATGCAATCATCCAAATGAAATGAGGCATTCTAGGCAGCTCATCATAATAATCTTCAACCCTGGATCTATGCAATGTGTTGGGCCTAAATGGAGAGTTTAGATTTTCCCATCCAAGTAGTTTCTCTCTCCATTTATGATAAGTGTGGGGTTGTTTATGTCTCTGGGCTGAAACAATATGGCCTCCAAGTATGGCCCAAGCTACCCCATCACATAATTCAGCCATGAAGTGCATCCTCCAAGCACTCAAGTTCTTCAAATGGCTCACCCCATATGAAGAAAAGAGTTGAGATGTGGCAACCATGGTTTTCCCGTTGCTCCTCCCGAAACATATAGCATGAATAGTAGGGAGAACCATACTCCCAATAGGCATCTCCATCACATATCCCACTCTCCAAAAAAAGCTTCCCATGAACATAGAAACATCAGCAATAAATGGAATCAAAAACAATTGAAAACAAGTTGTCACATGACAACCGGAAAGTGGATCATTGTTCCTCTCATGGAACCAGTGCAGTGCATCCTTTACCTACATCAAACCAAATAATAACAAGTGATTTTCCAGCCACTTTTTTTCTGCCACAATCATTTTACAAGATAGCATCATGAAAGTACAACGTGGTGTCATTGGTGCACACCAAAAATCATGTGGCTTCCCCCACAAACCACCAATTAGGTAGCCAATCTCAATGCTACAAAAGGCTGGAAGTACATTATTATATAAATTGAAAGAAGGGATAATTCTTCTTGGTACATCATTCTTCTCAAACAAGAAAAATAAGTACAACAAAAAATGTGATATTATACCTCCACCATCATGTACTTGAGATCTTGAGCTGAAATGGCTCAACCGGAATTCCTCCGTCACCTCCAATGAGTAGGGAAGTGGCTGTGACCTCCTCTTCATTACCTTCCAGGCTATGCATCTCTCCATATGCTAAAACATGTCATGTTGGATTCTCTCGCAAGTGAACTCCTCCATCAAATGGAAATATGCATCAAAGTGCATAGAAGAGAAGTCCTCATGTGCTGCATGTAGCAGCTTCTCCTTGAGACTAGAAGATCTAGTCAATAAGATCCTGCCATAGGAATAGATGACCACATCATCCACCATGTAGCTGTCATCTCCATCTGGGTCATCAAGAATCATCCATGCACCAAGATCCTTGGAGTACTCTACCAAAAGTTAAGACCTCCAATAAGGATCAATCCTCCTAAGAGACAGCGCCTATGATCTAGCATATGAAGCTCTCCTCATGTTGTTGCCTACTAATTTGGCATCCCTCATGCTAAATTCATCCTCCAAACTCCTCACCTCCCTAGATTCCAAGAATGGTGAGCCAAGAGGCAAGATTTCTCTCACCAATTCTAAATCTGGTGGCCTCCCAGGTGGAATTCCTCCATGTAGTGAGACATCAAAATATAAAGTGGACTGCATGTATGAGTGGGCTGATTTGTCCCTCTCTTCTCTGCGCAGTGTAGTCTCCTTCATTTGTGTATAATTCTTCTAATATATATAAGGGTGAATGCTCATCATCCCTTGATGTTGATCCTTCTTTTCTTCCTCTCCTCCCATCTCACAATCCACCAATGCTACTGCATGTTGCTTCGGAATTGTGTTTTGGTTTCCACATGTTGAATCATTTGGAACTCCCTATAAAGGTAAAATGGCTCCTATAATGGAAGCAATGGCTCCCCCTTCACCTCCATGTGGTGATGAATCTTCTTCATCCATCCTCCTTGCTCTAAATGTGGGAAATAGATTGCGATGTGGATCTACATGTGTGGCTGAATGCTCACACCCATCATGAGATAGTTAGGGCTTGTTTCAAACCCTTCCAGAAATATTCTACACTCCTCCCCTTCTATCTCCTTGAGATCTTCTTTAATACCTTCTAAGGTTTGGAAAAGAAGCGGGGAGATCTCCTCTTCCGTCATTCCTCCTCTTCAACTTTATTTCAAAAAGAAAGTAGGCATGTTACAGCATTGTAGATCAAATTGTGTGGCTAAATTCTCACACACAGCATAAGAAGTACTGGGGCTTTCTTCATGAGAAGAACTCCTTGAGGGATTTGCATGTCTTCCCCTTCTCATTCCCCTGATTTCTTCCTTCAATTCCTGCATGGCTTGAGAGAGTGTTAGAAAAACTCTTCTCTTTGTCCTATGTGTAATGTTTCTTCAATATTCTTCTTTATCCTTCTAATAGCTAGATCTCACTGGATAATCCAGAGATCATGCTTTGATACCACTGTAATATCCCAAAATGGGAAATGTCAGCAAGGCATGACTGGAAAATGCATTTTCCAAGAATGGCTGCTATAGGATTTGAACCTAGCACTTGGATCCATTAGATCTGAGTATCTAAGTCCTAAATCCAAGAGGATATCAAAAACAAATCTTCCTAGGTGGGGAAAACAAGCCTCCCACACCTAGTATGGCTTGATAAATGCCCAATGAGGGACTGCAGCAATGTATAAAAACAGTTGTTGTAGCTCCTAGAGACAGCCTAGAGTTGCCATAGACCAGTGCCTAGGACATCTTATATAGCAGAGAGGCAAGACCATGTAATAAGGATAATCTTAGCAGAACCGGGCTCTCATACTATTTCTTTGCAGATGGGAAAATTAGATTTGAATGGTACCAAATACTTCAGAAGCTCAACGCTGAAGGAACAATAATGAATAGGCAAGATGTTAAGCTCCAACATAAATGCATAAGACAATTCCAAGACAGTTCGTTGTAAAAAGGGCTGGATTCTCAATACTTCACAGAGAATGATGATTGAAGGACGTCTACTAAATACATAGAAAGAGGATATTAACTGTTATTAAGACAATATTCAAAAACATATGCTAACATGTGGTGGGCTTAAGCAGTTAAGAATCCAAACACGATAACAGCATTTGTAAATAACACCTCATAGCAGCCAATATAGTAGAAATGCGGATGAATTGAAAACGGGACAGCATATTACACCTGAACCATATTTAAAGTGCCAAGAAGCCTATGATGTAAGTATCAACAAGGATAAATTTATATCAGAAGCAACAGGCTACTCGCATTCCAGAATGTAATACCAGATATATGGATGTAAGCGAAATGAACGACTACACTACAACACACAAGAGAGAATTACACACTGTAAAGAACCAAAACCAGAATCCTTATCAAAGACAAAACTCCTTTTCATTGAGACCCTACAGACTCTTTGCATTCATATTAGAACTTTCACAAAAATTGCATACAATAAGCTCTTACACAGTCAATTCTTCAGAAAATTTGGAACCTATCTTTCTCATTTGATTTACCTTATATAGGCTTCCTTCCATCTCAGCGAGAAGATATTTTTTGGAAAAATATCTTCTTCGCATAAACAAAATTAGTTAACTGGCATTTTCAAAACAGCAAAATTCATGATGAGGAATCAAGCCTCCCATCATGTATAATCTGGCCCTCGGCCGCTTTTAAAAACAGAAAATTAACAACATTTTGGTGAAAAAGTAAAATGCAGGAGTGGCGAAAACAACCCACTCAAAACTTAAAAGAAACTAACTGAGTAAAAGTAAAATAGGCCGTTAAGGCTGAATCATGAGTTGACAAAGAATCACAGGTGCGGCTGAGTGGAGGCAGTTGCTGATTCTGGCGGGAGCACGTTTGCGGATGAACTCGCATGCTGGCTCATAAACTGTGTGCACCTCTGCTGACTGTCCATGGCTGGCTCGGGCATTGCTGAGAACCCCTCCACTTTGACAAAGGCCTCAGTGAGGGCGCGGAAACCTGCCCTAGTAGTAAGCTTGTGTTTAATCAAGTGGAGAAGGTTGAACTCTTTTCGCAGGGATGAAACAATCGTGTCAGCTTTGAGCTGAGCTGCTTTGCCCGTCTGAAGGTCAGTTCGGTCTCTTTCTTCTTGCAAGCATGTTGTGTATCGGTCTAGAGGCAAGAGCATGGCAGGGGTGGTCGGGTCCCAGAAGGAAGGGAGTCCAGCTGTCATAATCTTGCCCCATACCTCGTCGAACCGTCCAACGTTGGCGACCACCTGTTGGAGAGCTCTTGAAGCTGTGACCCGGGCCGTCTCTTTGTTGATAATTTTGCGACACTCGATAGCCTCAGTGAATCGGCTAGGAATTTTGTGCTTCTCCATGTCGTCGGATCCCAGCTCGTTGAGGAACGAAATGTACTCTTTGGCATGTTGGGCCCTGTTAGACAGATCAAGGTCTGCCTCCTGCAGTTTCCTACTGAGGTATGGTACAACAGACTTATGCTCCCCCATCATCCTTAGGAAGCCCCATTGCTCAGTCACAGCCGAGATTATATCAGACCAGATTATGCTCCTAGCCTCAAGAAGGGTGAGATTTCCTTTTGCACGGATTTTCATGTCGGCAATAGTTTTCTGTTGATCTGTCGTCATCTTCTTTTCCTACTCTATCTCTCTCTGCAACCCTTCGAATATTCTGGTGTTCTCGGCCAGAGAGTTTTCCAGGTTCGTGATCCTCTGCCTTGTTGTAGACGCTTGCTTTTCCAATATCTCAATCTCAGCTCTCGCTGTGGACAATTGCTCAAACAACGAGCTAGTTCCACTTGACACCACAGTCGGCTGGCAGCTGTGTAAGTCCCATCTGGCTTGCAGCTCTGTTGCCTTGTTCTGTAGCCCGTCGATTGTTTAAGCCAGCTTTTCTTTCTCCTCCCTTTCTCTTGATATCCTAGCGGACAGTTCTGCCTTCTCCTGCTCCGCTTGCACTAGTTCAACTGTCTGGACATGGTGAGCGGCTGGTATACGGGCCTGAATTTTTGCCGATGCAACTTCCTTCTGTAGCTATTCAATGAGAGTTGCCTGTGTATTTGTTCCCCCCATATCTTTGCTCTTAATCAGGTCCTGGAGGACACGCACCTGATTTTCTCTGGCACGGCAGCTAACTTGTTCGGCTGTCAGGGTTGCCCTCAACTGGTCATGTTTCTGCTCTAATTTCTTCAGCGCGAGGGTGACCTGCATCAGTTTATCTTTCATCATATCGCATACCGTCTGGAATAGGTCACACATGTCGTTGGCTGGTACCTTCTTCATGTCGATGGAGAACTCGAGCACCCGATAGCTAGGGACATCAGTATTAGGATCCAGGATAGCTTCTGCCATAGAAAATACCAGGCTTTCAGTGTCCACGTTGATGGAGGCAGAGAGCCTGGTATGATACTTCTCAACATATCCCCCCAGCTCAGCTTTGTACTTGTCTCGGATCACTTTATTCGCCTGATCCCTTTCAATTTCCTTGGGTGAAGTATGCTCTATGATAGCCTGCGTGACCTCTGTGAAATCAGAAGAAGTGGTACTGTCCCTTAGCACCGTTATCCCGGCCTTGCCTCTATCCAATTTACCATACACCGTGAAGGGTTCCAGCAGTTGCTCCTCCCCTATGACCTCTGCCTCACTGGAGGTTGTTCTTTGTATTTTGGGAGGAGGCGCTGCCCCTGAAGTACCTGCTTCTTCTCCTCCTTCTCCACCTATGCCTCTATCGACATTCTCTTCCTCCCCTGTAGCAGATGAATCTGTCTCCATCTGCAAAAACAAGGGCAAAATTTTGAGGTTAGCCCTCCATTCCATAAATGGCCTCGGCTCATGCATGTAGGGTGCAGACCTGTTCCTTTTCCTTTTGTTCAATATAATTTCTCGAGGGTCATAAGCCCAACTTTTTCCCAGCCTTAGGTCCAGACCTTGCAGCATTTTCTCAACGATCGGGAGGGCATGTCTCGAGTTTACCACGAAGGGGCCGATTTCAATGGGCAGCCTTAGGATGTAGCCCTTCTTGGCAGGAACAAAATGGAGCTGATCGGCCTTGAGGGCTTGCCTGATGTATTCGAGTGCATAAACTCTTCGGACAGGGAACACTGGTAGCCGGTAGGGGGCAACTTCGGCTCCATAGACCCGAATTTCGGTGTAGTCCTCGAATAGAAACCAATCTCCAGTACTCTGGGATTTTCTAGCTTGCAGCTAGCCTTTCATTTCTTGAAAGACCCTAGGGGAAGGCGAGTCATGAATGATGGTATAGGCGATAGACATAAAACTATTCACAAAACTGGAGTAACCCTCCCCCTTAAGTAATTGATGCACAGAGAAATTCCAGTCGAAGACTGGTCTGTGTTGGGAATTCTCAAGATAAACTTTGTCTAACCCCAAGCCCTCAAACTTATCGGTGTGCTAGTACAAGAAGAGATAAAAAACCATTGAACAGAAATGAAACCAACGGGTTTGTGAAAGCTCCTGGAATTGGGTTCGAAGGGTTGAGGAGAGGAAACCTGGAATATCTAAAACTACCCCTTTTTGGGACATGAGCCATAAGAAATGAACGCACACCGTGGAAATGTCTTCCGAACTCCCTACCCCCAACAGGCCAGCAATCAGAGAGAGAATGGGCCGAACCTCTTCAACGAACAGACTTAATGGGAACGGCTCTACGGCAGGAAGAGAAGTAGCCTGGTCGACGGTTATAGAGGAAATGAAGGCTTGCCGGGCCTCCCATGGTTGTTTGATAAACTGGGCTGCCAAGGCCTCGTCCTTGAAACTAACATATGTGGCGCTGTTAGGGAAGCGAAGGGCTTGCTTGATAACATCGGGAGATAGGGAAAGAACCATGTTCCCCTGAGGGGAAGTGAAGGTGCCTCAATGCTCGTCGAAAACATCTCTGAGCCAGGTGATGAAATCAACCACCGAATGAACTTGAGGGGAAATTTGATGGTATAGGCCCGACACGACTACCCGGTAGCGGTCTGTGTTCTTAAGATGGCGACTGAAAAGCAAGCGTTTAATGCTGCGGATGTCGAATGGGTATTTAGGGTCGCAGAAACCTGCCTGCAAGTCAAGGAGAGGGTCGAAACCAGGGGGATTCCTAGATTCATGGACCTGGGGGGTTTCTGGTTCACTCTTCTTTGGCGTTACCCTTCCCATGGCCAACATTCAAAAATTTTGAAAAAGCGAAAGGAAAACAGAGGGAGAATGAATAATGGAATACCTGAACAGAAGTAAGTCTACTCGGGAAAGCGACGCAGGGAACTCTGAAAATGATTGGGTAGACCAGGCGCTCTTTCCTACTTGGTATATGTCATGGACGAGAACCTGCAACCTTTTACTGGAGTGAAATACGGAGGGAATGTTATCTCTGTACTGGGTAATTTTAGGTAAAAAGACGGATAGAGAAAACGAGTGAAGGCAAGTGTCCTAAGGACACTGACAGTGAGGCACGCGGCGCATAAGGATTGGGAGTGTCAGGGTGCAAGTGGGCGCCTCGTGCCGGGTTTAAAACTGGTACGGGTCTCAGTACCATCTGACCTAAAGGACTTTACCTTAACTTTTTACCGTATGCGTTGTATAATACCTAAAACATATGATCCCTTACACAGATTAAATACATAACCTACCCATCGTGAGGGTCCACCTTTCGATCTGCCACGTCACCACCACGCGGCAACCTCCTGCCACCTCCTTCTAACATTGAGTCCCCACTACGCCATGCATTCACAATTCCGCGAGGGTACGGGTCTCTTCCTTCCCTTGCTGCTCGACCCCCTCGGAATTTCCCTCGTGCATCTTCACGTGGTGGCATTTTCTTTTAATACATAGGTTTTGCGTTTAGTGCCGCGTTCTGTGGCCTTTTATATTTCCTGTTAGCCTTTTGGCTTTACACTTCATCCTTTTTGTGTTAATTCCCCATCGGCTTTAACGCGCGTGGCTTTCATTACCTTGTCTCCTTTCGACCCACCTTTGAAATATTTCGCCCCTTGATACAAAGTTTAATACATGGCTTGTCAACCTTTTAATACACCCATGACTAAAGTTAGAGATTGAACAACATTGGATCCACCTAGGGACGGCACGTTTTTCCCCGAACGTGTCGAGAACTACGCAGACCGCCTGTTTATCTTGTGTGAACGCCAGCTCTCCAGCACTTGTGACTTCTCTCTGGACAAATCATCATGACTCATGCATTATTCAATTCAAAAACGAAAACAGCAGCTAATGTACAATATAATACAATCAAGCTTTTTCAGCCTGCTTCAGAACTGAAAATACAGTTTGAGGAACTGCCCATTTACAGGGGTGTCGAGCAGATCTCCCTGCAAATTCTCCAGCTTAAAAGTATTGTTGCCACCTTCCTTTGCAATTTTGAAAGGGCCGAACCAGAGAGGGTCGAACTTACCATGCTTGCCTTTATCAACCCTTCGAACATCCCACCTGAGCACTAGATCCCCTACCTGCAAACTTCTGTCTTTAGCACATTCATCGAATAGCTCTTTCATCTTCTCCTGGTACTCTACTAGCTTTTGGTTTACCTGATTGCGAGTTTCTTCGAGCTCTACCAATTGATTAATTCTCCTGATAACATCATCAGGTTCCTCCTGGCTCTCCTACATAAATCGAGCCACTGGCAAGGCCAGCTATATAGGGAAGACAGTTTCTCGTCCATATACCAACTCGTATGGAGATTTCCCAGTTTCTCTTTTGCTGGTAATTATGTTTGCCCACAGAGCGAACTTCAGCTGAGAATCCCAATTCTTCGGGTTCTTGTTGATAGTCTTCTTTAGTGCTCGGACCAAAGTTTTGTTTGAGGACTCTGAGAGGCCATTTCCTTGGGGGTAGTAAGTTGTAGAGTGACCCAACGAAATATTATATTGCTGGCAAAAATTCACAAATTTTGTAGATTTGAAAGCTTGCGCATTGTCAGCGATTATTCTAGCAGGGCAGCCAAACCTGGATATAATATTCTCTTCCATAAATTTCATTATAACTGTGTCTGTCGCATTTCTTACAGGTATGGCTTCTACCCACTTCGTGAAATAATCCGTGGCAGTCAGGATCCATCTATGCTGGCCACTTGAGGGTGGGTGAATTTCGCCTATAAAATCAATTCCCCACTGTTTGAAGGGTTCGTCCACATGGACAGGAACCAAAGGCAGAGCTGCGAGTTTCTATTTTTCTGCAAATTTATGGCATTTATCACATTCCCTGACCCAAGTGAAGACATCTCCAAACAATTTTGGCCAGTAGAAACCAGCCTTCAGAATCTTGTGAGCAGTAGCCCTCCAACTGTAATGGCCCCCACATATTCCTTCGTGGAACTCTGCTATAACACTTCCCACCTCTTCCTCGGTCAGACATAAGAGAAGGATGCCTGAGGGATCTCTCCAGTACAGCCAGCCGTTTGCAACCATATAATTCTGTGACTTTAACCTCAGTGCCCTGTATTTAGCCTTCTCATAGCTAGGTGGACAGCTTAGTGTTATGAGGTACTCCACTATTTCCTTGTACCACTAGCTAGTGAGGTATTTCATCTGTATCTTCTGGGAGGCTATCTCCACTCCCTGTGGTTTTTCTTTTTCCCCAGAATCTTCGTTTGCTGTCATAGACAGATTGATACCTAAGGCCTGGCAATTCGACTCAGATAGGATCTTGGCTAGACCTTGCCCCTTGATTAATTTGGTAGGACGAATATCCAACTCATATTCCTGTATTTTGGCTATCCATTTTCCTCTTTTTCCCTCACTGTCCCCTTGGATGAGAATGTCCTTAACAGCTGCTATAGGAACAAATGCGGTGATATGGGACTGTAAAACATACATTCGGAAATCTTTGAGGGATTTCACCAGAGCATAGGCTTGCTTCTCCAATATGTTATATTTGAGCTCGGCATCGCGCAGTACCTGGCTGAAGAATGCAATTGGCTGCTCATAGCCTTCCTCGTTTTTCTGCAACAGAACTCTAGCCACTGTGTGGGATGACGCAAAAGAAAAAATCATAAAAGGTTTGGAATAATCTGGGCCAGCCAATACAGGGGCTTCGGCAAATGCGTTTTTGATTCTAGTAAAGGCCTCTCTTGATTCTGATGACCATTTCACTTCATTGTTATTTTTTAACATATCTGTGATGTGCCTAACTATCTCAGCATAGTTAGGGATGAACCTCCTCAGAAAGTTTATTCGGCCTAAAAATACTTGAATTTCCTTTTTGTTTCTGGGCAGGGCAATGCCATTTATGACTTCAACTCTTTTAGGGTCTATCTTCACTCCATCTTTGGTTACAATGTGCCCCAAGAGCTTGCCCTCTTCTAGTGCAAACAGGGACTTCTGTGGGTTAAGGGAGAGACCATACTTTCTACACTTCTCAAAGGTTCTGCACAGGTGTTCTATGTGCTCTACATCATTCTTTGAGAATACAGTAATGTCATCCAGATATACCACCACAAACTATTCCTGCTCTCCAATAAAAGCAATATCCATGGCCCTCTAAAAAGTGGCCCCTGCGTTGATCAGACCAAAAGGCATTATGGCATACATGAACGTTCCCCATGGAGTGGTGAAGGCTATCTTCTTTTGATCTTCTGGTAATACTGCCACCTGATTGTAGCCCGAGAACCCATCCATCATGGACATCCGGGAAGCTCCAACCACTTTCTGCAAGATATGGTCCATTTTAGGCAGCGGGTAATTATCCTTTAGGGATGCCCTGTTCAGGTTCCTGAAATCAACACATAACCTTATTTCTCCATTCTTCTTTCGCACTGGGACTAAATTTTCCACCCACTCAGAATATCTCAATGGCACTATAATTTTAGCCTTCAGCATTTTCTTTATTTCTTGCTCAATAGAAGGCAACAATAGGGGGTTAATCTGTCTGAGCTTTTGCTTATGTGGTTTTGCATCTCCCTTCAGTGGAATCTTATGCTGCATAATGCTGACATCAAAAGTTTTTAGGTCTTGATATGACCAGGCAAACACATCTCTGTAGGCCTGGAATAACTTTTGATACAGTTGTTTGTATTCCTCCGGGACCTTCTTGGACAGCTTCACAATTTTTGGATCCTCTTTAGTGCCCAGATTGAGGTCTTCGACCTGGTTTTCTGCCACCACTTTATTTGGCTGTAAAGGAACATCATTTTTGTTAAACAGCCTCTCTAAAGGCACTAGCCCTCGGGGAATGACATTCCCTTTCAACTGCAGAAATTTGTGGCCGGCTATTCTCTCTTCCAGTTTATCTTTTGGAATGTCTCCAGTCTCTTCCTCACAACTGTCAATCTCCATGTTGGAAAACTCCCCAACAGTTTCTAGGAATCTCTTCACCTGCTCCTCATCTTCAAACACCTGCCAGTGCTTGATGTTATCTGGGATTGAAGTTCGGTACCTCACTTCGATTTCATATCTCAGAAGAGGGTTCTGAGGTGGGCGGAAGGTACTAGCAGCCACTGCCAAGGAATCTGCCATCCTTTTCTGTTCTCGGGGCATGAATTGAATGTTGAATGCCAAGAAGGAGTTCTCTAGAAGATCCCAAACTTCATTCCTATAGGCCTTTAGCCTAGGATGTCTGGCTTGGCACTGATTTCTCACTTGTCTGACTACCAATTCAGAATCTCCCAGCACCTTTAGATTTTGTATGTTCATACTCCTTGTTGTCTGCAACCCCAATATGAGTGCTTCATATTCAGCCACATTGTTTGTGGCCTCGTACTCCAGCTTGAAGGATAAGGGGACCCATTGACCCATAGGTGAAATTAGCAATACTCCAGCCCCATTTCCTTCCCTGGAATTTGCCCCATCAAAATGGAGTGTCCAGATTTCAGATCCATAGTCCTGCACTGATGATTCAGCCTTTATCTGGTAGAATGAGGGCTCATGGGCATATTCTTGATCTTCTTCCAACATCAAACACGAGAAATCCACATCTCGGCTGTAGACTGGGGAATTAACTGAATCACCTGCCTTGGTGACTGTTTTGAAAAATCTGGTTTCTCAATACAATCTCCTCTCTTGGCCACCAAAGACAGAGATAGTGGCATAGGTCAGGTCCAGCTTAATTTATCCTCCGATTCTGGTTCCCCAAGACCTTGACAGTAGCATACCAAAGCGGGCTGGGATGTCAGCCACTACAATATCCATCACCACACTTTTGGCAGGGATCTAAGCCAGATTAACTGCTAGATCTTTAATCATGCCCAAACATTTCACTCTTTTAGAGTCGAATGAATAGAGGTCTTTATATGGGAGAGTGATTTGGAGTCCCAATTGCTCCATGACAGATAGGGGCATGAGGTTGTGAGATGCTCCTGAGTCTAACATACAATTATGCAACAATAGATCATGGATTACTAAAGACACATAAAATGGAGGTGTGGAGGGATCTAATTCTTCAACATGTGGTCCGAACACTACCATAGGTCTTTCTTCTTGCAGGTTAAGACTATCTGGAATGTGTGACGCATCAGGAGGAGAGATGAAGGAAGTGACCTGTGACTGATAAGCAGGTTGTTTCAATAGCTCGGACAGAGGAACTGGTATTTTTACTTTTTCAAGCTCTTTTTGTAAACAGAAGATAGATGAAGGCTTATCTACTGACACTTCTTTTTCTTTTGACTCTTTACTTTGCGAGGGAGGCTTAACTTCTTTTACGGTGGGCTTATCATTAGGGGATACAGCTACTTGTGAAGACGAAGGCAATTGATTATCAGATTGCAGATATTGGTTAAGGGGCCTATTACCTTTTTCTGGGGGCTTTTGAGTATTGACCTCCTTCTGTGCAGGTGCTGACTTTTGGGGTGTGTCCTCCTCTTCATCTTGAGTGCGGGTTCTCTTTCTGGAGGACCTGAGGTCATATTTTCTATTGAAATGGGCTTGCATGAAGTCAATGAACTGTTTACAGTAGTCATCAATATCGGGCTCTTTAGTACCCTCGTTGTTCTTCATTTCTGAGTGAGCTTGTAGTTCCCCCTCCTCACTTTCATGTACAGGACATTCTATGTCATCACTGTCTGAGAAGACAGGGCATGCCTCCTCTTGTTCGTAGGTAGGATCTTTAGGAGAAGCCTCCACTTTCCCTTCCAAGTATAGAGGATGTGGTACCTGATCTTGTTGCTCCTTCTGTCCTCTCTGCAGTATCTGCAAGGGTGGTTTCCTGTATTGAGGATTGAATCCCCTGTTTGGAGAATTCTGGAAATTCTTTGGGGGTGAATTCTTGGCCTCCATCTCAAGCTTGACCAGCTTACTTGAGAGATTCTTGATCATTCTATTCATTTCCTCAATCTTGTCATTGGCTGAATCTCTGTCTTGGCCTGAGGTGGATACTTCCTCTTTTCCCCTCCTTCTGACATCGTGTTTTGGTTTCCCTTTAGATTTTCCAGTCGAGACAAAGTTTGCTTCTATCTCCAACGCATATGTCTGTGCATCATCCAGAGTGGCTAGCTTTCTCTCTCTTAATGAGAAACCAAATTCAGAATCAAATGCTGCCACAAAAACGACCTTGGCAACGGTCTGATGAGGCTTCATCTCGGCGTGGAGACTCAGGTACAATTTGTTAAATCTTCTGATAAACTCTGATACCCCTTCATTGTGCTTCTTTTTCAGAGTGTTGAACTCGGTAAGGACATTACCGTGATCTTTCTTTTCCCCCCACTTTTTGATGAAAGTGTCCTCCATTGCCTCCCAAGTGTTGATGGAACGAGCTCCAAGTGTTTTGAACCATTTTCTGGCTTCCCCATCTAAGGATTGCACAAACAGCCTTAGAACTATGTCCAGATGCTCCACATTAAAATTCTCTGCGAAAGAGCAGAAAATTTCGACATGTTTCTGGGCTTCAATGTCATTCTCACCACTAAATCTGGGCAGAATCTTTAAATAATCCTGTGGCATATCATTTAGTACTGCAGGTAGCTCCAAAGGAGCGTATCTATTTTGCAAGAAGCCAGGGACATTCGCCATTGGGGGAGGTGGAGGTGGTACAAGAGTCTGAGCTGTAGGGGGAGGAGGAGAAGGTGGAAGTGAAGTATGGATAATGATGGGGATGTAGTGAACAGTGGCTTGAGGGGTTGACGAGAATGTTGGGTTGTGAACAGCAGCTACTTCAGTAACTTCCTTAATTTCCTCAACTTCAGGGGTAGGGTGGAAAGAGTAATGCCGAGTATAGCTAGACTCGGCTTCGTCTTTGATATGGGTGCCTCCCCGAGATGGGCTCTATGAATAGTAACCAGTATCTCTTATGATAGGGTTAGGGACTTGTACTTGGGCGATTTGAGAGGAAGAGGACGGAAGATATGGAAAGTTTTCTAGGGAGAATTCAGGAATCTCGGTATGAATTGACTGCCTTTCCCTCCAGCCTCTTCTATGTAGGATTCTTTCTGGGTCAGACACAGAGGGTGTCCTTGACTGAGATGTATCTGACCTTACGTGTGGCTTGCGGGGAGCCAGGACTACAAACAGGTTTAACTGTAAAATGATTGTGGAGTCGCCAAGGTGAGGGGTGCACAACTCTCAACTCTTCGTGCTCACCTAACTGAAGAGTGAATGGATTTTTTCGAGGCCCAGGGATTTAAATTTCTTCAACTTCGTTCCCCGGTAACGGTGCCAAAAAGATGTTGTAGCTCCTAGAGACAGCCTAGAGTTTCCATAGACCACTGCCTAGGACATCTTATATAGCAGAGATGCAAGAACATGTAATAAGGATAATCTTAGCAGAACTGGGCTCTCATACTATTTCTTTGCAGATGGGAAAATTAGATTTGAATGGTACCAAATACTTCAGAAGCTCAACGCTGAAGGAACAATAATGAATAGGCAAGATGTTAAGCTCCAACATAGATGCATAAGACAATTCCAAGATAGTTCGCTGTAAAAAGGGCTGGATTCTCAATACTTCATAGAGACTGATGATTGAAGGACGTCTACTGAATACATAGAAGAAAGAGGATATTAACTGTTATTAAGACAATATTCAAAAACATATGCTAACATGTGGTGGGCTTAAGCAGTTAAGAATCCACACATGATAACAGCATTTGTAAATAACACCTCATAGCAGCCAATATAGTAGAAATGCGGATGAACCGAAAACGGGACAGCATATTACACCTGAGCCAAATTTAAAGTGCCAAGAAGCCTATGATGTAAGTATCAACAAGGATAAATTTATATCAGAAGCAACAGGCTACTCGCATTCCAGAATGTAATACCAGATATATGGATGTAAGTGAAATGAACGACTACACTACAACACACAAGAGAGAATTACACACTGTAAAGAACCAAAACCAGAATCCTTATCAAAGAAAAAACTCCTTTTCATTGAGACCCTACGAGCTCTTTGCATTCATATTAGAACTTTCACAAAAATTGCATACAATAAGCTCTTACACAGTCAATTCTTCAGAAAATTTGGAACCTATCTTTCTCATTTGATTTACCTTATATAGGCTTCCTTCCATCTCAGCGAGAAGATATTTTTTGGAAAAATATCTTCTTCGCATAAACAAAATTAGTTAACTGTCATTTTCAAAACAGAAAAATTCATGATGAGGAATCAAGCTTCCCATCATGTATAATCTGGCCCTCGGCCACTTTTAAAAACAGAAAATTAACAACAGTTTGGTGAAAAAGTAAAATGCAGGAGTGGGGAAAACAACCCACTCAAAACTTAAAAGAAACTAACTGAGTAAAAGTAAAATAGGTCGTTAAGGTCGAATCATGAGTTGACAAAGAATCACAGGTGCAGCTGAGTGGAGGCAGTTGTTGATTCTGGCAGGAGCACGTTTGCGGATAAACTAGCATGTTGGCTCATAAACTGCGTGCACCTCTGCTGACTGTCCGCGGCTGGCTCGGGCATTGCTGAAAACCCCTCCACTTCGACAAAGGCCTCAGTGAGGGCGCGGAAACCTGCCCCAGTAGGAAGCTTGTGTTTAATCAAGTGGAGAAGGTTGAACTCTTTTCGCAGGGATGAAACAATCATGTCGACTTTGAGTTGAGCTGCTTTGCCCGTCTGAAGGTCAGTTCAGTCTCTTTCTTCTTGCAAGCGTGCTGTGTATCGGTCCAGAGGCAAGAGCACGGCAGGGGTGGTCGGGTCCCAGCAGGAAGGAAGTCCAACTGTCATAATCTCGCCCCATACCTCTTCGAACCGTCCAACGTTGGCGACCACCTGTTGGAGAGCTCTTGAAGCTGTGACCCGGGCCGTCTCTTTGTTGATAATTTTGCAACACTCGATAGCCTCAGTGAATCGGCTAGGAATGTCGTGCTTCTCCATGTCGTCAGATCCCAGCTCGTTGAGGAACGAAATGTACTCTTTGGCATGTTGGGCCCTGTTAGACAGATCAAGGTCTGCCTCCTGCAGTTTCCTACTGAGGTATGGTACAGCAGACTTATGCTCCCCCATCATCCTTAGGAAGCCCCATTGCTCAGTCACAGCCGAGATTATATCAGACCAGATTATGCTCCTAGCCTCAAGAAGCGTGAGATTTCCTTTTGCATGGCTTTTCATGTCGGCAATAGTTTTCTGTTGATCTGCCATCATCTTCTTTTCCTGCTCTATCTCTCTCTGCAACCCTTCGACTATTCTGGTGTTCTCGGCCAGAGAGTTTTCCAAGTTTGTGATCCTCTGCCTTGCTGTAGACGCTTGCTTTTCCAATATCTCAATCTCAGCTCTCACTGCGAACAATTTCTCAGACAACGAGCTAGTTCCACTTGACACCACAGTCGGCTGGCAGCTGTGTGAGTCCCATCTGGCTTGCAGCTCTGTTGCCTTGTTCTGTAGGCTGTTGATTGTTTCAGCCAGCTTTTCTTTCTCCTCCCTTTCTCTTGATAGCCTAGCGAACAGTTCTGCCTTCTCCTGCTCCACTTGCACCAGTTCAGCCGTCTGGACATGGTGAGCGGCTGGTATACGGGCCTGACTTTTTGTCGATGCAACCTCCTTCTGCAGCTGTTCAATGAGAGCTGCATGTGTATTTTTTCCCCCCGTATCTTTGCTCTTGATCAGGTCCTGGAGGACACGCACCTGATTTTCTTTGGCGCGGTAGCTAACTTGTTCAGCTGTCAGGGTAGCCCTCAACTGGTCATGTTTCTGCTCTAATTTCTTCAGCGCGAGGGTGACCTGCATCAGTTTATCTTTCATCATATCGCATACCGTCTGGAACAGGTCGCACATGTCGTTGGCTGGTACCTTCTTCATGTCAATGGCGAACTCGAGCACCCGATAGCTAGGGACATCAGTATTAGGATCCAGGATAGCTTCTGCCATAGACAATACCAGGCTTTCGGTGTCTGCGTTGATGGATGCGGAGAGCCTGGTATGATACTTCTCAACATATCCACCCAGCTCAACTTTGTACTTGTCGCGGATCACTTTATTCGCCTGATCCCTTTCAATTGCCCTGGGTGAAGTATGCTCTATGATAGCCTGCGTGACCTTTATGAAATCAGAAGAATTGGTACTGTCCCTTAGCACCGTTATCCCAGCCTTGCCTCTATCCAGTTTACCATACACCGTGAAGGGTTCCAGCAGTTGCTCCTCCCCTATGACCTCTGCCTCACTGGAGGTTGTTCTTTGTCTTTTGGGAGGAGGCGCTACCCCTGAAGTACCTGCTTCTTCTCCTCCTTCTCCACCTGTGCCTCTATCGACATTCTCTTCCTCCCCTGAGGCAGATGAATCTGTCTCCATCTGCGAAAACAAGGGCCAAATTTCGTGGTTAGCCCTCCATTCCATAAATGGCCTCGGCTCATGCATGTAGGGTGCAGACCTGTTCCTTTTCCTTTTGTTCGAGATAATTTCTCGAGGGTCATAAGCCCAAATTTTTCCCAGCCTTAGGTCCAGACCTTGCAACATTTTCTCAACTATCGAGAGGGCATGTCTCGAGTTTACCACGAAGGGGCCGATTTCAATGGGCAGCCTTAGGATGTAGCCCTTCTTGGCAGGAACAAAATGGAGTTGATCGGCCTTGAGGGCTTGCCTGATGTATTCGAGTGCATAAACTCGTCGGACAGGGAACACTGGTAGCCGGTAGGGGGCAACTTCGGCTCCATAGACCCGAATTTCGGTGTAGTCCTCGAATAGAAACCAATCTCTGGTACTCTGGGATTTTCCGGCTTGCAGCCAGCCTTTCATTTCTGGAAAGACCCTAGGGGAAGGCGAGTCATGAATGATGGTATAGGCCATAGACATAAAACTATTCACAAAACTGGAGTAACCCTCCCCCTTAGGTAATTGACGCACAGAGAAATTCCAGTCGAAGACTGGTTTAGGTTGGGAATTCTCAAGATAAACTTTGTCTAACCCCAAGCCCTCAAACTTATCGGCATGCTGGTACAAGAAGAGATAAAAAACCATTGAACATAAATGAAACCGACGGGTTTGTGAAAGCTCCTGGAATTGGGTTCGAAGGGTTGAGGAGAGGAAACCTGGAATATCTAAAACTACCCCTTTTTGGGACATGAGCCATAAGAAATGAACGCACACCGTGGAAATGTCTTCCGGACTCCCTACCCCCAACAGGCCAGCAATTAGAGAGATAATGGGCCGAACCTCTTCAACGAACAGACTTAATGGGAATGGCTCTACGGCGGGAAGAGAAGTAGCCTAGTCGACGGTTATAGAGGAAATGAAGGCTCGCCGGGCCTCCCGTGGTTGTTTGATAAACTGGGCTGCCAAGGCCTCATCCTTGAAACTAACATATGTGGCGCTGGTAGGGAAGCGAGGCATGACATCGAGAAGAGAAGAACCTGTTCCCCCAGGGAAGTGAAGGGTGTAGATGCTGGTGAAAAACATCTGCGGGCAGGGTGATGAAATCAACAGAATGAACCGAGGCATTTGATGGTATAGGCCCGACACGACTACCGATGGCGTTTTACGTTCTTAAGATGGCCGACTACAAATACCTCTGTTGCCGGATGTCGAATGGGCCCAGGGTCCACGGATACCGCTGCAAGTAAAGGAGAGGGTCGGCTTGGGAAGATTCTAGATTCACGGACACCAGGGGTTTACGGTTCACTCTTCTTTGTTACCCTTCCCGCGCTTTGCATTCAAAAATTTTGAAAAAACGAAAAGGAAAACAGAGGGAGAATGAATAATGGAATACCTGAACGGAAGGTAAGTCTGCTCGGGAAAGCGACGCAGGGAACTCTGACAATGATTGGGTAGACCAAGCGCTCTTTCCTACTTGGTATATGTCGTGGACGGGAACCTACGACCTTTTAATGGAGTGAAATACGGAGGGAATGTTATCTCTGGACTGGGTAATTTTAGGTAAAAAGACGGATAGATAAAACGAGTGAAGGCAAGTGTCCTAAGGACACTGACAGTGAGGCACGCGGCGCATAAGGATTGGGAGTGTCAGGGTGCAGGTGGGCGCCTCGTGCCGGGTTTAAAACTGGTATGGGTCTCAGTACCATCTGACCTAAAGGACTTTACCTTAACTTTTTACCGTATGCGTTGTATAATACCTAAAACATATGATCCCTTACACAGATTAAATACATAACCTACCCATCGTGAGGGTCCACCTTTCGATCCGCCACGTCACCACCACGCGGAAACCTCCTGCCACCTCCTTCTAACATTGAGTCCCCACTACGCCATGCGTTCACAATTCCACGGGGGTACGGGTCTCTTCCTTCCCTCGCTGCTCAACACCCTCGGAATTTCCCTCGTGCATCTTCACGTGGCAGCATTTTCTTTCAATACATAGGTTTTGTGTTTAGTGCCGCGTTCCGTGGCCTTTTATATTTCCTGTTAGCCTTTTGGCTTTACACTTCATCCTTTTTGTGTTAATTCCCCATCGGCTTTAACGCACATGGCTTTCATTACCTTGTCTCCTTTCGACCCACCTTTGAAATATTTCGCCCCTTGATACAAAGTTTAATACATGGCTTGTCAACCTTTTAATACACCCATGACTAAAGTTAGAGATTGAACAACAATAGTAATAGATATGTAGCATAAAATAAACTCATAGGACATGTTAAAAACACATAGCCATAAATCCAAGCTACAGCACCAATCTGTACTTCATTTTATGAGCCAAAAGTGGGGGAAAAGCAACAATTTATGCCCTAAAAAGGTTAATTTCAGATATGAGCGTAAAAATAAGGGTAAGTGACGATGGGATATCATATATTAGGTCATGTGGGATTCACATACAAAATTTCAGCAGAATAAAATGACTCTAGCTATGTTAAACAGGTCTCCCACTCCCGATATGGCTTAGAAATGCCTAATTCCCATGACTTGATTACACAAAAACTTACTGAAGCACAGACAGCGTGATTTTCTAAAGGTGATGGATGCAATATGGTATGGATATCAGTAAATCAGATCTATAGCATGGTTCATACAATGTGTTGTGGTTCCTGTGATTTGGCATATTTGGCAATACCAAATGACAAGACAACATCAAACCACTTTGGGATCTCAGGATCTAGCCCTCCTGGATCCAGAGAGGGATCTCTCTATAAAAGAAAAGAATAATATGTCTTTGAAGTTCAATTTGAGGTATTAGGCTAGTTATAGGGCACAATGGTTTTTGTTTTGTTTTTTTGGTTGGGAAACATGAAAGAAGGGTTCAGTGTAAGGTAAAGGAATGAGTAGAGAAGGATTTTTTGGCAATGGGGAGATAATTCAAAGAGAACACAGGTCCATTGGGCAATGGGGTCATGAAAGGGTTTACTTGCAATTCAAATATCCACGCTTTTAAGGGTTTAGTCATCTATATCAGAGGATCTCTTAAGATGATAGTATGGGATGAAACAATAAGGAAATGAATGGGAATGACAAGGAAAACCTTCCAAGGTGACCACTTCGGAGTAAATCTAGGGATAGGGCATGCCTTAACCTCTATGATGTAAACTCCTAATGAGGCTAACTCCGAAGACAAAAATCCAGCAGTCCTCCTAACTACTTTCAAACAATAGAAAACATTTAAGTTTAACACCAAGTGAAACCTAAGATCAGAGAAAGACTTTTACCCTTCTCTGCTTTTAGCACTCAACTCAAAGGGATCTTAGAAAGGCTAACTGTTAGAAAAGGAACCTAGGGGACAGGGCTAACTCTAAATCTCTCTGTTTCCTAATTCTTTCAGCTAGAACCAAACAAGAACATCCAAGAAACAAACTCTAAATTCATACATCAGTAAGCATGGACAAACCAACTTCTCTGCTAGTTAAATTATATTGAATTAGTTCTTAGACACACAAATAGCAGAAAACATAAAGATAAGAAAGTGCAGGAAGCATTAGGGTACTTGCAACAGTATATCCTAAGCTAAAATTACTGTTTCTTATCAGAGAAAATGAAACAGGATGTATAACAGAGGGAAAACAATAACAAAGAAAGAACACATCACCACTGATTTAGATCAAGATCCAATGAACATGCTTGTCATATTAGAAGAGAAAAACCAGTCACATAGATCCTTTTCCAATAGCTTGATATCATCCATAAATCATCTCCCAGCCTATTTACAACTACTACTCACAGAATTCTAACTCAGTAGAACTACTTACAATCAGTGATTTTTCAACGACCAACCAACATTTACAATGTATTTCTCATGAGTTCTTATAGGTGAAAGACAGATAGTAGTGGTAGATAGAACTTAAATGATTCATTAAAATATAGGGAGAAGTGTCTTTTTAAGCCCATTCTGTTTTAATATCTTTACATTAACTTTCAGTACTCTTTAGATGAATTAGGGGTCTTCGTCAGTTTGATAATAACTCTAAGGGTATGTTCTTGAAGTACTCTCTGGTTGTAGTACTTTGTTTTATCCTCTATGACAAGAAAGGGTGAAGATTTTCCTTTCAGGTCTTCCATGCTTTGTAACTAATGCACTGAAAGTTTTTAGGACTTCTTGTCAGTATAGTAACTACTTTAGAGCTCGATGAAGAATAGAGAATGGGTAGTAGTGATTTGGTCCTTTCTTCAGTAAAAGGAATGTGCTGCTGATATATCCTCTACGCTGTTGTGATCAATGATTTGTATTTAATCTTTGCTGACTGTGGATTAGGATTCTTAATCTTCAATATTATGCCTTTAACCTTTCTCAGAGATTTCTTACTCTGCGATCTTGGCTCTACGATGGTCTTTCACCATGACTGTGACTGTGAAAACAGTGTGAATTCACCACCTTTGAAACCTGCAAAAAATGAGAAACATGTTATAAAAACCAAGGGAGTGGGGTGACTGCTTCAGAGGCTCGTGAGGATGGAGGAGCAGCGATGGAAAATGGTGGATGCAGCGGAAAATGTGATGAAAAACCATGGCGGAAGGCAAAAACGGGTCTGGTGGGAGTTTGGGTGCGAGGATGAATGTGGGCCATTGGATCATGGTGATCTACGGTGGAGATTGTTCGATGAATTCATTGGGAGATTAGATGAATGGAACATGGATGGGGGAGAGATTAAGTTTGGGCCATTAGATTATAATGATCAATGGTGGGGATTTCCCAATGAAACCATTTTGGAGAATAGATGAAAAGTAAGTGAACTGGCTACGATATAATAAGAGTCGTTCGATCTCAGAAATCGACGGTTGGGATTAAAAGACAATGTTGTGTTGCGGAGGGCGGTAAGGCAGAAAACCGGAATAGTTTTCACGCGGAAAAATGGGGGGAAGGTGGTTTTCACTTTCATAACGCGATTCCACTCAATTATCGCCACGTGGATTCTCAAAACCACCTTTATTGCGTAAATTTGAAACATTAACCCTCGGGCGCAAAAATTACGCAATATGCATTTTCAGCCATTGGATGATGGGCGGAAGATCTAACGGTGCAAGTGATGCGCGATAGGCAGCAATTTGTGTGGGTGGAACATGTGGTGGGGTTGAGTTAGGACCGTTAGATCTTCGGATCGGACGGTCGAGATTAAAAGAGAAAGCAGAGTTTTTGAACAAGAGGAAAATGGGGTAAGTGAATGAGTGGAAAGATGGGAGTTGTCAGATCTGTAGGAATGGACGGCAGAGATCCAATCGGCGATCAGTGGAACAGTGAAAGGGGAAAGGAACATGCGAAGCGTGATTGAATCCTGTCCGTTAGTTCTTGTGGTTTCAACGGTCAGGATCAAATCGGGGAATCGGGCCATCGGAGGAAAAGATAAAAGGGAAAATTGTGTTTACGATATGCGATTAAGCGTTGGCCGTAGGATCGGAAGAGATCAACGGTCAGGATTAAGTCGGCAGGGTGATGACGGAGGGCTATGGGAAAAGTGTGATGAGATCCTGGCCGTTGGTTCTTGTGGATTCAACGGTCCAGATCTAATCGGCAGGCACGGGTGATGGGCTCATGAGTGGAGCGCGATTGAATCTTAGTTGTCGGTTCTTATGGATTCGACAATCCAGATCTAATCGGCGAGCATGGGTGATGGGCTCATGAGTAGAGCGCGATTTAATATTAGTCGTCGGTTCTTGTGGATTCGATGGCTGAGATTAAATTGGGGGATCGGCATCGGAGGGGGGAAAGGAAAGGACAAAAGGGAAAAATGTGATTGCCGATTTGTGATGGAGCGAGAGCTGTTGATCTGAAAACTAGATCGACGAGGGAGATTTAGCGATGAAGAAAAAGAAGGAATGGAGGGTTTTGGAATGGGGAGCAATATGGGTCGTTAGATCTAGGCATAGCAGATCAGATCAACGGTGGAGAATTGATCGCGATATCACATCGACGGGAGGCGAATAACAATGTAAAATAAGTAAAATGTGTTTTACGATGCAATGAGCACTTCACGCCCAGTCACAGCGTGGGTCATATGCGGAAAAAGGGTTGGGGCTTAAGGCCGAAAGGGGCTTAAGGCCTTTATAGAAAAATGAAGGTTTTTAGGCCAAAATAAAGGTTTTTGAAGGGTTTTCGGGGGTTCCGATAAGGAAAAAAGGGTTTTTTAAACCAAATGAAAGGGGGACATAAGGTCTAAAAGGGGTTTAGGATGAAATGGGAGTTGAACTGAAGGATTGTAGAGGAGTTTTTTGAATGGAATAAGGATGAAAAATGGGGAATTTTGTGGGAATGAAATGGATAAAATGAAGGCCTTTTGAAAACAATTTCTTTCACAAAACAGCAGGGTTCATTAGTGGAAACAGCAGTGAAGATAATTCTGAAGGATAGAAAACACATGGAGGCTTCAAGAATGATAGATTTACAAAGGAAATGTCTCTCTTGAAGGCTCAGAAACATATTTAGCCACCTGTTTTCTTTGACAAAATATTATAGGTGGCTAACAGTGGCTCCACATGGGGATGGCATCTTCTTGAAGGTGCCAAGAATCTCAGAGATAATATTTGGAATTAGGACAGATGCCTGGTACTTGACCATCCTTTTCTTCTTTGATCAGCTGCTACAAACCTGATGGATATTGTATCAGCAGAAAACCTTTTCCCAAACATCTACCTACCCATCCTATTGTCCTAACATTTTTTCTTCAAGTTTAGACTTGCAGACCTTCTTCATCATTATTTTTTTTAATTGAAAGCAAAAACTAATCTAATTCTACCCTTATTCCTCCATGAGACCAGATTAAACAGTTGGACTCATAGCTTCTCTACCTAAACTAATATCTGCCAGGATTAAACTGTCTAACAGATTTTCATTCTCTATATTCTAAAACAGAAATTTAAATACAGACAAACCAGGATTAGACTGTCTGATTTGCTGTGGGTCCATGGCATAAAGACAAGCTGCACATGAATAGAAAATTTGTAGAAAATTGAAACAAAATTGTGAAGGCTTGAAATTCTAAAACTTAAGAGCATCCTTCCTTCTTCTTGTGACTCAGATTATGAGCTTGTTAGAGTCACCTTTCTTTCTTCATTTCAGCTCTATTTTTTATCTTGTTAGAGCTTCTTCTTCTTCTTTTCTTTGCTGGTTCAAGTTTTGAGCTTGTCTAAACCCTTCTCTTTCTATTTTTGTATTTTTTGAATTTTTCTTCAAAATAAAGTCAACAACTAACTAAATTCTCACAGGCTGAGCTTTATTGAGATTCCTAACTACCTAATATATCTTGGAAATATCTGATTTTTTATATGATACAATAGTGTCAGTGCAGCCAGTTCAATAGTAACAAAAATGAGGAAGAAATTTGATTGCTTGTCAGAGATAACCATGGGGTACTTTGAATGTGGGTCTTCAAAACCAAGGCCACCACCAATGGTGACCACTCCTGATGTATCTGACCCTTGCAAAGGATCAATGCTTAGGAACTTGAGCCAATCATGGCCTCCATATATTCTGCCACAGGATCAATGAACACATGATGTAAACTTTCCTCTTTTAGGCCTTCCATGATTGGTAGGCTATCTGCATCCTTGATAGCTTTGATCACTGCATCTTTAGTGTGGCCCTTGAAGGCCCAATCATCCTCTTCCTGCACATTAACAAGTAATGTAATTCCTTCTTTCTTAGGGGGAGGGAGACTCTCCAAAAATGCTCTGGGGTCTTTGAATTGATATGATTGTTCTTGTGAGTTCAAAACTTCAATTTCAGCTTCATATCTTTCAACCACCATTTCTAGAAAAAATTTCTTAAGCTCAGGTTTATCATTGAATTTCGAGCTGAGGAGGATAACCTCTGGAAGTTCTTCGCATTTAAGTTTTGCAGTATATTTGATATTCCATAATGAAACTCTTCTATGGGACTTGGCTACATTTTTCCAAATTTCTCAGAGTCTTCCATTGGTGGGGAGATTTGGTCTGCCACCATGTTGAGTTTTGGACCAAAGGAAAAGAAAAGTTAGCCAGACATAATAGTGTTTACGGGAACACTAGTCTTAAGCTAAGAAACTTAATCCTCAGAGTTTCATTTAGTATGGATGATGTTGTGATGAAACTGGTCTCCCAGTGGAGTCTTGTGAAAACAAAGATAATCAGTAGGCCTACTGATCACCAGTGGAGTCTTTTGGTCATTTAGGAACTGTGGAGTCACCAAGTGGATGATTTAAAATGTTCAAGGAGATTTACTATCCACCATAGTGATTAACTACCAAATCAAGGCTAATTTGGTCTTCTTTGAGTTCTTAGAGATGTTTTAAGGAGTGTTTTACTCAAATTCCCCAGTGGAGTCACCATTATGTTGTGGTTCCTGTGATTTGGAAAATTTGGCAATACCAAATGACATGACAACATCAAACCACTTTGGGATCTCAGGATCTAGCCCTCCTGGATCTAGAGAGGGATCTCTCTATAAAAGAAAATAATAATATGTCTTTGAAGTTCAATTTGAGGTATTAGGCTAGTTATAGGGCACAATGGGTTTTGTTTTGTTTGTTTGGTTTGGAAACATGAAAGAAGGGTTCAGTGTAAGGTAAAGGAATGAGTAGATAAGGAAGTTGGCAATGGGGAGATAATTCAAAGAGAACACAGGTCCATTGGGCAATGGGGTCATGAAAGGGTTTACTTGCAATTCAAATATCCAAGGTTTTCAAGGGGCTAGTCATCTATATCAGAGGATCTCTTAAGATGATAGTATGGGATGAAACAATAAGGAAATGAATGGGAATGACAAGGAAAACCTTCCAAGGTGACCACTTCGGAGTAAATCTAGGGATAGGGCATGCCTTAACCTCTATGATGTAAACTCCTAATGAGGCTAACTCCGAAGACAACAATCCAGCAGTCCTCCTAACTACTTTCAGACAATAGAAAACATTTAAGTTTAACACCAAGTGAAACCTAAGATCAGAGAAATAATTTTAACCTTCTCTGCTTTTAGCACTCAACTCATAGGGATCTTAGAAAGGCTAACTATTAGAAAAGGAACCTAGGGGACATGGATAACTCTAAATCTCCCTGTTTCCTAATTCTTTCAACTAGAACCAAACAAGAACATCCAAGAAACAAACTCTAAATTCATACATCTGTAAGCATGGACAAACCAACTTCTATACTGGTTAAATTATATTGAATTATTTCTTAGACACACAAATAGAAGAAAACATAAAGATAAGAAAGTGCAGGAAGCATTAGGGTACTTGCAGCAGTATATCCTTAGCTAAAATTATTATTTCTTATCAGAGAAAATGAAACAGGATGTATAACAAAGGGAAAAAATTAACAAAGAAAGAACACATCACCACTGATTTAGATCAGGGTCCAATGAACATTCTTGTCATATTATAAGAGCAAAACCAGTCACATACATCCTTGTCCAATAGCTTGATATCATCCAGAAATCATCTCCCAGCCTATTTACAACTACTACTCACAGAACTCTAACTCTGTAGAACTGCTTACAATCAGTGATTTTTCAACGACCAACCAACATTTACAATGTATTTCTTATGAGTTCTTATAGGTGAAAGAGAGATAGTAGTGGTAGATAGAACTTAAATGATTCATTAAAACAGAGGGAGAAGTGTCTTTCGAAGCCCATTCTGTTTTACTATCTTTATATTAACTTTCAGTACTCTTTAGATGAATTAGGGGTCTTCGTCAGTTTGATAATAACTCCAAGGGTATGTTCTTGAAGTACTCTTTGGCTATAGTACTCTGTTTTATCCTTTATGACAAGAAAGGGTGAAGATTTGACTTTCAGGTCTTCCATGCTTTGTAACTAATGCACTGACAGTTTTTAGGACTTCTTGTCAATATAGTAACTACTCTGGAGCTCGATGAAGAATAGAGAATGGGTAGTAGTGATTTGGTCCTTTCTTCAGTAAAAGGAATGTCCTGCTGATATATCCTTTGCGTTGTTGTGATCAATGATTTGTATTTAATCTGTGTTGACTATGCATTAGGCTTCTTAATCTTCAATATTATGCCTTTAACCTTTCTCAGAGATTTCTTCCTCTGCGATGTCTTTCACCATGACTGTGACTATGAAAACAGTGTGAATTCACCACCTTTGAAACCTGCAAAAAATGAGAAACATGTTATAAAAACCAGGGGGAGTGGGGTGACTGCTTCAGAGGCTCGTGAGGATGGAGGAGCAGCGATGGAAAATGTTGGATGCAGCAGAAAATGTGATGAAAAACCATGGTGGAAGGCAAAAACAGGTCTGGTGGGAGTTTGGGTGCGAGGATGAACGTGGGCCATTGGATCAAGCTGATCTACGGTGGAGATTGTCCGATGAAGTCATTGGGAGATTAGATGAATGGAAAATGGATGGGGGCGATATTAAGTGTGGGCTATTATATTAGAATGATCAATGGCGGGGATTTCCTGATGAAACCATTTGGGAGAATAGATGAAAATTACATGAACTGGCTACGATATAATAATATCCGTTCGATCTTAGAGATCGACAGCTGGGATTAAAAGCCAATATTGCGTTGCAGAGGGCGGTAAAGCGGAAAACCGGAATGGTTTTCGCGTGGTGAAATGGGGGGAAGGCGGTTTTCACTTTCGGAATGTGATTCCACCCAGTGATTGCCACGTGGATTCTCAAAACCACCTTTATCGCATAAATTTTAAACATTAACTCTAGGGTGCAAAAATTACGCGATATGAATTTTCAGCCGTTGGATGATGGGCGGAAGATCTAACGGTGTGGGTGATACGCCATAGGCAGCAATGTGTGCAGGCGAAACATGTGGTGGGGTTGATTTAGGACCGTTAGATCTTCAGATCGAACGGTTGAGATTAAAAGAGAAAGCAGAGTTTTTGAACAAGAGGAAAACGGGGTAAGTGAATGAGCGGAAATATGGGAGCCGTCGGATCTGTAGGAATGGATGGCGGAGATCTAATCGGTGATCAGGGGAACAGTGAAAGGGGAAAGAAACATGTGAAGCATGATTGAATCTTGTCCATTGGTTCTTATGGATTCAATGGTCAGGATCAAATCGAGGAATCGGGCCATCGGACGAAAAGAAAAAAAGGAAAACTGTGTTTTGCGATATGCGATTAAGCACTGGCCGTAGGATCGGAAGAGATCAAAAGTTAGGATTAAGTAGGTGGGGTGATTATTGAGGGCTATGGGCAGAGCGCGATGAGATATTAGCCATTGGTTCTTGTGGATTCAACAGTCCAGATCTAATCAGCGGGTGTGGGTGATGGGCTCATGAGCGGAGCGCGATTGAATCTTATCCGTCGGTTCTTGTGGATTCGACGGCCTAGATCTAATCGGCGGGCACGGGTGATGGGCTCGTGAGTGGAGCATGATTGAATCTTAGCCATCATTTCTTGTGGATTCTATGGATAATATTAAATCGGGGGATCGTCATCGGAGGGGAAAAAGGAAAGGACAAAAGGGAAAAATGCAATTACCGATTTGGGATGGAGTGAGAGCCGTTGATCTGAAAACTAGATCGACGGGGGAGATTTAACGATGAAGAAAAAGGAGGAATGGAGGGTTTTGGAATGGGGAGCAATATTGGCCATTAGATCTGGGTGTAGTAGATCAGATCAATGGTGGAGAATTAATCACGAGATCGCATCAGCAGGAGGCGAATAACCATGTAAAACAAGTAAAATGTGTTTTGCGATGCGATGAGCGCTTCGCGCCCGGTCACAGTGTGGGTCATATGCGGAAAAGGGGCTGGGGCTTAAGGCCTTTATAGAAAAATGAAGGTTTTTAGGCCAAAATAAATGTTTTTGAAGGGTTTTCGGGGGGTTTCGATAAGGAAAAAGGGTTTTTTTAACCAAATGAAAGGGGGACATAAGGTCTAAAAGGGGTTCAGGATGAAATGGGGATTGAAATGAAGGATTATATAGGAGTTTTGTGAATGGAATAAGGATGAAAATGGGGAATTTTTTGGGAATTAAATGGATAAAATGGAGGCCTTTTGAAAATAGTTTCTTTCACAAAACAGCAGGGTTCATTAGTGGAAACAGTAGTGAAGATAATTCTGAAGGATAGAAAACACATGGAGGCTTCAAGAATGATAGATTTACAAAGGAAATGTCTCTCTTGAAGGCTCCGAAACATATTTAGCCACCTGTTTTCTTTGAAAAAATATTATAGGTGGCTAACACAATGTATAATAGATAAACAGAAGAATTACATGAAGAAACCCTCAAGATTGAGGTGTTGCAGCAACATATTTGAGACTGCAAAGCTTGAAAGAATTATTTCATTGATGCTACAGTTGAGTATATTACACATCAGATCTAGAGTAGATCTGTACCCAAAAATATAGATCCAATACAGATCTTTATACTAGATGCGCTCCTTAATGCATTCCCCTTGGGGATCTGAGCAAATCATGAACAGCAGTGAGTAGATCTGAGATCTAAGTTGCAGTCCTACGGTAATATTCAGAAATTCTGCAGTAAATATAACTATATACAAATCAAATCTGAAGGGAACATGTATTGGATTTCCAATCCATGGATCACCACAGTGCAAGGAAATCTCCTCAACACCAGAGATCACTCCTCAAAAACGTTTCTCAAACACCCTGCAACTTTCCTCTTGCAAATAATGCAATTATGGAGGGGAAAATATGTTGTTAGCTTCATTGATGATTAGGCCTGATGCCTAGATCTGAAAATGCAGCTCCAATGATCCAATACACTCTTCCAGGAGGTTAAAATACACACTCATTGAGAAGAGGAACTAGATTTGCCTAGATCTGAGTAGATCTAGCTTCCACTGCTGCAGCTTGAAAAAAAAATCAAACCCTCAACAGGATCTGAATTTTGGATGGAATATGAAGCTTGGCACAAATCCTGATAGTGGAAAAGATAGAACAAGTATCCTCCAAGAGCTACTCAAGGAAAGAGGTGGGATTCCCGACCAGGAACACCCAAGTGCTAAACATCACTATTCTTAGCTAAATAGCCAAAGAATAAGGATTGTCTAAACAGACAACATCTTCTAAAATATCAAATCATCAACCCTTCTCTTGGTGTCCTCCTTCTTTTATAATGTGGGAGCCTTGCCAAAACCTAAAACATCTTTATGAATTAGCCTCATTCACATGAGTGGCCTCCAACATGGACTACGTTGTGCCTTTTGGAGATACATTGCACCTAGATAGCGTCGTTGATTTGGTCATGTTGACCCAATCAATTGATCCAGTCTCTTTCACACTTGAGTGTGTTTATGAAGATAGCTCAGATTTAGCTTGTTTCACATTGAACATTTATTTATTTTGTTGTTTAGGAGTTATATTGATCCTCCTTTACAATTTTATTCATGAGACAGAAAAAGTAAAACAAACTTGGATATTCCTTTTAGCTTGGGCTAATTAGGAATATTACAAGAAATCTATCATGGATTGGAAAAAAATTAGGCAATTAAAGGGTCAAAGTGTGCAAAGTTATACCCAAGAGTTTAGAAGGAGAGCATTGATTTTGGGTATAGGCTTATCCTCACAAGACACTTTACTCAAATACATTAGAGGTTTAGATAGTTACTTGAGATGCACTATTCTCATGTTTAACCCTAAAAATATAGATGAAGATTGTGTACAAGCCACACATCTATAAGAAAGAGGGAAGAATGTTACTGAAGAAACTGTGAGAACTCATTTGAGTCAGGATACAAAGGAAAGGGGAAGCTCAAAGGAAAAGGGACGAATAATGCTTCCATAAAGAAAGATAGAGAAAAACTCACATGTAAACAATGTTCCAAATAAGGCCATGATGAATACCACCGTTGGAATCCTCATCCTAAGATGAGACCCAAAAAGTTTAACAGCGAGGAGAAAGAAGGGCTTTTGCAACTATACAACAAGATTTAGGTTCTAATTCTGGGGATAAAACAAAGATCACAACCATGGGATTGAAAGGTATGGACACTAATGAAAGTACTAGTTCTTCAAATTTCCTTAATGAAACTCAACATGAAAAAACAACAATGGATCTTTTCCACATTAGAGTTATTTCAAAACATACCAAGACAGATACTTTGTTTGATAGTGAATCACAAGCAAACCTTATTTAAGAAGACATTTTCAAGAAACTAAATTTGGAAACCATTCCTCATCCTAAGCCTTATCCATTAGCTTTGGTATGTGAAAATTTAAAATTGCAAGTGACAATAAATTGCATACTTAGATTTTCCATCACTACAAACTTCATTGATGAGGCAGAACTTGATGTAGTCACGCTTGACATATGTGGTATTGTTTTGGGAAGCCCATATCTATATGATAGAAGAGTCATCTTTCATCGCCATAAGAACAAATATAATTTTTTTAAAAATGGGATTTAGTACATTATTAGATCACATAGCAAGAAATTGAGTTGATCTCTTGTGAATGTTGGACAAATGAAGATGCTTGTTAATGCTAGTCAGAATTTTTCATTGTTAATGTTCAAGCACAAAGATGTTGAGTAATCTAAAGCCTTTCAAGGATATGAATCAAGTTTGAAATATGATTTTATTAAGGTTGCTAATCCATGTGATAAATGTTTCAGGAGTCTAACAAGTTCCCTCCTAAAAGAGGAAAACAACATCAAGTGCTATTGCAGCTGGATGCATCATTGTTGAACATTGGTATAAACAAGATGGCAATGTTAAAGAATGCAGGGATAAAAAATAATATGCAAAAGCCATTTGAAAAAGATGAAATTGGTTCTAATACATCTTCTTGTGGGTTTCATAATGTTTTGGCTTTGAATAAGGATGGTGCATGGTGACGGCGATCACATTTGGTAAAGAGTCAAGTCGAGTGCAAGGCTAGACATGTTAAGCATCATTATGACTACAGTTTTCAAGGTGAAGTGAACTTGAAATTGTGTAAGTCTCCTTTGATTAAATATCAAAGAGGGAATGTTAAAATTCCTTCAAGTGTAGTTTTATTTTCTTAATATCTTGAAAAATTGCAGTAAGATATCATCCTTGACAAAAAAACAAGGACTTCAAAACCAAGGAAAGTGAAGTACCCTCATGGGGAGCTCAAAGCGACAAATCCAACCAAAGCTAAATGGGTTGAGATTGGAAGGGTGAGGGAACTATACCCTCATCTATGTTTTGATTGAAAATGATATTTTGGAGGTCCAAAACCTTCGAGTGTGGAGGAATGAACGAGGGGATCAGTAAAGTGATCAAAATTCAAACTGTTCAAAAGTGCTCAAAACAAGTGCCAAAAGGAATATCTCGTCACCTTGAATCCAACGCAACTCGTTTCACTTAAAACTGATATCATATGCTCTCGATATCATGTTCTGAATGTTTTCTCAAACAATGAAATTTTTTATAATTTGGTTTCTGGTACACCTAGTCAGAATTCCATATGCCGACTAGGCATGTGACTTGGCGGATTGACTGTGTATTTTTGTGCTAGTGAGATTACACCAAGTGTCTCCTTCTGGTTGGTTGAAATTTCATAGGTTTTTATTGGTTGGTTGAGATTTGACTTAGGCCAATGGGGTAGGGCCACGTGTGCCAATGGTTGGTTGCCACGTGGTCTCTTGTTGGTGTGTTAAAATTTTGGTATGGGTCGAATTGACCTCCATGAAAATCAAACAGGCGACATCTGCGGTGGAAGCACGGTGTCCTACCTCCATGCCACCAGTGTTCCTTATAAACCATGGTATGCAGGTTCTATTTAAAGTTTAGTGAAATTCATATTAGGAGTCGGGGTCAGGGTTAACCCCTAGTCCTCGGTCCACCCAACGTCACGAGACCACAGTTGGGCAGCTAGGGGCCCAGGGTTAACCCCGACCAATAATAATGGTCTATGCACCATACCACAATCAATTGGTGGGTCATACAACATCGACGCAACTTAACCACACAACCAATGTGCAACCATAGTTGTTGGGCCGCAAAGATGTCATTATTATTACCACTTTCTAACGTCTATTTCATCCATTTATACCATTATATCACATTCTTTATTATAATTTATCACATAATTCCATTTTATAATAATTTGTGCTCATATGGATAAGTAATACATATTCTCCTTTATTTCTAATAAATTGATAATTATTATGCATGATTTTGTCAAATATGGTTTATTAATCTGTTCTAACATCACTCACGTTTTTAGCCTCCAAGACCTCTTCCAGATTGGAAATTCGATCTCCAAATATTCGAAATTAGAAATTAGGTGGGATAAAAAGTGACATTTTTGTGTTGGCTATTTCGGACAAAAGAAGATGAATCTTGAAAATCCGAGACATGGATTTTGTGCAAAACTGACCAATTCAGTTTTCTTTTGATTAGTTTTCTTGTGATCAGTTTTCCAAAATTCAGTTTGGATTGAGAAAAATGGAAGGTTATCTGAAGGATATTTTCTCATATTTGTTGTTGTGGCTATTTTCCAAATTCTCCCAATTGCAATACCAGATTCGACTTGTTCCAGCTAAGCCATGATATTTCAGATCTGATCTTGTTGATCAATTTGTTGTATACAATCTCCAATTGTAATGGTAAATCATTTTGTAAACAAGTTAGTTGTAATTTTCCTTTTCTCTCTGTGTATTTAAATGAAACCAGAGATCAAAGAGGGAGAATAATTGGGATAATGGGAATGAACAGATGAACAATTGTTGGATGAACGAATCAACAATTGTTGAATACAAGATGAGAAAATTTTGTACTTGAGACAAAGCCAAGAGTTTCATTCTGATGTAATTATTTCTCTCATATCCTTTAATGAAGGGAGTTATCTATTGAGTTTTACATCTGCTCCTTGTAATCTTATCTGAGTTATTTCTCAAGGCAGAACTGAGTCTTGGGCAGTTTGGCCCACTAACTTGGACAAGGTGATGTCTTGAACATCTCAAGTAGTTTAGTTGTGTGCTTGTCTATTTGAATTTCAATTGATGTTCTTTAAAGTAAATTTTGTTTCTTTTAAGTAATTTGCTATTTGCTACATTTTCTATATTGTTATTTCTTGCAATTTTTAGATTTCATTTAATTCACTACTCTAGATTAGCATTTGAATTATGTTGAGTGCAATAGGTTAAATTTCCAATTCAACAATGTGTGATTTAATTCATTATTGATTCGAGTCGTGTGATTAGTATAATTATTTTCCTGTCATTACTTTATGGTTTTGAGATTTAGTATTGTTTTTCAAGACTTGCATTTTATTTCTTTTTGAATGAGATTCATAGTGTAGAACGTAATCATGTAGAACTAGTGTTATATATTGGTATTTTCTATGCATATACTTTATCAATTTCCTTTGAAATAAAAAGACATTCCTTGGTTGATAATTAATTAATAGGTGATTAGTTGTTTTTATTAAGCAATTAATTTTTCCCAACATTTTGGCGACATTGTCGAGGAAGGCAGTCAAATAGCACTACCACACTAATATATGGTTGTAGATACATACCTCATTCTGAGGAGAGTGTTTAGGAGTGATGTATTTTTATTTTTTTCCTTTTGCTGTGAAATAATTGGGTATTGAAATGAGAGGTAAGAACCTGCATATTAGCAAGAAAAACGCTTGCTCTCCAACCTTCTTCTCAGCAATTGTGCAAAGGTTAAATAGGACAGGTGTTTGTTTTTTTTATGTATGACTAAGTAGAAAAAGGTAGAAATTTTAAGAAATCTTATCATTTCACTTAAATGGTGATGTAAGCACCACCCATTCCAGTAACTAATTAACAGGAACATTTGGAGGAGCCTTAAAGCAATACATGAAGAACATATTCTATAATGGTAAGAAATGGCACACACTGCTGCTTTTGAATTTCCTATAATATATCTATGAGGAGTGATACAAATGCACATAATTCCCCCGTCTTCTCTACCAAATTTTCATGGTTTCGAAAATGAAGGTCCAGATACATTTTTATTTGAGTTTGGAGTACTTTGTAGAGGATATGATTGTTATACTACTGATCAAAGGTTGAAAGTGTTTTCTCTTACTCTAAAAGGAGAAACTCTCTAATGGTTCATGAGCCTTGGTGGTAACTACATTCAAACATGGGAGGACATGAAGAATGTATTATTGAAGAAGTACCAAAACTATTGCAAGGTCATTGAAGACATTTTCAATATGATACAAGGGAAAGATGAAATCTTGGAGGACTATGTGGAGCGATTTAATTACAACCTTCAAAAATCACAGTATAAGCATTTGGAAAAAGAGATCTTAAAAACACTCCTACTCAAAGGAATCAAAGACGAATTTTTAGAACTCCTAAATCTGATAGGAAAAGGTGATTTTTTTTAGCTATCATATAATGATGTTTGTGATTTATGCATAAGGTATTCAAGAGGAATCTCCAAGGCTGGTAAGAATTCTAGATAATTTTCTTCTTTCATTTCCAAATCTACTACAAGAACACGAGAGATAAGAGCTGAAATCAATGATTTATTTGAACATTTTAAAATTGATTTTATTAGCTCTCTAAATTCACAATTGCATGTTTTATAGGTTAAGAGAGGTCAGATAGAATTTGAAGAAGTGTTCTTTCCTCATTTCCAAAAGAAGCATCCCATTCATAGTTTCTCTTTCTTACCTAGGCTGAAAGCAACATACCAAATAGATCGAGAAGCTACAAGCTCACAACCATGGAAACCATGGCCTACATGTATGGTTCAAAACACTTCCTCTCCATTTTCTTACTTGCATAATCCATTATGGAATATTTCTATATTAGGGAAGCCATGTCAATCTCAATATAACCCTCACCAATCTGTCCACAAGCTTGGAATTATTCATCTTATGATTACATGACTATTGTCCCTCATCTTGTTGCAGAAGCACATCATTCATGTTCTTTACCAGCTATTCAACAACATCTTGCTTGCTTATCAAAATCATCCACACAACCCAATCAGCTACATCATCAAAATCCTCCATGCCCTACACAATTTCCCGCTCAATCCTTTCCACACCCTCATAGTAATAAACCAGTGCAGCATACTTACAGTGATGAACTACAAAATTTACCCACCCTTCCCACCAATTCTATCTCACATGCACCATTAAAACAAAACTATATTGAGATTGGGAAGGCTTCAAATCCAGAAATTGCACAATTCATGGAAGAACTTCATGATATGAAAACCATTGGAAATCAAGAGAGTCAAGGCTGTATTTAAGATTGGTTTCACTCCATCATTTTTTTGCAGCATCGCTCCACACTTCAGCAATTTTTGGCACCATCATTTCATGGGAAGTTGGTCTATCATACCATATTATTTATTAACATGTATTTTTCAAATTTGAGTACGTACATACAAGAGGCCTTATTTTGAAAATGGTTCCATTGGAAGTACTCTTACACATAATTATGTTTTATTTTTCAAAGTAGAGTAGGTTAGTGTAGAAAATAGAACAATAAGAACATAAATAAATATATTTCTTTTTCTTAAAAATAAAAAAATAAAAATCATTTTTTTTGCAACACACTGTAGAAATCAAAATTGGTGATAAATGTTGAATTTATTTATGCACGTAGATATATTATATAGAATATAATGTTTCTACAAACACTCATATTCATTGTTGTCACCAATTTGGAAAATTTTCTTGAATATCAATTTTTTTTGACTTACGGCCTTGATAACATTTCTGAAAACACAGTCGGGACAGTCATGTTTTGGGTGACCAAAAGGGAATATTTTTAAAGCCTGTTTCTATCCTAAGTATCCCTTTATGTCTACATTCCAACCCAATCTGAATCACTCAATTTGGATTTGAAACGAAAAAGTTATAACCAAAATATTGACAGGATGTCTAGTAGGAAACCCGAGGACACTGATGGGACAGTGAGTTTTTTTAGGTCCAAATGACTATATATTGAAAAACAATTTCTATGATATATTCCCCTATTAATATAGTTTACAAGGAAATTTGAATCACTCTATTTCGATATTGTATGAGAAAGTTATGACCAAAATACTAACTGCTTATCGTAAATCAGCATTCTCAAAACTCTGTTTTTCCAGTTGTTCACTTGCATATTTGACACATAAATTATTCTTGCCTAAAAAAACCTGTTTCTATTGGACACATATACATCAATATACTTTAGTCTCCAATTTTAATCATTTTAATATGTCATCGAACGAAAAATTTATGCTTAAAATACCAACTGTTGGTCCAAGTTGGGAAATTGAAAATGACTTTGTTATGCTGGTTGTTCTAAGTAAATTTGACATATGATCTCATGGAGTTTTTAAAACCTGTTTATTTTGGAGATACTAGTATGAAATCACTTTAATTTTCCTTTGAAATCACACACATTGGATGAAAAAAAGAAGAAGTCGTGATTAAAATACTACTGGTTAGTATGGTTGGTTGCCGCTCCCCCACAGGTAACAAATTAATTTTACTTTGTTTATTTTTTCCTGGTGATTTGTTTTACAGAGTAAATAATTGTTATTTTTTTCATATTTCTTGGATTAGGAGAGCCTGATCACCTCTCTTCTTCCATGATTTCATGTTTTATTGTAGGTAGACGCTCGTTTTTTTGCAGGTCCTGAGAGAATAAAGGAGGTCAATTCATGACCGAGCGATTCTTGAAGGCAATGATAATGACATAAGATATTTCCGTCCAATCATATATTAAGAAATCTAATTTCATATGATTTTGAGTCTTTCTAGGTGTCGTAAGAGCTTGTTGAAAAATTGTCCCCACTATTGCTCACCAACATGAAGAAAACAACATGAAGACTTTTTCATTACCTAATGGATTTATAACAGAGAAATGAAGAATTGAACATTCAAGTCATTTCCACCAAAATATTTTTCCAAAAGATCATTTTTTTTTCCATTCATTCACCATTAACAGATTTTTGTTCCTGTAAACATCTTGATGTTCCCTTGGGAAACAACATTGCTGCAAGTGAAATCACAGCTGTTGTAACTTAATTTATTTATTTATTTACTCTTTTTAATAAAGTGTTGTTTATTTTCTGATTTCTCTTATGTTTTTTCATTTCAGCTGTTGCTTCCTTCAAAGTTGTGGTTGTCACTCCGTTTGCGAATGTGTAGTTATTATAAATAAACAGTTGTTGTTCCGTCCAACGAACATTTGTTGTTTTATCAAATGAAGGGTTGTTGTTCCATTCCCGACTGCACATTTGTTGTCCTGTATTCGACTGCATAGCTGTTGTTCGATCAAATGGACAGTCGTGTTTCTTTTGTGTGTTCTTAATAATTGTTGTTCAATCAATTGAACAACGCAATTTTTTTGGTTTTTTTTTGTTGTTCAATCAATTGAACAGCACAATTTTTTTGTGTGTTTTTTTTGTTGTTCAATCAATTGAACAGTTTTTGTTCAATCAATTGAACAACGCAATTTTTTGGTGTGTTTTTTTTCTGTTCAATCAATTGAACAGCGCAATTTGGTATGTATTTGTGTTGTTCAATCAATTTAACAGCGCAATTTTTGTTGTTGTTCAATCAATTGAACAGCGCAATTTGTTTGGTGTGTTTTTGTTGTTCAATCAATTGAACAACGCAATTTTTTGGTGTGTTTTTTATTGTTAAATCAATTAAACATCGAAATGTTTTGGTATGTTTTTTGTTGTTCAATCAATTGAACAGAGCAATTTTTTTTGGTGTGTTTTTTTATGTTCAGTCAATTGAACATCACAATTTTTGTTGATGTTCAATCAATTGAACAATTCAATTTTTTTGGTGTGTTTTTTGTTGTTCAATCAATTGAATAGTTGATGTTCAATCAATTTAACAACACAATTTTTGTTGTTGTTCAATCAATTGAATAGCGTAATTTTTTTTGGTGCGTTTTTTATTGTTCAATCAATTGAACAGTTGTTGTTCAATCAATTGAACAGTTGTTGTTCAATAAATTGAACAACACAATTTTTGTTGTGGTTCAATCAATTGAACAATGCAACTTTTTTTTTTGTATTTTTTGTTGTTCAATCAATTGAACAACCATGTTTTTGTAATAAGTAGTTGTCTGAATGAATTTTTAACTTTTTCTCATACATTTTTTCATGGAAATCATCTTTTGAATGGGGAATGTGCCTCTAAGAAGGGGAAAAGCAGCGACACTAATAACAATTGAGATCTTTTTACCTTTGATGGATATCTTTATTTTCAAACATTAATATGGCCTAACTATGTAATGGCTTGTTGGATATATTTTCTTCAAACGTATTATATCAAATTCATTATCTTAATACCATATTGGTTTATCTTTTCACACTATCAATGGCTAATCTTCTAGGGTAGGGTGACTTAGGAATAAGTGTATAACTTTTATTGGCATTTCTTTTCACTCCTCACACCATCCCTAACTCTTGAGTTAATGAGCCTCCCTCTATTTATGATTAAAAAATGTATATATATATATACAAAAATGCAAATAATATGAAAATATTTTAGAAAGGATAGGGGTCTCATCATGAGTCAGCCTACCATGATCATAGGGAGATAACAAGTAACATTCCCACAATGGCTACTAACACCAAGGCAATGACGTTCTAGACAAAGTAAAAACTTCTTGAAGGACAAGAGGTCTCATCACAAGTCGGCCCGATTACTTTGTTAAATCCTAGTGAATGGAATTTTGGCTACCTGGTTACCATGCCAGCACGGTGGTATTTCTATAGGAGAAAATAAATTATCTAAATACTAAATAGAGGATTTTGGCTCATTTTTGGGTTAAAAATAAACCCTGTCGATGCTATGGATGCCTGCTGGCAGCAGTGGCTCTACTTGTGGCATTGGAGTTTCATGTTAAACAGCCAATCATTTTTCACTTATTCTTACCAACCCATTCTCAAAGGAGAATTTACCATTTGAATAGTGTTATTTTTATAAACACTAGTATGCATGGTAAAAATACATATGAATTAACTTAATTATGTCTAATTATTTAATCCCAGCAATTGTTACCACTCTTTACATATCATGTTCTGTCATAATTTTCCATCAAAGAAAAAAAAAATTCATAACAATTATTTCTTTGTTTTTTCTTCTTAAGCATTTCCCCACCATCCTTATGATTTGCACTGATTTGATTGATTTATGTCGCAATATATGTCATTCTATTTATTATTCCGCTGCATTTATGAATCCATAACGTCTTTTCCCGTACTTTCTGGTCGTGGACACCTGGGGGAAGAAAAAACCTGCCACACTTTGTCCTTACTTTCAACGTGCATGGCTTCCACCTTTTGCATCACTTTCAGCATCATCTCAGCCTACATCAACTTCAAAAAATACCAGTCCATACATGCCATTCCACATTTTTTTGAAGGTAAAACTTGAGGTAAAATAGCATAAGTTTCTAATTTATTAAAAATTTAGGAAAATTTCATGAATATCCATTGAGAATTATTTATCTTCATTCGTTCCACTTCTTTACCACTTTCCATTTTTCAAAGACACAAAATCTTTCAATTTGAGGGATTGTTATTTCCATTCATTTATTTATTATGATCATGCCATCATCCCTAAATCTCCTTATTCCATGTTGTTGTACACCAAGCATAATGATTGTAGAAACTACCTCAATCTGTTTTCTAGTATAACATAAGGGCATGCTAATTCTCTAGTTTGGGGGAGTAAATGCTACACATGATGGATGTTTCCTACTTTCTTTCTCATTTAAGACATACAATTTCATTTTTATACAGTGCAGAAATAGATTTGTGCATATCTTTAAAACTATGAACTGAATTCTTGTGATTTTTGGACAGCAAAGAAGTATCTTTAAACTACAAAAACCTAGAAATTTTCAAGCTAAATTAGTTTGTAAAATTTCATAAATCATGCACTGTCACCTACAACAAATTTTCTTATATATCATGATCCATGCATCAAAACAATTTGGCTTTTGGATTAGAGAAGCATTAGCATACGGTTGAAATTCAATGAGAAAATTGTTACGCCTTCACCAACATCACTAAAATTGAATATTTTTTTTTTGAGGAAGAAGTCATTTGTTCCATCGTTATAATGACTTGGGGTGAACATTTTGATTATTGTATTACAACTTGGTTGATACAGAGGCTTTGGGTTGCATGAGGACATGCAACATATCTAGTTTGGGGGTATGTTGGATCACAAATATGTCATTATTATCACCACTTTCTAACGTCTATTTCATCCATTTCTACCATTATATCACATTCTTTATCATAATTTATCACATAATTCCATTTTATAATAATTTATGCTCATATGGATAAGTAATACGTATTCTCCTTTATTTTTAATAAATTGAAGATTATTATGCATGATTTTTTCAAATATGGTTTATTAATTTGTTCTAACATCACTCACATTTTTAGCCTCCAAGCTCTCTTCCAGATTGGAAATTCGATCTCCAACTATTCCAACTCAGAAATTCACTGGGATAAAAAGAAAAAGTTTTACGTTGGCTATTTTGAACAACTGAAGATGAATATTGAAAATTTGAGACATGGGTTTTGTATAGAACGAACCAATTAAGTAATTTAATAAGCAGTTTTCCAAAATTCGGTTTGGATTGAGAGAAACGGAAGGTTCTCTAAAGGTGATTTTCTCAAATTTGCTGTTGTGGTCGTTTTCCAAATTCTCCCAATTGCAATACTATATTTGACTTGTTCCAGCTAAGTCATGATATTTCAGATCTGATCTTGCTGATCAATTTGTTGTAGACAATCTCCAATTGTAATGGTAAATCATTTTGTAAACAAGTTAGTTTTAATTTCCCTTTACTCTATGTGTATTTAAATGAAACCAGAAATCAAAGAGGGAGAATAATTGGGATAATGGGAATGAACATATGAACAATTGCTAGATGAATGAATGAAAAATTGTTGAATACGAGATGAGAAATTGTTGAACTTGAGACAAAGCCAAGAGCTTCATTCTAATGTAATTATTTCTCTCATATATTTTAATGAAGGATGTTATCTATTGAGTTTTACATCTGCTCCTTGTAATTTGATCTGAGTTATTTCTCAAGGCAAAACTGAGTCTTGGGCAGTTGGGCCCACTACCTTGGACGAGGTGCCATCTTGAACATCTCAAGTATTTTAGTTTCATGCTTGTCTATTTGAAATTTAATTGTTGTTATTTAAATTAAATTTCTTTTCTTTTAAGTAATTTTTTATTTACTACATTTTCCATATTGTTATTTCTTGCAATTGCTAGATTTCATTTAATTTACTGCTCTAGATTAGCACTTGAATTATATTTAGTGCAATAGGTTAAATTTCCAATTCAGCAATGCATGCTTTAATTCATTATTGATTCAAGTTGTGTGATTAGTATAATTATTTTCTTGTCATTACTTTCTGGTTTTGAGATTTAGTATTGTTTTTCAAGACTTGCATTTTATTTCTTTTCGAATGAGATTCATAGTGTCGAACATAATCAAGTAGAACTAGTGTTAGATATTGGTATTTTCTATGCATATACTTTTCCGATTTCCTTTTAAATAAAAAGACGTTCCTTGGTTGATAATTAATGAATAGGTGATTAGTTGTTTTTATTAAGCAATTAATTTTTCCCAACAATAGTCACCGTTTGGGTTTGCATTTATGGCATGGCTATTTAAAAATGGACCATGGTTGCAATACACCAACCACATTTCTTGGAAAGGGGTCAATTAATCCAGCAGCACCGAAACCCAACCAATTTCCTACCACAATCAAGGAGTCTGTGTTAGAGTTAATGGTTAGCGCGGAAATTAAAATGGAACCCAACCATAGTTCTTCCACCGAACCACGGTTGCAAAGGGGTTAATATGTTGGCGTGTTTTTCCAACCGACTCCGCATCCAACGACGCATACCTAACACATGGCCCTCATCCATCGGTTCATGGGAGTCACCGTGCCAATTAAAGAGGAGACAATTTGCACCCAAACCAACACAAATCTCTTCGGTGCAAGGTGAAATTGTTGCCCCACGATGCCAAAATTTCTTGAAAATGTAGGATGGATAGTAGGTGGGTGTGAATTGTAGTACAGATAGCAGAAAAAGTGTTCTAGAGCATGACTCTATCATTTTTTTACCTTTTTTAGTGTGGAGAGAGCCTAGCTAGGGGTTTTTACTGTTCTAGATCCATTGGAGACAATATGTTTTCATTTTGAGCACTACATGTTGAAATTAAACAAGAAAATTTAAGCACCCACGCCTAGTGCATTAAGCACCTACACTAGGGTGGGGCCCACAGTGTTATTTTTGGTGCATGTATATTTTATTTATCTGTTAATTAAGATGGACAATAAATTGTAATCAATTCTCAATAATAACTTGTAATAGTTAACTGAGAGTGATAAACTAAGTTAACTAGTGGATTTCGAGTTAGAAGTAGTTGGTGAGCCATGAAGAGTAATTCTGGTTGTAACAGAGTTGGAAGTGTATTGGTGCATTAGTTAATGCAGGTTGTAATCATTTTAACTCAGTTAAGTGAGTTAAACTTAGTTGTGCTAGTTGTAACTGCTTGATGCAGTAGTGAGAGATTAAGTGAATTAAATATTAATTAATTCACAATCAGTGATCTCACATGCAATTGAGGATTTACTATTATTAGCTATATGCATGTCAGATCCAGTGGAGACCTAGTTGACATCTAGGTGAAAGGTAATTTGACTATCAATTGTAGAATTGTTGGGTTGCACACATGCAACCAAACACCCATTAGAGTACCGATGATACTTTCGCAGACAAGGAAGGCCATAATTCCTATCTTTTAGGGATTGCATTCATCAGGGATTGTGCAAGTAGGGCGGGCTATCTAGAGCCAGTAAATTGGCTAAGTATTGGTCAGTTTTATGTATGACAGTGTGAGACAATTAGCTGAGTACTGGAGGGTTCTTGTGAGAATATTTTTGTATTTAATTGTTTCATGATCCATGTTGAATATAAAATAGAAGATAGTGGGGTTTTGAGTAGCAATATTTCCCCTGGAAATTATTAGTGTTGTAGTTTGATTTGATTCTTCTTTGCTTTATGTGATTAGTGATTGTGTTTTTAATTACGCAAAATATTTATAGAAATGATTCAGTATTTAACTTCAGTACATTGTTAGATCAGGTGAATCCAAGGTATACGTGCATGTTGTATAATTTATACACGGTATCAGAGGACGGGAAATCACAATTGTGAAGAAGGAGTTGAGTTTGTGACTGGATAGAATTCGAATTTGCAAAAAGACTTTCTTGGTGCTACAGCTGATTCAAGATCGAAATGGTTTTCAATGGATTGAGGTTGGATTATGCACTTTAGGGCAGCTCAAACTATATTGCTTGGAAGGACAGGATGGAGGCAATACTCAAGGACAATGGCTTGAACTAATTCATTGACAATGATGTTCCTAAACCCATTGTGATAGATGTTGAAAATATTGATGCATGGCAAAAGAAAGTGGAAAAGGTGAGGAGGATCTTGTTGGATGGAGTAGGAGACCACATTGTCTCAAGCCTCCATGGGAAAGCCACACCATATTCAATGTGGAAGGCTTTGACGGATCTATTCCAGAGCAGCAGCAACCATAAGAAATTGGCGCTCAAAGATAAACTCAGGAAGGTCAAAATGGAATAGGCCGACTCCATACCAAAATATCTAACAAAGTTTGTCCAATGTCAGGATGAACTAGGGAGAGTTGGTATAACTATCATTAATGATGATTAGGAGAGCTTGGCTCTCCTAGGAGTTCCCAAGAGTTGGCACAGTTATCAAGACTCTATCAATGGAAGGGAAAATTTTCCATATTGGGAATGACTCTGGTCGGATTTGGTGCAGGAGGAGTTTAGACGGAACACCAGAGATGGATCTTCATCTAAGAATGAAGATGAAGAGGGTTTTGCTTTGGCTTCCAAGGTGAGGAAGGGGAAGGGGAAGAAATTCCATTCTAAATCTCAGTCCAAGAATGGAAAGAAGCAATATATGCCCAAGGTGAAGTGTTTTCACTATCACGAACATGGGCATTTTGCTACTAACTGTCCACAAAAGAAGAAGAACAAGAAGGCTGGGGGATCTGTATCTAGTGAGGTTATTGCCTTGCAATTTGAGCTTGACTTATCATTGATCGCATGCATGGTGTCAAGTGCATTGGGATCTGTGTGTTTTCTGGATAGTGGTGCTTCCTTTCACATGACGGAAGACAAGGAACTTTTTAGTGACTTGGAGGAGAAGGATCTCCATATGCCTATTGAAATGGGCGATGACGGGTGGTACAGTGCTACCAAGATTGGTACCATTACATTCCAGAGGTAGTTAGGTAAACCCTTTCATTTAAAATATGTAATGCATGTTCTAGGTTTGAAGAAAAATTTAGTCTCAGTCGCAATGTTGGAGGATAGAGGCTATGATGTTTTGTTTAGTGAAGGAAAAGCCTTCCTGTGACACAAAACAACAAGACAAGCCAAGAGGATATGGATTCAAGTTAAGAATCTCTACAAGCTAGAGGTAGATGGTTGCACAAAAATGATGGGCGAGGCAGATCAAGTGGTGAGCTGGGATGAGGGCGAATTATGGCACAAAAGATTGGGCCATCTTCACCATGGAGCCTTGAAAGTCATGCAACATATTTCTATTGGTCTTCCTAGGGGTACACTTGTGTAGTCAGACACATGCAAGGGATGTAGTATGGGAAAATATGTAAATTCCACCTTTCATGAGAAGGAGAAATGAGCTTATGGGATCCTTGAGAGAGTTCACACAGACGTGTGTGGACCATTATCTGTTACTTCGACAACAAAACATAAGTACTATGTAATATTTGTTGGTCAATTTTCTTGTAAGTGCTGGATATTCTTCATGAAGAAGAAATATCAGACATTTTCTAAGTTTCTTGAGATTAAGGCACTGGTGGAGAAAGAGTCGGGGAAGCAGGTGAAGGCTCTTAGGATTGATAATGGTGGAGAATACATCTCTAAGGAATTCAAGAACTTCTGCAGCAAATAAGGAATTTGAAGAGAATTGATAGTGCCTCATAACCCATAACAAAATGGGGTCACAGAAAGGAAGAACAGAGCGATTATGGGTGTAGCAAGAGCGATGTTGCATGATCAAGGCCTACTGATGCATCTGTGGGTGACAGCATGCAACAGTGCAGTATTTTTGCAAAACAGTTGTCCTCATAGGATACTTGGCATGAGTACACCTGAAGAGGATTTCACTAGTAAGAAACCTGATTTTTCACACTTTAATATTTTTGGCTCATTTTTTTATGTGCATGTGACCAAGGACGCCAGGAAGAAGCTGGAACCGACAACTAAGATCGGGATTTTTGTGGGGTACACTTAAACACCCCATAATTATTGTTGGGTGTGGAGCCTGATTTTCATCCTAATTTATAGATTCTTGTTTCAACTGGATGTATACCCTAGGAAAACTGTACACCCCTGCTATGGTAGGGTGTGGGGGGGACTACCCCCCCCCCCCCGGCTGGGGGGTCTGGGGGCCAGTGGTCCCCCAGCAGGGGTCTTGGGGGTAGCGACCCCGAAGCTAAAAAAAAATGTAAAATTTCTTTGTAAAAGTATAGTAATTTCTAGTCAATATGGGTCATTCATTAGGCGGATGATCTGACGGTAGAAGTTATGTTTATTTTAAGGTTTTTTTCCCTAAAAGGCAACCCCTCGTTTGTATGACGGCATTGTATTGCAGATATGTATTGTATGTGTACTCTCAGAGCGAGAGACAAATAAGGGAGACTGTGAGAGAGAACAGAGGATATTATAATGGATCTGTTATAGGTTGTGTCTCTTCATTTTGATGGATAATAGAAAGGAAGGACTGGTTGTTCAAGGTGGACGTAGCCCAAACTGGGTGAACCGTGTATATATGTGTCTCTTTGGTTTTATGTGTTTTGTGTGCTTGTGTTTTCCACATATTTTATGTGTTACATTGCTTTGCAATATATAATTTTCTTACAATTATCATGTGTATTTTCCAAACAGCAGAATGATTGTTGTGTGACATGATATAAAATTTGATGAGGAAAAATCCATGCAGTTTCCCCTTGAGAGGAAGTTAGACTTGCATGCAGAGGAGGAATTGTTGGTTCCCAAGGATGAGCCTCGAGATGTGGATCAGCCACATGTGGGGGATCATGGAGTGGAGGAAAACACTCATGCAGAGCCATTCATCAGAAATTGAAAAAGATGCACCATGGAAGCTAATAGATTGAGACTTGATGTTGAGTAGAATGTAGGGGCCCCTACTTCACAGCATAGACAGAGACAGTCTCCTAATTGATTTACTGGATACATGGCTCTTATGAGAAAATGTATCATGACTGAACCATATTCCTTTCAGGAAGCAGTGCCACAACCAACTTGGGTTGATGCAATGGTGGAGTATGACTCCATTGTCAAGAATAGTGCATGGGAGATTGTCCCAACACTGGTCGAAAAATCAGTGATTGGATCAAGATGGATCTACAAGGTAAATCAAGCTAATAATGGGAGTGTGGAGAAATACAAGGCCAGATTTGTGGCCCGGGTATTCTCACAGATCAAGGGGATAGATTAAGATGAGAATTTTTCACCTGTTGCAAGGTACTCTTCCATAAGATCCATCCTTGCACTCTTAGTGTGGATGGTTGGCACATTCATCAGATGGATGTGAAAATTGTCTTTCTCAATGGGATCATTGAGGAAGAGGTGTACATAGAGTAGCCTGAAGGTTTCAAGATATTCAACAGTCAATCGCATGTGTGTCAACCCCAAAGAGCACTATATGGGCTAAAGCAAGCACCCCGTGATTGGTACACTCGGATAGACAGTTATTTCACCAGACTGGGCTTCACCAAAAGTGAAGAAGATGCAAACCTGTACCAGATTTTAGTTGAGGGTAAGCTATTGATTATTTTTATTTATGTTGATGATTTAATTTTGACTGGTGATGAGCAGCTAATACACTCATGTAAGGAGGATCTTGCAAGGGAGTTCGAAATGAAGGACATGGGACTCCTTCATTATTTATTTGGATTGGAAATATGGCAGCGGGATGGTGAAATTTTTGTGTCTCAAGGCAAGTATGCAAAGGAGATACTGGGTATGTTTCACATGGAGAGATGCAAACCCATGGATACTCCTCTTTTACGAAAGGGGGAAAGAGGATGCTACTTCTATAGAGGTAGTGGATGATACTATATATAGGAAGTTAGTTGGTTCACTGATGTATCTAGTGAACACAATACCAGACATTTGCTACACAATTAAACAATTGAGTTAAGCTATGGTTAAGCCTACAAAGCTCTTTTGGAAGGTAGGGAAGCATGTCTTCAGATACCTGAGGGGCACATCAGAGTATGGTCTATGGTACATACAGACAAAGGGAGTGAAGCTTCAAGGTTTCATGGATGCAGATTGGACGGGTAGTCCATCAGACAGAAAGAGAACATCATGAGGGATCTTCAGGATAGGATCGACAGCATTTTCCTGGTAGAGTAGGAAACAACAATCTGTGGCACTCATTTCAGTGGAAGAGGAATACATGGCAGGAAGTCAAGCTGCATGTGAGGCTATCTAGATGAGAAAGATATTGGTTGGTTTGTTTGGTTCTCAAATGGATCTGATAGTGATTCATTGTGATAATCAAATTTTCATTAAAATCTTGATTAATCCCATGTTTCATGATAGGTCCAACCATATAGATATCCTGTACCATCATCTCAGAGATTGTGTGTAGAGAAGGATAATGTTGCTTCAGTACATTCCCATGGAAGATCAGGATGCGGATATTATGATGAAGGCACTCACCAGGAAAAAATTTGAATACCATAGAGACAAGATCGGGTGAAGGATAATCCCTTTCTTGATGATACGGAGTGTTGAAATTCAACAAGAAAATTTCAGCACCCACACCTAGTGCATTAAGCACCTACGTTAGGGTGGGGCCCATAGTGTTATTTTTGGTGCATGTTTATTTTAGTTATCCCTTAATAGTGATGGAAAATAAACTGTAATGTATTCTCAATAAAAACTTGTAATAGTTAAATGAGAGTGATAAACTTAGTTAGCTAATGGAGCTCGAGTTAGAAGTAGTTGGTGAGGCATGCAAAGTAATTCTAGTTGTAACGGAGTTCGAAGTGCAGTGGTGCATTAGTTAATGCAATTTGTAATCAATTTAACTCAGTTAAGTGAGTTAAACTCAGTTGTGCTAGTTGTAACTGCTTGATACACTAGTGAGAGATTAAGTGAATTAAATATTAATTAATTCACAATCAGTGATCTCACATGCAACTGAGGATTTACTATTATTAGTTACATGCATGTCAGATCCAGTGGAGACCCAATTGAGATCTAGGTGAAAGGGGAGTTGACTATCAGTTGTAGGATTATTCGTTTGGACACATGCAACCAAACACCCATTGGAGTTCCCATGATACTTGCGCAGTCAAGGAAGGCCATAATTCCTATATTTTATGGATTGCATTCATCAGGGATTGCAAAAGCAAGGCAGGTTGTCTAGAGGCAGTAAATTGGCTAAGTATTGGTCAGTTTTATGTATGATAGTGTGAGACAATTAGTTGAGTACTGGAGGGTTCTTGTGAGAAGAGTTTTTATCTAATTGTTTCATGATCCATGTTGAATATAAAAGAGAATATAGTGAGGTTTTGAGCAGCAAGTTTTCCCCGGGAAATTATCTATGTTGTGGTTTGATTTGATTCTTCTTTGCTTCATGTGATTAGCGATTTTATTTTTAATTCCACAAAATATTTGTAGAAGCGATTCAGTATTTAACTTTATTACATTGTTAGATCAAGTGAATCCAAGGTATACATGTATGTTGTATAATTTCTACAATACAAGTCTACGTAAACACATAGTTTTGAGCATAATGAAAGACACCCAACATTAGAATTTTGACCAGGAGATGTAACCCAGGAGGGGTGAAATCCTTCATCATTTTCTTCTCTTATGTTTCTGTTATGATATTATTGTCTCTATTATTTTCTGAAAACTGAGTTAACATCATCGTTTATGTGTAAATGCAACTTCCCTAATTGCATAAAAACTTAAAATTTCACTTGCAAACTTTCATAAAAAAAAACTTTCAGGTTTCCTAATACAAATCAGTAAAATAATAGTATGATGTTTGGAATCATACACAACATGGCGCTTCCACAAGTATGGTTGGCATAAGAAAACATCATAAACTTACAGGCGAGCAACATTATGCAATACCTCATTCATAAAAGGCTTGATGTTGTAGGGAAGGCGAAACAATTAGCTGACATGGAGATCTCGCCCTTATTGGAGCCACCTAATGGTGTATGGTTGCAGGTGTGGTGTTGTCAGTAGGAACAAATGCTTAATGACCTCTATTTAGATAAGATTTTTTTGACTCCTACTATCGATAATGAGGCGCAGTGGAGCACCCTTCACCCACATTTCTGAGTGAAAAAAATGCTCACCTTATTTTCTAGATCTCTAGGCTTACTTTGTTGGAACTTGATGGTGGAAACAGTGGCACTAGGTTCCAAAACAATGATATATTTCCCCTTATCCAGGACTGGTTTAAACTCGAAACCTGCGTCTGAATCTAAATCTTTTAGCTCAGCAACTAGCGACTGCTTTGTATGACATTTATTTGTGTTATGAGTGGGGCTCTTGTGGAACTCACACCACTTTCCTGTGTCTTTCTTCATCTTCCTATTACTATTATTTTTTTGTGGCTTCAATGGATTGTACTAGGGTGTTCCACCCTAGCTTTATCCTTTTTTCTATGGTTTAGGGTTTCTTTTTTCCTTGATTTTGTTGTGAAATATCTACAGATCCAAAGTCTCATTTCTTGTTTTTAAACTTTTTCTCTATTTTGACAGCATATTGGTATGCTACACCAAATGAGAAGATTTATAGGAACTACATATTTGTCTAGTTGTATATGTGAAGAAATCCACAATACTTGAGTACAATATGTTTCTTATATTCCTTGATACCCAACTTGGTGTGCAAGGTATGAAATACATTTGTGAACTCCAACATTGCATGATCTCTTTCCTACCGCAGTGTGGTCCATCTCATGTATTGGTCTTCGTAGGTTAATAGAGTAATATTGTTCCTTGACATCATCCTTGAAAGAGTTCCAAGTGGGTGCAACTAAAAATAGTGTGGATTCCTCCATGGTAATTTTCTCACAATAGGTTTCCCACTATTCCTTGACATGGGGGGCAGCCTTAAGGAGTGCAAAGGTAATATTTTCTCTATCGGAAAAATTATGGATCGAAAAATATCCTTCTAGAAAATTTAACCATTTTTCTAGAGAATTTGCATCTATCTAGCCTTCAAATATGGTAATATCAAAATTAAATTGTACCTTAAAGGGGGTGGCACCTCCAGATTGGCTAATTTATGAAGAAGCATTGCCTATTGGTATCCATCAAAGGATCTGAGAAAATTTATCCATCATCCCATTAATTTGTCACTCAAGGTATTCTTCAAGCAATAATTTGATAGGATCTCCTACTCCCTCTTATTTATTTTCATTCTCCATGGGAGGTCATCAAGGTCAGCGAGGATGGTCTTGCAAGGGCTCAAGTAGTTCGAGTCCTAACTCCTTATACCCTGACCACATTAGGGACATGCACATAAAAATAGAGAAAGAGAAAACTTCCCTGACACCACTAATTTGAATCTATGAAGGGAATGAAATGAAATATAGACTCAAATCTTATACACATAGATACAATGAAACTTGACTCCAATTAATAAGTGAAAAATATTGAAATTTTTTACATGTATAAAAAAGAAAACTAGCTTAAACGGTGGTAGTTTTTCTCTGAGAAGCGATGTGACAATTATGTGCCTTCCTGAATTGTGTTACAATGAGGAAATGGGGCCTATTTATCATTATGAAACAATGAGAACCCTAAACATAAAAAACCATAATCCTAGGATATGAAGCACCAAAGGCCTATAGGACCCGATGGGGTAAGTTGGAACATCAACTTTCGGAGGTCATAACTTTGGCATACGATATTTGTTTGGTGCTCATAATAGCTCATTATAAAGGTATATCCAATGAGTAAAAATTATAATTTTTGATGATTTATATTATTTTTTCCATCCCATTTCCCCAAAAAAACACAATTTACGGCCTCAAAACGGCTCTGAAAGTTCAAGCGCTGAAAATTGCCAAAATAAGAAAATTGTGTTGTGAGCCACTGTAATAGGTGGGTGGCCACCAATAGCCACCTATATCATAGAATTTTCTCAGTGTTTAGAAATTTAAGCATTATCAAATTCACTAAGGATTTCACTTTTCTTACTTGTTGAGAAAAGACACTAAGCATATGCTTTTACATCTTTGTTCATTGCTTCCATACATATTGATTTCAAATCATGCAAGCTATTAAAAAAAAAAAAAAAAATGTATGATAATTTGGTAATTAAACCCAAGTCATAAGAATTTTCATAATGATTGAAAGGATATGAACCTATGAACAAAGCTTCCTACCCTTCACTAATGGTGAAATGTTTGTAAATCTAGTGCTATTATAGATGTTAATGTATGATAAATGATGTAGATCCATACATTAGAAAGTGTAACATGGGATTTTTCCTTAAACATATAGATAACCAAATAGATATTTAAAACTAGAAAGACAAAGGTTTATCCATAAGGAAAGACATTTTAATTTACTTAAATAGTAATAAAAAAATATACACATTACTTAATTATGTCCATTTAAGAAAAATAAAAATAAAAAGAACCACAAATATATTAATTATATTTATTTTTATTATCAATGTATTCATCAGCTGAATACAAGATAACCATTCCAATGTCCATAATAAGATGAAAATACAAGTGGGGATTTAACTACCCAGAGAAAACCCTCTATTCAAACAAAATGTATTTCCATGTCCAATAGTGAATATTAAGGTCTCAATGTTATGTCTGTAATGTAACTAGTTGTGATGTCGTTATGGATATCACTAAAAAAAAAAATCAAAATTTTTATGTCTACAATGACAATCAAACAAACAACCAACAAATCAACCTTTTTCCCTTACGAAATAGACGTGCTTAAATAACTCTAAGACAAATGTCCACTACAATTTCACAAAGCCAATTTGATCAAGGGGGTAAAATTCCTACACCATTTAAAACATCCTTTTTTTTAACGTGATAACCTTAATTTATTTCCTCATCATTGTACTCCTTCCATCATCTCCCCTTGTCCCCCACCCCTAAAGCTAAAATTGTTTCCAAAACAAACAAGTTTTTCTAAGACTTTGTTGCAATGCATTCTTTTCCATGTCTTGTTCTTCATTTCCTCAATGTGATATTTGTGTCTTTTTCCTTCATGGGTATCACTAAACAAGAATAAATATAAATATAAATGGTTTGGTATCTACAATGAGAATAAAACAAACAAGAAACAAATTAACTTTTTCTCTTTAAAGAATACACATATCCTTAATTAACTCCAAGACATTGTGAACTTCTATTACTCAAGATAATGAAACAACTTATTAGGTTGGTTTAGTATATATGTCCATTACAGTTTGAGAGAGTCACTTTGATCAAAGAGGTAAAAACCCTACAACATATATTCTACCCTTTTTTCATGTGGTAATTTTCCAATTGTGTTGTCCTCTTATGGTACAATGTTTCCATCCCAATCCCCAAAACTAAAAATGTATCCAAAATAAACATCTTGTCCAAGACTTAGCTCGAATTCATTCTTTGTTATGTATTTTTCTTCCTTTCCTTTGCTCCATTGAATTCTTTCTTGCATCTTATTTTTCATTTCCTTAATGATGGCTTTGTGTATTTTTCCTCCAATGGTCGATTTGTTTCTATTGTCCACTTCTCTATTAGAAGACCTTATCCATTATTACATTGACTTCCTTCTCTGGAAATCTTGTTTGGGGTTGATTCCCTCCTTCAAGGATACAATAATTTTCTTTCTTATGGCCCTAATATTTTTATTTCTTGTGGCCCTAAATCTTGTTTGCACTACCTTTATACTAGATACTGATTTCACTTCTTCTCTACTTCTTCTCTTTGAATTTCTACTTAAGGATTGACCCATTTCTTATACTTGTCCCATTTATTTTCCTTTGATATCATACTCTACACATTTGGTTCCTAATATGCATCCTTGATATTTATGTCATATATTACTATAATGAGTCCTAATTACACCTTGATATCACTCTGCCATATCCCTAAGGCTGAAGAAGGAATCCCAACAGAGGTAACCACAAACCAACCTTTTAACTTGGTATCTAGCCCTACAAAGTCAAAGAGGGCTCTCTCCATAATAATCACAGCCAAGAGGGTTGGATGAAAAGGTTTTAGGCTAGCTATAAAATGCAGAAGGGTTTGTTTTGATTTTATTGGGTTGGGTTTGCTGGATGAGGATTAGGTCAAGGGGGCTAGGTCAAGGAAAATGAGATGAAAATGCAGTCCATTCGATGGGGAAAGGTAGGTAGAAGTCTCATCACTTAAAGGTGATTTGATGAGATGGTTTAACACTGATGAGGATCTAGGAAGAGCATAGGAGATGTATTCTTCCTAAACTGCAGAAAATTATGACAAATTTCCCAAAACAGAGCATGAAAAACATGTATTTTTCCTATCAACTTGAAATTTATCATATAATATACATGAAATGTTTATGAGATTACAAAACATTCGTATAAATGATCACAGATAAAAAACAATGCCAAACATTCATACCACATGAATCCCAAGGAAATAGCTGCAATTCATCATTAATTTCTAGGCCAAATTGATTACACTTGATCTATAAAATAGCATCCAATTGATTCCAACCTTTGAAAATGAGTAAAAAAGTACAAGATATAACCTCAAACAACCTCTCCCAACCTCAAGGGTCGAATCCATGAGAGGAGGATCTGATCCACCAAAGTCTAAATTGAAACCTAAAGTGTAGGGAGGTCCAAGTGACTTAACCCGAACTTTTTGCAAACTGATTCATTACACCTTATCATGAGTTTTAACCTAATGTATTTAACCTAAGTAATAGTAAAAATACCATAATTACATTTACATCATTGATTTACAAAGTTAAAAACATGATTCCCAAGATAAAAAGTCAAATTTGCACAAAAAATCAGATAATTGTCAAACGTGCCATCCCTTTGTCAAACACGCCATCCATGTTGCAGCCTGATTTTGGGTGCCTTCCCGGTGTCAAAATTGGGCCCAGGATAGCTCGATGGAAATCCCTAAAATTCTAGTTTCCATATCTACCTTCATTTTTCAAAATGAAGGTCTCATTTTCCCTGTCAAAATTCATTTCTTCCAAGACTGCTAAACGCGCAGCGCCAAGGCCAAAAATGAGGCAGAAACATGATTTTTTAGTGGTTTTTTTCCTTTCTCACCTACTTTTTTTGCAAAACAAGCCTTGAAAAGTGGTTTTCTAATATGTATGAACCATTTTTCATCCAATGGTGGTGACATTTTTCTCAGAAGATGGCTCAAAAAAGAGACCATCGCCAAGGGCATTGTGCGTTTGACACTTGTCTCTATGATCTAACTGTCCAAAAACACACTAAAAAAAAAGAAATCTACAAAAATGACCAAAAAATCTTCAAAATTGGTGATGTTATGGATTATGATGTGGCTAGGCTTGGAGTGAAGCCTCTGCAAGGATATAAAATTTCCTTTTCTCCTCTAGCATGGTTAAAGCCTCAATTTTTGCATTGGCTCTTTTGAACTTGGCCATTGCAATTTTATCCTTTTGGGCATAGTGTTTGACCTTCCTTTTTCTGGAATTCATTCTTTGTTGTCTATCTTCCTCCTACAATTTATCTTCCTCCTATGTTTGGCTTCCTCTCCTTTCTTTCCTCTTCCATAGGTGTCTTAGTGTGAAAACCCTAGGGAGATGGAATGATAATGAAGAATTAGTTTTGGGAAGTGGGAATGGGATAGGGAAATTTAGGGAGATGGGGGAAATGGTTTATGAAATGAGAGAGGTAACAGGTATTAGTAATGATAAGGGATTTAGGATAGGGAATTTTATTACAGGTTAGGGCTTTTGGGAGCCTAGGAAAATGAGTAGCCTAGGTCTTAGGGTTTTAAGGAAATGAAAGCTTAGGGAAATGGGATGTTAATATAGGGATATGGGAAAGGGAATATGGAAATTTGGGAAGGGTATGAAGGTTTAGGGAGTGAAAATGAATTGTAATTAGGTTTTTTAGGAAAACTAGGGTTTCAAATTGAAGAAGACACCAAATTTGCTTTTAACAAACTCACACATCCAAAATGACTTTGATGAAGAGGAGTGAAGCAATTTATAACTACTTGCTTATTTGGAGATGTTAAGAATCACTGCTAAATAAATTAAGGTTTATTTTTAATTTTGGAGGCTTTGAAGATAATTGTTTGAAGAAGATGGGAAAACGCGCAACGCCAGAAGGAAACATGCAATGTCGTCTTGTAGGCCACTTTTGGAGGCCTTCCCGAGCTCCAAATTAAGTTCATGATAGCTCGTTGGAAATTTATCTATCTTGGATATACAATGGACATATCAAACACTGACAATAATAAATTATAGCCCCTCCAAAATCAATTCTCCCAAGGCAGGTCAAAAAGTGCAAAATGAGGGTGAAAAAATGAAGTGTTCTTTTGCAGGAAGTTTTTGGAGACCTTCCTCAACTCCAAATTGATCTCAGGATAGCTAATTGGAAATATATCTCTATCTAGTTATCATTTTACTCATCAAGAAAGTCAATTGGACACTCCATATAGGAGAAAATTTGATTTTTCCAAGGTTACTCTAGAAGTGCAGCAAACCTCTTGTAGCAACTGTATTTTTGACATTCCTCCAAAATCATGACACCTGTGTAAAAACTGAAGGAGGTTTTTCTTCCTTGGTCTATGATGGAAAAAAATGCTCTCACGTTTTTCAAATTCATAATTTTTTGGTCTGAAACACAGTTTGAAGAAACACTGGCCCTATGTGTGGCAAATGATTCAAGTCCCTTGGAATGACTTCTTGAAAAATGATGGAGATGTGGATTTTATGAGTTGGAATAGCCTCATACTTGCTAAAATTACCTCCATAATTCCTTCTCTTCTCATATGTCTCTAATTCCATAGCAAACCCTAGCTCAGTGGGGGGGGGGGGGGGGAATAGGGTTTGGTGTAGGAAAAACAGGGGATTTAGGACTACCTTGTAGAGTGAGGGGAATGAAGGGTTAGGGGTTGTCTAAATTCTTGAGGAAATTTTGGGGCATAGGGATAGATGTTAGAGAGTAGGGGAAATTGGAATTTCAAGGATTGAGTGAGGGGAAAGGGTCCAAAAAGGAAAAACACAAGCCTAGTCTAGAAAAGTGTCAAATTGTAGCAATAGGCTAGGGCTTGTGGGAAAATGATGATTTTGAGGGATAGGAGTGATGGGAAGTGTTTAGGAAGGTATATTAAGGATAGAGGAAGGTGTAAGAGCATCAAGATACAAGTCTTGTTGATTATTTAACCATGAAAGTCATGAAACCAAGAAAACTTCCCTCAAAACCCTAGGAGAGGGAAATGAGTTTTCCAAGCACAACTGGAGACAAATATGGTAAACACAAAGCCACTTACTTGGAAATTATAGTTTGGAACCTGAAATTTTTGAATACCTTTGACTATTAACACTCTTTCAAAAGATGAATTTGATGGTGAAATGACCAATTTTCATGATTTTGACCCTATGACCTAATGATGGCACAACAATTGAAGAATGAGTTGAATGATGACCATGATGACTATGGGACTTTTCAACAATGAATGTCCTGACCATGATGATGTCCATTGACCATGGTGGTTAAATTAGTAGGAATGATCTCAATACCCTAATCAGTGGCCAAATTTTTGCATGACCTAGTTGAATGATAAAAAAATTCTGAGTGGAACTCCTAAAATGATATGAAAAGAGGATTTTGATCACTGATGGCAAGATGCAAATACTGACACTAACACACCTCTTGGTCCTACATTTTCATTAGTTTAGGTTAGATTTACTTGTTTTCTGTAACAACCCTAGTGAAAATTCCATGTAATAAAAGTTAATAAAGGAAAAATAATAACCACGGACTATAGGACACTTATTCCAAGTTGAATGTTGGGAAAAAAACATCCTAGTGTGGGTGTTCATTTGGTTTATTATGGCTACGGAAATTGGCAAAGGCTTTGGAAAGGAAAAATGGATGGAAATTTATTTATTAAAATAATGGAAATTAGGAGAAAATGACTGTGAAAGGTCACAGGTTGCATGTGAGGAGGAAAATTAAGGGAAATAATGGAAAATGAAGAAAATAGAGGCCTCATTGATAAAAAATGCTTCTGAGGATCAGTTGGTACCTTCTTTCAGTTCAGTTTTGGAGATCTCTCTCTCTATTATCTCTCTCTCATACTCTTGGACACTTAGATTTTTCTTCGAGCATTTCATCTTTGGATCAAGAAATGAAAAGAAGGAAAAGAGGAAGCAAAGATCAAGCAAGGAAGAGCGGGATCAAGAAGTTACAATGGATTTACTTGCAGGTATCAATTTGCATGTATGATTTCCTTGCTAAATTTGGCATGCATGGTTATGTATGTGTGTTCTTGGTTATCTTGTTGTCATTGGAATGGTTTTTGGTAGGTGGGACAATGTTCTTCAACATTGTCTTTCCATTTCCGCATATCCATGGTGTGATGTGGTTTTCATGTTTGGTTGAGCTGGATTGTCGGATGGACTCGAAGTTGAGTGGGGTGGTCTCAGGATTATTCACAAGGCCTAGGAATCTCATGACAATATACACAGTAAATATTCTATGTGAACACCTCGATTGATCCTAGTAATCCTTTGACTGGTGAATGGTGGGATACACAGTAAAGCTCAGTGGTGTTACCCTTGATTGGGCCTAGGAATCCTAGGTTGGGATACACTGTAAATCCCAGAGGGTTGAGGCCTCTTAGGCCTAGGAATCCCTTAACCGCTAATGGTGGGATACATAATAAAGTCGAGAGGTTGAGACAGACAAATTCATCACGGTTTAGGTGGATAAATCTGGTGGCATCCATGCTTTTTTATGGCCTAGTGATCAAGTGAGGATTGTGTTAAAGCCTGGTTCTATTGATGAGGATGAGGTGGTTTAGCCTTGGGAAGCCTTGGTGGTTTATTTTGGTTTTAAGTCCCACATTCATGCTTGGAATATGGCCTGGAGGTCATTGGTTGAAGAGAGATTTGGCTCAGCCAATCTATGGTCGGGTGGAATGTGCTAGTCCCATACCAGGTTGGATTTTTCATTAATTAATAAGAGTCTCTTATCTTTGGTATTTTATTTATAAATGTACTATATTATATGTGGATTTTATGGTTGTTGTATCCTTATTATTTTTGTTGGTTATATGCTGGTTATGAGCATGTTTTATGACAGTGATGATGTATGGCTCTCATCATGTTTTGATTTATAAATGAATGAGCAATGAATATATGACCTAATAGATGATAATGCAACTAATGTGATAAGGCACCAAAGCTTCATAGTGATTCTCAGATAGTATGAGACCCTTGTGCTCAAATTTGTTATTTAAACCTATAGAATGCATATTTGTGATATGTTTGACAAAATACCTATCATGTCTAGTAGGGTTCAGTCAATTCCTTGTTCAATTAATTTCATTTGTATCATTATTCCATTGTTATATTTCATTCTTAAAAGTTTCATGGAGTTATGGGCAGTGACCTAAGCCCTGGGCCTAAAAATGTGGCACGGAAATTGGGGTCACAGGATCAAAACTACTTGGAAAACTCCCTAGTTGCACGCATGCCCATGATGTTCAAGTGACTAGAGGTTTCCATTCACACTCTTGCCCATATCAAGGGAGTGACTAGGAGATTGATGCAATAAAATTTCAGTTTGTCTCAAGGACTAGCCTCCTAGAATTTTTAGATCGCTCCTATGTGTCCTGTAGTAGGTGCAGAAGGTTTGTGTTGTTGTGTTCCATCGATTCCACTTCCTCAACTGACACAAAGGGGTTGAATCATATCATAGTAACTCTTCATCACATGTTTACCTTGATTGGTCGGTTACTTGGTGTTATAGACCATTTTCTCACATCCAATGAAAGTAAGCCTCCTAATGGGATCAATCAACATCCTAATCCCTTTGTCATCATCTTGCACAAAGACCTAAGAATGTACCTTTCATCCCTCATAATTTCAACCCTAAACTACCCTATCTGAGCCAGTTTGAGCCCAACTCTCCCTCCAAGCTTATTGGGGTGTGTTCACCTATAATTTTCTCCCATGTGGCCAACATTGGTCACTAACAGGTAAGCCTCCTTTCCACCTACGTTGGTTCTAGAATTTCGGGAGAATGAGTGGGATTACAGAAGCTTCAACTTTTAGGAGTTTCAAGAATTTGTTTCAACTACTTATCTTGGATTGAAATTTGGTTCTTATCCTACCTACTTTGGATTTTTAACCAATTATCCTTTGATCCTATCCCTCCATCAAAGGTGGATCTAAAGCCCTAGAATGGTAATTGGATAAGAACTCCCAACTTGCCCCTCTCTCTTATATATTTACCCTCTCATATGTTAGAGGTAATGGTTGGCTTTGGAGAATGATTCTTCCCTTATGCTACTGTAGTAATTAGTTATAATCTCATGCATAGGGTGACTGGAGATGCATTTTTGACAAGGAAAGGACGAGTTAAAAACTCAGAGGAGATCTTCCACAAGATCAACTGCAACTTATGGTTGTAATATTCTTCTATTTATATTAATGCAAAGAATTCTTTGTTTTCCTATATGTGATGTTATTTCATGTATTTCAATAACATGTTGATATATTGAATATATTATTTAGATGATACTGCATACATCTCGTAGTTTCTTGGCTTGTGTTATCTAACTATGCAGGATCTAATTTTGGTGATCGGAGTTGGAATTGGAGCTTCCAAGCTAAATAAGGAGCGAAGTGAGCGAAAATTTCTAGGTAGGCATCACCTGTCATCTATTTACTTTAAGGAAAAGCATTAGGTTCATTGTCTCTCTAAAGTTCTAATTTGACCACCAAACCTAGGGGAGATACATTTGTCCACAATCGTAAATCTCGTATAACAAATTAGTGACTCCACTGTGAACATAGTATTACCTTGGTGGTTTTCCTTGTCCTTTGTGTTTTTTTACCTCCTTGGAATACCTTTGTTGCATCATCCAACCAAGAAAAAACCTAGGAAGTGGCTTCACCAAACCCTTTTTGAAAATTTTGTGTCGGAAAACTCTTGCCCAACACTTCCCCAGTGCCTCTGAGAGAGTTTTGCACCTCACTCTGGCCCACTCTGTCCTAGTGTTGAAAATCACTCATGCCCTCTCTGCACCAACATTGGTCGCTCTTTTTGCACAAGTTTTAGGTTGGTTTTTGAGACTCTGATCCATCATCCTACTTCCAGCTGAGCTTCCTTGAGTCTTCAGTGTCTTGTGGTCTCTCTAAAACCTCCATTAAATTTTCAATTTTGTTTTTTTTCCTTTGATCAGAATTGGTTTCAATTTTTATTTGTTCTTATTATTTTTTCACTTGCAAACTTATTGTTTTATTGTTGATTGCTTAGATTAATTGTTTTTTAAGTCCTCATTTTGAAAAGTATAATTGAGCATTTGCATCTTATTTTTCCTCATTTTGAAAATTAAGTGTGGTGAAAAGAAAAATTTTCATTTGGAATTTAGGTTTTTTCATGTGCATTAGAATAGGAATAGTTGCATCAAAAGGAAGATTGCATCTTGCATCGTGTTTGTTGGATATTTGGTGTTGCATATTAATTGTCTCTTCCCTTCCCTAGCTATATTTTCATTGAAAGAGAAAAGATTCATGTTTCTCATTCTAGATTTTCATTTTAGGATATTCAGGTTACATCTGTGGTGAGCCCTAAATTTGTAACTTAATCAAATATAAACAGTAAAATATATTGAATCAACCTAAGAAGAATATGTAACAATAACACACAACATTTAGAGATCTAGGCCAAAGACGTGTTTTGGAATCGTTAAACATAGGATTTGTTTTTTTTTTCTAGCATTTCATTCTGGGGGAGAAATCGCGTTCCACATATGTAAGTGTATAGGATCATTCTCCACGTACCTTCACGTATATCGAACGATGCTCCACACATGAAAAGTATATGGGAATTCTCTCATCGAACAATTACACATTAAAAGACACTCCTACAGACTACACTCCCACATATCGTAGAGTATATTTTGGAAGTCCCCTATAGGTTTCTACCATCCATAGGAAGCCAAGTATGTCCCCTTGTATACCATGATACACCGAAAAAATCATTCAGGAAGATTGGTTGTCGTACGTTAAGTCCTTGGTTCGCCAAGGTGTATATTGTAGTTCATGGTTGCTTGGTAATCCTTTATTCCTAGGTTACCCTCTTTTTGATTTATTTATTTTTGTGTTAATAAAATTTATCATCCAACCTAGAAGAAAAAATACCCCTCCCAATTGTTCATGTAGAATGAAAAACAAGCCTCCTCTACCTCCAAATAATACTCCTAACCAACGTCCAAAAAATAAGAAAATGAAAACAACCGAAACAAGAAATTCAGGCACTACTTTTGGCCCTCCTCATTATATTGAATTTTCATAATCATATGTCCCTTTGAGTTCTAAACCTGAGATTACATCAATCCCTGTTGGTGACACTGACACAATTGAAATAGAAATCCATAAAACTCTATTACCCAAAGTCACTAAACCTGACCTTCTTGAGTGAGATACTTTGTTTCTTGAGGTCATTGAACTTGAGGAGCCTCATTCATCCTCACCTGATTCAGTGAGAACTTACTCTTCTATTCCTTTATCTCATACATAACCGATATATCTTAGGCCTGATGATGAACCTCTTCCCTTTGGTCTTTTGATTATTGAGTATATCCCTCAAGAAGAGCCTCATCCTCTTCTCCCTTTCATTGGGAAGGACCTCATTTGTATCAACCCAAGCCTTTTCCACCTCTTCAAAATCTGATACAAACTCCTTCATCTGATTCTTTGAGCTTACTCGAGGATATTTGGAAACAATATTCATTGCGATTTTCAACTATTTCTGGATCTGATTCAAGCTCCAAACTCGTGTCCACCACTATGGTTGAGACATAAAGTGTCGCTTCCTCGTTTATGTTTGCAACATCACTATAATCTCATTTATATGGTGGCCCATTCATCCCACCTGGATATCAGTCCTGATATGGTACCTTTTCTAGTGCGGCTTACAGTCCTTGGACATCGCCCATGTCATCCAATTCAGTAATAATGTCTAGTAATTCTCTTATGAATGCCACACGGTCTACTCCTCTTCATCTAGCTACACCTACAATAGAGAAGCAGGTTGGTACTTACATCAATGGACAAAGCTACCCTCAACAGCCCAACTCTCCTTATGTTGGGTATCATCCATCTTGATCACAGTTTCCTCCACCATATTCTCCTCCTTATGAAGGGGGAAAACTATTGTTGGTATACCTCTTTATGGTAATTCGCCTAGGTATGCTCTACCTTATCTTTTAATGGCTACCATTTTTTGGAAACCTACTTCACCCATTCAACCTAGCTCGTTTTCGGATCGATTTTTGAATCCTCAAGTTGCACCATCCTCATCACAAATTCTAATCTATCCATCAGCACCTCAACAAGCTTAAATATATGTGAGCCAACATTTATAGCCAATTTTGGCAGCATTGTTCCCTTCCTAGGCTCCGATTAGTCAAACTATACAAGGTGCCTCATTTTCTCAATCTCTTGCACAAAGGTCTCCTCAAGATATGATAGGTCAAATCCTTTAGAATTTGACGTAGTCTCAACTGAACCCATCATATCAGGGGGAAATACAGCACCCTATCGAGCAATACTATGGACCTCATCATGCACCTTTCCAAGGCCAAAAAAATCTATACCCAACCATTTTGGCATCTTTATCGTCATCCCAGGGTTAGGAAAACAGCTTAGTTGTATGTTGGTTGTCAGAATCCTGCATATCCGAGTAACCAGGTTGCTTATCATTAGAAACTTCCTTATCCAGGCATGCAAGTTCCAATTTCTTAGGCTATTCCTTCTTACCCAGGTAATCCTCCTTTGGACTTTAACTAGCAGTTTCCTTTTGTGGCTACTCTCAAATTACTTGATTCCATTCGACTTCATCTTTTCCAACGAACACTTATAAGTAGCACAACTAAATGGTATATTGAGTTACCTAGAGTGTCGTTTCACAATTTTAGCACTTTAGCCACCACCTTCCTCACACATTTCTAGTTTCCCATCAGATAGGAAACTAGAATGGAACTATCTATAACTTCAAACAATCAAATTCCACTCACATTTTGGATCATATTCATGAGTGGAGGCATCGTCCCTGGTTAAACAATACCTTTGTTTCTGATCTGTTGTTGGGGGAATGGTTTTTCAAGTCTTTGTTAGCTCCTATAACAGAATATGTCTTCAAAGGTGGAGCCGTGATCGAACATCAAGTGATTTCTCATGATCAATATCTAGATCTGTTTTATACCTAACTGGGCACGCCCTATGATGAGATACCAAATGCTCCACGACCTTCAAAAATTGTTCCTCTTCCACCTCGTAAATAATATCATGTCGCTGATGGAATTATTGGTTCTGCCAGTTCGCATTTAGTGAGTAAACCATCTAGTATTTCTCTTTCCACTCCTGCACAAAACCCTCAATCCCACCCTCTTGCGGATTCAACTTCCAAGATAAATGCCATTTCATATGATAAGGGAAAATATCAACACCAACCTGGAAGGAATAAGAAAGGTCAAGGTAAGAAAAATAAATATTCCTCGCCGCAAGATAAATAAACAGATTCTTCTTCAGATGAGAAATGAAAGACGTGATACACATGCCTGATTTTCAATGAGGATCACTTTACACATGATTGTTTGCACACCGCTACAGTGAATTGGTTTCTTAAATCGTCCACTTCTCAATCAGGTGAATTGGTCTTGATCGACCTATTTCCCAATCAGGAGTCTCATATGGTTTCCCAACACCCCACTTCCTCTAACACGATTTTGACGCTTTCCTCCTCAAAGCAGAGATCCGATGTTTTGGTGGCCACTCAAAAAAATAATATGGTAATGTGAAACCACTGAATGGTTAGGCTACTTATCAACCTACCAGTTCGGCTCCTATCTAATATGATACTGTTCTGATTTCGGAATTGACTATCAAGCCTTTGAAGGGTGTTATTCATAAATCTGCTTACAATCCTTATTCAAGAGATACCAAAAATTACAATGTGGTTGAAGACTTGGCTCAATCTACAACGGCCATGACCACTCTTGACGTGTTTCAAAAATACCCCACCCAAAATCAGGCCTTATTTTTGGCTATCAGATGTATGGATCCATTGGATTCCAACCTAGTGGTTTTCTCTCATGAAAACTATACTCCTCGGCTTCCATATTATTTAGAATTTATGATTCAAGTCACTGTCCATGGCAAGAACATTCACCGTTCCATTATGGATGAGGGAGCATCGACCTCCATTATTTCTATGTCTTGCTAGAAGGAAATTGGTTCACCTCAAATGAATCAATTTACCACCATATTAAAAGCCTTTGATGGAAGGACATATAAACCCTATGGAATCTTGAATTCCCTCCAAGAGAAACTTGGGGGAAAAATTGTTTTTGTTAAGATAGAATTTATTGATGGACTTATTGATTATAACCTTATACTAGGGCGTACATGGGTTTACGCTATGGTTGTATTTGTTTAAACCTACTTCCACATGATCGCCTTTCCTCATAAAGGCAGTATCATAGTCATAGATCAAATCAGCTTCTTTACCTCTGATTCCAATGTTACTGGAAGTGTCCCTCTTGTAGGGGAAGCCCTACAATCCTATCAACATGTTGGATTTGTATTATTGAAGGACGCATCGCTTATGGGAAATTTTTCCCTCCCCCCTCCTCCCCCTTCCAAATCCTCACCTTCGGTCGCTTATATCAATATGATATCATCCTCTAAGATTCGGGTAAATCTATGGATTGTACCTGATGAAACTGACATCCAAAGTTTAGGCGACTGGATGTCACTCAACCCTGTTGAGAAACATTACAAATCTATTTACTCGGATTCAGCAGCCCATACTTTTTCTTTGATAAATTGAATAGATAGATTCTTGGATTATGGTCTACCCTATGATCCTTTCTCGTGTATATTCTCAACCGATGAAAGAATCATGGAGATCATGATGTCAGAAGACACATCATGGGACGAGCATCATCATCATTCCTCCCTTTCTGTTTCCATAGAAAATATTCTAGGCAGTTTGCATCTAGCTAATTTAATCAAATCCTCAAAAAAATTTGTTTCCATTCATGAGATCGACTCTAAAAAGAACCTCTTGAATATCGAAGAAACCATTCCTCCCGATATTTTGATCAAGTCAGGAATAATAGAAGATATTTAAATCAAATCATCTTGTTATTCATCTGTATTTGAGACCTATTGAGCCATTTTTCAAGAATTTATAGATGTCTTTGCTTGGACGTATGAAGAAATTCTGGGCATCGACCCAAACATTGTGGTGCACGAAATTAAAATGTATCCTTATGCCAAACACGTCCAATAATTCCTCCATCCATTACATCCTAAGAAGGTTGTCAGCATACAAGCTAAATTTGAAAAGCTTCTTGAGGCTGGTTTTATATACCTCATTCCATTAACCGATTGGGTTTCCAACGTTGTCCCTGTCATGAATAAACATGGCATAATTCGAGTATGTGTCGATTATCAAGATGTTAATCGAGCTTGTCCGAAAGACATTATACGACCCCAGTTATTGACAAGATTATTCATTTATGGATGGATTCTCAGGTTACAATCAAATCAAGATTTTCCCGATGGACCAACCTAAAACTTCATTTATTTGTCCTTGGGTACTTTCTCTTATAGGGGCCACATTTCAACATGTGATGGATTATGATTTTCATGATATTAATTATATCATGCAACCCTATTTGGACGATCTCCCTTCTCATTCCAAGCATCAGGCTGATCCCCTCTACATTTACAGACCATTTTTCTCTGTTGTAGGCACTATAAAATTCAACTTAACCCACAAAAATTTGTGTTCTCTTGGTTTTGGTCGCCTCCTTGGTTTTTTTATCTCCAAGCAAGGAATTCATATTGATCCTCTCAAATTCCAAGAATTTTTTGATTTTCCTACACCCACCTCCTTAGTTCAGTTGCAAAGACTACAAGGGAAACCTAACTTCTTAAGAAGATTCATCCCTAATTACACTGAGATGACCAAATAATTTTAATCACTTTCTAAAGAAAGGGATTCCCTTCCATTATGATGATGCTATACATAAATCATTTGATTCCTTGAAATATGTACTGGTTCGGGCATCTCTCTTATTTCCCCCTAACTATCAACGCGACTATTTCCTATATCTCATTGTCGCCATCTCTACTATATCTATGGTGTTGGTCCAAGAAGAAAAAGTTGGGAATGAACATCTCGTTTACTATCTAAGTCGGAACCTAAATGAGACCTAGATCTGGTACAATCACGTTGAAAAGTTGGCTTTGGCAGTCGTTCAAGCCATCTAGAGATTTCTCCATTACATCTTGCTTCGGAAAACCACAGTCATTTCAGATTGCAACCCAATGACATATATATTGTCGCCAATTGTTGGGGAGGAAATTAATCTAAATGGATAGTTATTCTCTAATATTTTGACCTGGAATTCATCAAATCCAAGTCAAATAAATCCCTATTTTTCGTCAAACTAATGTGCGATATGTTGAGAATGCAGCAAGATGATGGAGCTTGGTGAAATGAAGTCGCCTTCACCAAGTGGGCCCGCAGGCGAATTCTGGCGCAAAGTCTATTTTTAGACTATGTCTATTTTTAGACATATGGAGCATAATTTGCATGGTTCGAGGATTCCGGTTTGAGATTCTTGGAGCATTGTTCATGTTAGTAAAAATAGATGAGACTTTATTTTCAGGTCAGAAGAAATTGAGCTATTTTTGAAACGCCTCTCCTACAAATATGGAAGTCAAATATTATTCACCCTTAATAATATTTGGACTCTACTTTCAATGATTTACTCTCTTGGAGCACCAGTTCGAGCCTACAGTGGCTCATGCATCTGAAGAATCACGTGATTCGGTTTGATGGCATCTTCATGCATGGTGTACTTCGAGTTGGACTTCGATGGCGGTTTGGGTGGAGTTAATGAGACAAATAGTGAGTTGTATTCTTGTTTATTTTAGTTGAACTAGTTGAGATTAGTTCAACAGCTAATCAATTAGTTATGAGTTGTGTGAATTAAATATTATTTAGTTCACAAATTATTAACTCATTATTCAACTAAAGAACACATCAGTTTAACTCAGTGCATGGACAGTTCAGTGGCGACAAGTGAAAGAGGTAGATGAAAGGGTTGAGTTAGCTATCAGTTGCGACATCAGTTGTGCATGAGAGTTGCACCACACTTGGAGGAATTGTCCATGAAAATTACTTGCTGATCAAGCCGAGAGATTCGAACTGACAGACCTCTATAGGCAGAGGCCATGATTAGCAATAGAGGAAAGGCAATTGGCGGTGAGTTTTGAACCAGTAACCTATTCAAAACTGAGCTAGATTGTGGGTAACTGTATGAGAAAGTACTAAGTATTTGTGAGGAGTATTGTACTGAGTTGGTTACTTGATTTCTCCATTATAATATAGACAATAGCTGTGGGGTTTTCAGCTATAAGCTTTCCCCATTCATATTGTGTTAATGTGTATGATGATTTGATGTGTTATCTCCTGATTTTATTTCCGCATGTGTGATGATCTGAGTTGATCTGAGTGGAAGAGATTATGTGTTGCATATAAATTCGAATTTTATGTGATCAGGATAGTCTTGGTGGATAATTAATCATTATTCAACAAATTTCTACATGGTATCGGAGCTATTGAAGTTCAGATTGATCATCACAGTGATTACAAACTTATTTCGGTAGACAGAGTCTGCATGCGGGCCAGGTAGCCTCTGGATTCATCTTTCTTTGGAAAGTGAAAGTCAGTAAATGCCCTGCCGGTCAATCTCTGGTTTAGAAATAATTTTTCTCACCGATCTGAGCGGTTGAGCTTTGAGGTGGAGTCGAAATTTTTTGTTTTTCTTGGTGCGAGTGTTGAAAATGTCTTTCAACGGTTGCGACTCGAATATTGCTCAGGCGGTGAATTATGTTGCTTGGAAGAATGCATGGACGATGTTAGAAGATATGGAGTCTGAAGGAGTTCACTTAGATAGGGATGTCAAACTTCATGAATCTGAAGTGAAGTCGATGCACAGCAAAGAAGATGGCAGTGTCGAAGGATCCTATTGGAGGGCGTCAAGGATCATATTGTATCCAGCTTGCATGGAAAGGCTACTCCGTATTTAATGTGGAAAGCTTTGACGGATCTATTCCAGAGTAAGAGCGACCAAAGGAAGCTGGCGCTCAAAGATAAGCTCAGGAACATCAAGATGGGGAAGGGCGACAGTATCGCCAAATACCTCACGAAGTTCACTCAGTGCAGAGATGAGCTGGGAAGTGTGGGGGTGACTGTCGAAGACGAGGACATGGTCGACCTGGCTCTCCTTGGTCTTCCGAAGGCTTGGCGCTCATATCAAGATAGTGTCAATGGTCGGGAGAAGCTGCCGGGATGGGAGCGCCTTTGGGCGGATCTCATGCAGGAGGAGATAAGGAGGACTACTCGAGATGGATCTTCATCAAAGGGAGCTGATGAAGAAAACTGCGCTTTGTGGGCCAAAGCAAAGAAGGGGAAGGGTAAGAAAACCTCTCATTCTGGTGCAAAGGGCAAGAAGCAGGATATGGCGAAAGTGAATTGCAGGATATGGCGAAAGTGAAGTGTTTTCACTGCCATGATCACGGACATTATGCTACCAATTTTCCAAAGAAGAAGAAGAACAAGCAAGTGGGAAGATCTGCAGATGGAGAAGCTTTGGCTTCACAGTTCGAGCTTGACTTTTCACTGATTGCATGCTTGGTTTCAAGTGTGCTGGGATCGGTATGGTTCTTGGACAGCGGTGCGTCATTTCATATGACGGGAGATCGGGATTTGTTCTCAGATCTGGAGGACAAAGATTTGGGTGTGCACATCGAGATGGGTGATGATGGTAGATACAATGCGACTGGTATCGGTACCATATCCTTTCAGAGGGAGTCTGGTAAACCCTTTGTATTGAAGGATGTCATGCATGTACCTGGATTGAAGAAGAACTTGATCTCTGTGGCGATGTTGGAGGATAAGGGGTATGATGTGGTCTTCAGCGAAGGAAAAGCCTTCCTGCGCAGTAAGACTACTGGAGAGACCTAGAAGATAGGGGTTCGAACCAAGAACCTTTATCAGTTGCAGGTAGATGGCTGCGCAGCTATGGCATGCAAAGCGGGAGAAGTGGTGAGCCGGGATGATGAGGGCGAACTGTGGCACAGGAGATTGGGCCACCTTCACCATGGAGCTTTGAAGATTCTGCAGCAGATTTCTACTGGGCTTCCTAAGGGCACTCTTGCGCAGTCAGATCAGTGCAAGGGGTGTACCTTGGGGAAGTATGTGAAAGCCACCTTTCACGAGAAGGATAGTCGCGCCACGACGATCCTTGAGAGAGTTCACACAGACGTGTGTGGTCCTTTCTCAGTTGCTTCGACAGCAAAGCACAAGTATTATGTGATCTGTGTTGATGATTTCTCTCGAAAGTGTTGGATCTTCTTCATGCAGAAGAAGAGCGATACATTCGCGAAGTTCTGTGAGTTTAAAGCACTGGTCGAGAAGGAGTCGAGGAAGAAGGTGATTGCTCTAAGGAGTGATAACGGTGGTGAATTCATCTCGACTGAATTCAAGGAGTTCTGCAGTGCAGAAGGGATTCGGAGAGAGCTCATCGCACCCCATAACCCACAGCAGAACGGGGTGGCTGAGCGGAAGAACAGAACGATCGTGGGTGCTGCACAGGCGATGTTGCATGATCAGGGCCTACCCCTTCACTTGTGGGCTGAGGCATGCAATACAGCAGTGTATGTGCATAACCGTTGTCCTCACAAGGTTCTTGGCATGAGTACACCGGAGGAGGCTTATTCTGGCAAGAGGCCTGATATTTCCCATTTGCGGATTTTTGGTTCTCCAGTCTACATGCATGTGACGAAGGATGCGAGAAGGAAGCTGGATCCAACTGCTGAGGTTGGAATATTTGTGGGGTACACTGATACACCTCATAACTATCAGGTGTATGTGCCAGACAGTCGCAAGACTGTTGTGCGATGGGATATAAAATTTCAGGAGGAGAAAGCCATGCAGTGTTCGCTTGAGAGGGAGCTACACTTGCATGCAGATGAGGAGCTGTTAGTTCCTAAGGAGGTGCTTCCGGATGTGGATCAGCCACAAGAGGAGGTTCAGGAGGTGGAAGAAACCACCCAGGCAGCGCCAACCATCAGAGGGCGCATGCGCACTACAGAAGCTGAGCGACTGGCTCGGGATGCAGAGAAGGTTGTAGGACCACCTACAGCACAGCGTAGACAAAGGCAGTCACCGGATTGGTACACTGGATACATGGCTCTTGTGAGTCAATGTGTTGTGATGGAGCCATCCTCTTTTGAGGAAGCTGTGGAGGAACCCGCATGGGTTGATGCCATGATCAAAGAATATGATTCGATCGTCAGGAACAGTGCATGGGAGATTGTCCCAAGACCGGTGGGGAAATCAGTGGTGGGTTCGCGATGGATCTACAAAGTGAAGCAGGCAGCTGACGGGAGTGTGGAGAAGTACAAGGTGAGATTTTTCACCCGTGGCTTTTCACAGATCGAGGGGATTGACTATGAGGAGACTTTTGCACCTGTCGCAAGGTACTCTTCCATACGGACGATCCTTTCTCTCTCAGCGCAGATGGGGTGGCACATTCATCAGATGGATGTGAAGACTGCGTTCCTCAATGGAGTCATTGAGGAGGAGGTGTACATAGAGCAGCCTCAAGGTTTTGAGATCTTCAGCAGTGAGTCGCATGTGTGCCGACTCAAGAGAGCACTGTACGGGCTGAAGCAAGCACCTCGTGCTTGGTACACTCGGATAGACAGCTACTTCACCGGGCTTGGATTCTCCAAGAGTGAGGCGGATCCAAACCTGTACCAGATTGTGGTGGAGGGGAGGCTGTTGATCATCGTACTGTATGTAGATGATCTGATTTTGACTGGCGACGAGCAGTTGATACTTTCATGCAAGGAGGATCTTGCACGAGAGTTTGAGATGAAGGGCCTGGGCATCCTTCATTATTTCCTGGGATTGGAGATTTGGCAGCGCAGTGGAGGACTGTTTGTTTCTCAGGGCAAGTATGCCCGGGAGATTCTGGAGAGGTTCAACATGCAAGGCCGCAAGCCTGTTGATACCCCTCTTCCTGGAGGTTGGAGGAAGGGAGATGCTACTTCGGAGGAGGTAGTGGATGCCACTGTCTATCGACAGTTGGTGGGGTCGTTGATGTATTTGGTCAATACTCGACCCGATATATGCTATGCAGTTAACCAGCTTTCGCAAGCTATGGTTAAGCCTACCAAGCTCTTGTGGAAGGCGGGCAAGCATGTATTGCGCTATATCAGAGGCACATCGGGATATGGTCTATGGTACAGACAGGAGGATGGAGTGAAGCTTTCTGGTTTCACTGATGCAGATTGGGCAGGGAGCCCAACAGACCGGAAGAGCACTTCTAGAGGAGTTTTCAGCATTGGGTCGACAGCAGTTTCCTGGTACAGCAGGAAGCAGAGATCCGTGGCACTCAGTTCAGCAGAGGCCGAGTACATGGCAGCTAGCTTGGCTGCATGCGAGGCTATTTGGATGAGGAAGATCCTCGCAGGATTGTTCAGGTTGCATTTGGAGCCTACAGTGATCTAATGTGATAACCAGAGTTGCATTAAACTCTCGGCCAATCCAGTATTTCATGATAGGTCCAAACACATCGACATCAGGTACCATCATATCAGAGATTGTGTTCAGCGGAGAATCATGATGCTTTCATATGTTCCCACGGAGGATTAGGATGCCGACATCCCGACGAAGGCGCTCACCAGGAGCAAGTTCGAATTCCACAGAGGCAGGATAGGGGTTGCAGATAATCCATATCTTGCTGAGAGGGAGTGTTGAAAATGCAGCAAGATGATGGAGCTTAGTGAAATGAAGTCGCCTTCACTAAGTGGGCCCGCAGGCGAATTCTGGCGCAAAGTCTATTTTTAGACTACGTCTATTTTTAGACATATGGAGCATGGTTCGGGGATTCCAGTTTGAGATTCTTGGAGCATTGGTCATGTTGGTAAAAATAGATGAGACTCTATTTTTAGGTCGAAGAGGTCGAAGGCTATTTTTAGACTGCCTCTCCTAAAAATAGGGAAGTCAAATATTATTTACCCTTAATAATATTTGGACTCTAAACAACAGTTTACTCTCTTGGAGCACTTCAGTTCGAGCTACAGAAGTGGCTCATGCATCTGACAGAGGAATCACGTGATTCCCAAGGGTTTGATGGCACATGCATGGTTGACTTCAGTTAGGACTTCAGTGGCAGAAGTTTGGTGGAGTTAATGAGACAGCTAGTGGAGTTGTGTTCTGTTTATTTTAGTTGAACTAGCTGAGATTAGTTTAACTAGCTAATCAATTAGTTATGAGTGGAGTGAATTAAATATTATTTAATTCATTAATTAGTAACTCATTATTCAACTCAAGAAAACATCAGTTCACTACAGTGCATGATCAGTTCAGTGGAGACCAGTGAAAGAGGTAGATGAAAGGGTGGAGTTAGCTATCAGTGGCGACATCAGTTGTGCATGAGATTTGCACCACACTTGGAGGAATTTCCCATGATGATTGCGCTATCAAGCCAAGGAGATTCGAACCTTGGATCTCTATATAGATAGGCCATGATTTCGCAATAGAGGCAAGGCAATTGGCGGTGAGTTTTGAACCAGTAACCTGTTCAAAACTGAGCTAGATTGTGGGTAACTGTATGAGAAAGTACTGAGTACTTGTGAGGAGTATTGTACTGAGTTTGTTACTTGATTTCTCCATTATAATATACACAATAGCTGTGGGTTTTTCAGCTATAAGCTTTCCCCATACATACTGTGTTAATGTGTATGATGATTTGATGTGTTATCGCTTGATTTTATTTCCACATGTGTGATGATCTGAATTGAGTGGAAGAGATTATGTGTTGCATATGAATTCGAATTGTATGTGATCAGGATAGTCTCAGTGGATAATTAATTATTATTCAGCAAATTTCTACACGATATTCCCTCCCTTGATGCCAAATCTACATCTGAAGATTTCATCCTCGATGAGTCGTTGTTTCTGATATCTTCATCTGACCTGTGGTATGTATATTTCCTAATTATCTCCAGACTAAAATTTTCGACCTAATACTTCTCGCTCTGAGCAACGACGTATCTGTTACCCATCCCAAAATTATCTGATTATCGACAACACCCTCTATTGTTGTTGTATCATACAATCTTACGAAGGTGCCTCACCCTTGAGGAGGCTGAGAAAGTTATGAATGATTTCCGTTCAGGATCATGTGAAGGACACTTATCTGGTTATGCTACCATGCAAGATATCTTACGTGCCAGTTATTTTTGGCCTACCAATTTCCATGATTGTATCCTTGCAGTCCAGAAGTGTCATGCTTGTTAGATATACGACCAAAAATTGTGTGCCCCACCTGCTCCACCGCATCCCATTATCGTCGTTGGTCCATTTGCAAAATGGGGTATCGACTTTATGACATGTAACCCTCATTGGGCAGGGGGGCATGGCTATATTATTGTCGCTACTGACTACTTTACAAAGTGGGTCAAAGCAATGCCTACATTCAATAACCCCGAAAAATGGCAGCATACTTCTTTTTCAACCATGTGATCGCTAGGTTTGGTATTCCGCAAGCAATAGTCACAGATCATGGGAACCATTTCTAGAATCATATGATGACCAAATTAACTACCAAATTGGGAATTTCACATGAAAATTCTACTCCCTATTATCCTTAGGCTAATGGACAAGTTGAAGCTATCAACAGATTCCTTAAGACTATGCTTCAACACATGATAGGGGTCCATAAATCCGACTGACACTTACTTCTCTATGTTTCCTTATGGGTATATCGAACCTCAGTAAGGACTGCTACCAAATTCACACTGTTTCAGTTCAAAAATTCATCACTAAAACTAGTTATTGAACTTCACCCTACTACCTTCACATAAGAGGAGCATCTTTTACACTTGACTCGATTGGGTGAGACCCAACACAATGCCGCTTTGGCCAATGAAGCTCATAAAATATGCATCAAAGCGCAATATGGTAAAATTTTCAAGCCTAGATTCTTCTCAGGATGAGATCTGGTGCTTTTATATGACCAGGAGTCCAATAAGTTAGGCCCAAGAAATTTCTAGCCTATGTGGTTGGGCCCATACATTGTCAAGCATGTCCTAGAAAAAGGGGCTTATGAGTTAGTATATATTGATGGAATTCCATTGCCCCGGCCTAGAAATGGGTTGTATCTAAAAAAATACTATGCTTGATTACATGCATAGTACATTGTGTACATATTGTCTATAGATGTGTTGAGTGTGTTTACAGTGTGTTTTTCAGAGTTTCCCATGGTTTCTATTGATCCTTCTTTACTTTGTTTGTAGATGTCAACCTCTCTCAAACTGTATATTGGTTATGTCGGTGGTTCTAGCCATAGTATTCAGAACCTATCCTCCGTAGCATGGGCCATATTTGCTCCAAATGGTGAGCTAGTGAGTATGCAAGGGATTTTTATTGGCGGCTCTATTAACAACATCGTTGAGTATATCGCAGGCGTAGAGTTTTTATCTGAGGTTATTTTACCTAATATCCGTTGTATAGTCATCAGACTCAACTTCCAGCTCGTAGTACTACAACTTGCGAATATATATTCAGTGAGGAATCCTTCCATCCTTTGTATGGTTTTGAGATTTTATCTTCTAAAAAGACATTTAGACTTCAGTTCACATCACATTATATTGAAAACAGAAAAGAGACTAGGAAACATTGAATATAAGTGTGTGTGTGTGTGTGTGTGTGTGTGTGTGTGTGATGAGCTTGGTTTTAAAAAAGGTGTGCCTCGAGACACATATTGCTACATTTCCCATATATAAAAAACTACATGCAAAATCCTAAGTAGATAATCAGTGGTGCTCATGATAGAACGACACTGCACAAGTTATTTTGCACAGCAATCGACCAATATGATTGGGTACCATGATGGTATGTCGTTGAAGTCGCAATGGAATTTGATCAACCAGGATCTCAACAATCTCGTGGGTCAATCAGTCCATGTGATGCTCTAACTTTGATAGGACCTCTGTTACCTCAAGATCTCGTAGTGTGTCCTATCCCACCGAAACGACCTATAATGGTCCCACTAACTCCTCCTGCGATTGTCTCTCTGTTCGACGAAGATATGTATCACCCACTGGTTGAATAGGTCCAATATCTTCATGAAAACATCAAATAGTTTAGACTCGGGAACATGAAAAAACACACAAAAAAAAAAATTAAAACTTCATAAAACTTAAAGGTCAAAGTATTTTACATGTATCATCCCTTTGCTAACCCTCTCGCAACACGAGCTCAGGATCATTGCAGAAATACATCCCTCCATAAGAATACTCATAGATCATGATGAACTTTATATGCAACCATCCAAAGAAGGTTGGTCAATATCTAATCGTTGATGGACTTGCAAGTCTAGCCATGTGGTCTATCCACCTCCTCATAAGTGGGACCCTCAGATCAAAGGGCTCAAGTGCCCTCTCTAAGGAAAAAGAGACTAATATGGCACCATAGTCAAATTTCTTCAAACTGCACTACTTTTCTTTAGTAAATTTTTCCTTCAAGTCAACCAAGACACCTTCACTCCAATTGAATATTGTTGGTGCTAGACATTCTACCCCATACTCCATGTATGATCTGCTTGCCACATGTCAAGCTACCTACCAATCTTTCTATGATGAAAAATATAGTTCTCAAAGGTAGTCAGGTCACATCCTTGATGTTAATTTTTTTGTCCCTTGTAGGTACGACTCATGGTATACAATAGTTATGAATGTAATATTTTACCATCTCACCACCACTTCTTCCACCTAGAAGAGATATGGGGGCACCTTGCTTTGACAATCATATCATAACGTAAATATCATCTACATTTATCTCGAGTATATTCTCCCCAAACCTGAACGCATGTTCCTGAACATCCCATGAACACACAAGGTACTCTAACAACTACATTTTTTGCCTCATACCGGGAAGCCAAAAGAATTTCAACAACCCGCAGTTTCTAAGTGCTCAGATGGTAGCAGGGTATTTTGAGGCATCTCTTATGCTTCATGCTCTCTTTCTCTCTAGATAAATGACATTTTGTGATAATTGGTACCTGAAACATCAATGAAGGACTCATTAGAATATTTTCCATGCAAAAACATGGCAAAATTTGAGGCAAAATTGAGAACAAATTTGGAGAAATGCACCCACAAACCCCAGGAGGCTTAGACAGAGCGTTACACATTTTTCTTTAATGTTTCACTGCCTAGGTTCAATGCCATTTTCGACATAGAGGGGGTGCGTTGGTCCCAGGGAATTTTTTATGAAACCCAGGGGCGGCCTCAAACACTTAAAACACTTACATGAAAACACAAAAATCAACGTGGAAAGATAGAGAAATGTATTAGCTCCTAATTGGATCTGAAAACACTTGAAATGGTTCCCTAGATTAGTCCCAATCAACTACAGACAATCGAGGGTAGAAGGGATCCAAATATTCACTATTGAAGGTAAAGTGTGAAATGGTAAAAATGAAAAGTCATTTTAGATATTTACGGTCATTTTCTTGTTAATTTATTCATTTTTAACATTTTGACCTAGATATGCTTCATTTTTACTATGAAATAGGTATGCTTAATCTTTCTTGTAGTGTTTTGAGTAGGACGACAGTTGTTAGCAGGTTTTTACTATGTTTTAACAGGTTACTTTGACCGAATATTACATTATTATCACTTTTTGGACTCTATAAACCAACGAAAAAGGAACCCCCTGGAGTCCTGTTTCAGCTCTTTTTCAGACTCCCAAAATATGAAAAGGCTATCGAGAGGTTGTATTTTTTAGCCGATAAAATTAAATGAAAAGACTTCTACTCAGTATAAGTTTAACCCTTTTTTGGACTGAGATAGACTAACTACGAAAAATGAATACCTTGATCGAACATGGCTAAGAAGTTCTCTTTAGTATTGTTTTCTACCTTTTCAAAATTAAGAAACTATCTATGAAAATGGACATGTGGAGTTTTCTTTTCCGACTCTTTTTCAAACTCTCTAAACATGAAAACTATGTCGAGTTTTACCTTCACTGGACTCGTTAAAACATCAAACAATGATGGGTTTGTCAAACATAAAAGGTTGAATCACTTCTTCTCAAGGTTCATTAAAAATACTTGGAGGGATTTGTTTGAAGGATGAACTTATACATCAAGCATATGTTATCCTCCTCAAGATTATTAAAAAATAAAGAGGTATTGGCCAATATGGTTGGGGAAGTTGGGAAAATAATGGATTCCATCTTTGCTAAATGGCATTGGGCCACTCTTGAACATGAGACTTTCCACTTCATCTTCGTGGTTATTGGGTTGGGTAATCTTCTTGTCTTTTGGTTATCATACCGTTTTCAGAGGCTCCATTTCAGTTTTGGTTCAATGCTACCAACTCTATTCAGTGTCGTTATGTTTTCAAGAGAAGTCCATTCAGTTGATCTCTGCTACCATAAAATTAAGCCTTCATTTCATGTCTCCCTGTCCTGATCTAGTTCCATATTAATAACTTTATGATCATTTTGTCTCAATCATGATACCTGTTTCATGTCGTTGACGGGGGATACATCAAGGCCCTTTTGCGATGGGTCGCTTCCTGTAGACATCATCACATCATTTAGGAAATTGAATTAGAAACTCCCCTTTGGTACATTGGTTCTTAATGCATACGATAATGGAAATTTTCCTCGTTCTTGAAGACAAGTTTACTTCAATGGCCTTCGACTGAAAGACTATGTGTGGTGTTCAATATTGTCTCATTTAATCGCACCATACCAATTGTACCATTGTACCTTGAGAGCCATTAACATCATCAGTGGCTTATCTCACATATGTTAATGGCTTACATCATTGGCCAATAATCAGATGGTGTCTGCCATGTTTGACTCCAACACATAGATTCACATGGATAGACTTGTACATTAATTGTTCTTGTGAACAAGATAAGAATACCCCGGATCTAGTTTCATCCATCTGGGCTACAATTTCAGGAGTTATACAAAGATCGAAATGTAAGATTGTCATGATCACATAGACAGTCATCTAATCATGAGTCCATTAGTTACATATATGGATGTGTCTTTTGATCATCACATGTTATGTTAACTTATGAGTTGAGTATGGGTATGCCTCCCTCAACATTCATATGTCATGATACTTGTATTTGTCACAGATGAAGCTCGATGGTTATCCTTGATCCCTACTTGTCACAAGGTAAATAATTGTAGTCATCAGTCACCATCTCTGACTTTGCACTTTAGGGAAAATTCTATTATAGGCCATTTTTTCACATCCAATCAAAATTATCCTCCTAATGGGATCAATAAACATCCTATTCACCTTTTCATCATCTTGCACAAAGCCCTAAGAATGTAGCTTTCATCCCTCATAATTTAAACCCTAAACTATCCTATATGAGCCAGTTTGAGCACCAATGCTCTGTTGAGATTCAACAAGATGATGAGCTCAGTGAAAAGAGTCGCCTTCACTAAGTGGGCCCGCGGGATATTTTTGGTGCAAGTCTATTTTTAGACATGGTGATCATATTTCAGAAGTTGGAGGATGCTATTTGTGGATGGTTGGTCAAGTTTGAAAAAATAGATGAAATTATGTTTTTAGAATATTAGGCGAAGTCTATTTATAGATCATTAATCTAAAAATAGAAGTGTCGATTATTATTAGCTCTTAGGAATAATCCGACAATAAACAGCAACTTATTCTCTTGGCGCACTTAATTTCAGTGCACAGATTTGGAAAATATGTGGGCTGAAGGAATTACATAATTCCTAGGGTTTACTGGTGGTTCATGCATGGAGGACTCAGTTAGAACTGAAGTGGAAAAGTTATGATAGAGTTGGAAGAGTAGTTCATGGAGTTGTTATTCAGTTTAACTCAGTTAATGTAGTTAAACTCAGTTGAGCTAGTTGTATCTAGTCTAACTGAATGATACACTAGTGAGAGTGGAGTGAATTAATTAGTTAATTAATTCACAAATAATAAGTCATTAATCAACTGAAAAATACAGCAGTTAACTACAGTGCATGGCAGTTCCAGTGGAGACCCAGTGGAAAGATAGTTGAAAGGGAAATATGGAATATCTGTTGTGATTATAGTGATGCATTGATTGCATCACACACACATTGGAGTTTCCAATGAGGATTGTGCAGTCAAGGCAAGGTTAATTCGAATTCATTCAAAGCTATTCTTCAACACGAATTGCGCAGTGGAGGCAAGCTAGCAGGTGGCAAGAAATCGGTGCATGGATTTGCAGATTTCTTTTGATTAGTGTGTGACAATTGATTGTACTACGAGCTTGATGTACAAGCTTTGTATGAGATTGTTACATGATCTCCATGATACATAATATATTATAGTTGGGGTTTTTAGCTTCATTCTTTCCCGTTAAACAACTGTGTTGTGTGCGATTGTTTTTATTACTTCATGTGTTTGAAATTGATTTTAATTTCCGCAAAATATTAATAGTGGAAGGATTCAGTATTTAGCAAGAAGTTAAATATTTTTAGATCAAGAGAATCTGGATATATACATGCATCTTGTATATAATTTCTACATGGTATCAGAGCAATGTTAATTCTTGAATATTTCAATTGTGAAGAATTGTTGAGTTTGTGCTGGTGGACAATTTGAATTTGCTACGGAAAATTCTTGGTGCAGAAGTCGAGTATACATTGAAATGTCTTTCAATGGGTTGCAATTGGAGTATTCCCTTGATGGGAGCTTGAATTACATATCCTGGAAGGATAGGATGGACACGGTGCTAGAGGATAATGGACTAAAGGAGTTCTTCAATAGAGATGTTCCTAAGCCAAGATCTAGCGATGCTGCATTACTTAACGCATGGCAAAAGAAGATAGCAAAGAGAAGAATAATTTTGTTGGAAGGTGCAAAGGACCATATTACGTCCAACCTTCATGGGAAAGCCACTCCATTCTTAATGTGTAAGGCTTTGACATATTTGTTCCAAAGCAGTAGCGACCAGAGGAAGTTGGCGCTGAAATACAAGCTCAAAAAAATAAAAATGGAGAAGGGCGATAGTAATCCAAAATATCTCACGAAGTTTGTCCACTGTAGGGATGAACTGGGAAGTGTGGGGATTACTATTGATGATGAATACTTGGTGAGCTTGGCTCTCCTTGGGCTTCTAAAGAGTTGGCATAGCTACGAAGGCTCTGTTAATGGACGGGAGAAACTGTCGGGATGGTAGCAACTTTGGTCGGATCTTGTGCAGGAGGAGATAAGGCGAGGTACCACGGATGGCTCTTCATCAAAGAATGAAGATGAAGAGAATTGTGCTTTGGCTTCCAAAGCAAGGAAAGGGAAGGGGAAGAAATTTCCTTCAAAATTCGAAGCAAAATGCAAGAAGCACGATTTGTCCAAAGTGAAGTGTTTTCACTGTCACGAACATGGGCATTTCGCCACTAACTTCCCACAGAAGAAGAAGAACAAGAAGGTTGTTGGAGTTGCAGCTAGAGAGGCCTTAGCCTCGCAATTTTAACTTGATTTCTCTTTGATCGCGTGCTTGGTTTCAAGCTATATGGGATCGATGTGGTATCTTAATAGTGGTGCATCTTTCCATATGATGGGAGACAAGGAGTTGTTTAGTGACTTGGAGGAGAATGACCTTCAAATGCATATAGAGATGGGAAGCGATGGTCGATACAGTGCAACTGGCATTGGGACCATTACCTTTGAGAGGGAGTCCGGTAATACATTCTTGTTGAAATATGTTATGCATGTTCCAGGTCTAAAGAAGAACTTGGTCTCGGTCGCAATGTTGGAAGACAAAGGTATGACATTGTTTTTAGCAATGGAAAAGCTTTCTTGTGACATAAAACAAAGGTTCAAACCAAGAGGATAAGGATTCAAGTTAAGAATCTCTACAAGATAGAGGTAGATAGCTGCGCTGCAATGGTGGGAAAAGCAGAAGAAGTGGTGAGTCGGGATGAGGGCAAATTATGGCACAGGATATTGGGCCATCTTCACCATGGCGTTTTGAATATTTTGCAACAGATTTCTACTAGAATTCCCAAGGGTACTCTTGTGCAGTCAAATCAGCACAAGGGATGTAATATGGGTAAGTTTCTGAAGACCACCTTTCATGAGAAGGAGAACCGTGCTTCGGTGATCCTGGAGAGAATTCACACAGACGTGTGTGGACCTTTATTGGTTGCTTCAACAGAAAAACACAGGTATTGTGATATATTTTTTGATGAATATTCTCATAGATGTTGGATCTTCTTCATGTAGAATAAAACATTCTCAAATTTCTGTGAGTTTAAAGCATTGGTGGAGAAGGAGTCAAGGAAGAAGGTGAAAGCTCTACAGAGCAATAATGGTGGTGAATACATCTCGAGTGAATTCAAAGACTTCTGTAGCAAAGAACTAATTTGAAGAGAACTCATAGCGCCTCATAACCCACAGCAGAATGGGGTTGTGGAGAGGAATAACAGAATGATCGTGGGTGTTGCATGAGCGATGCTGCATGACCAGGGCCTACCGATGCACTTGTGGGTGGAAGCATGCAACACTACGGTTTATGTGCAAAATTGTTGTCCTCATAGAGTACTTGGCATGAGTACACTTGAAGAACCTTTTACTGGTAAGAAGCCTCATATTTCTCATTTTTATATTTTTTACTCATTTGTTTACATTCATGTGACAAAGGACGCCAGGAAGAAGCTGGAGCCAACTGTAGAAGTTGGGATATTTGTGGGTTACACAGAAACACCCCATAATTATCGTGTGTATTTTCCAGACAGTCGTATGACTGTGGTGTGACGAGATATAAAATTCAATGAGGTGAAAGCCATAAATTTATCGCTTGAGAGGGAGCTACACTTGCATGCAGAGGAGGAAATTCTTGTTCCCGAAGATGACCCTCTAGATGTGGATTAGCCACAAGAGGAGATTCATGGAGTGGAGGAGTCCACTCATGCAGAACCAAACATCAGACGAGGCAGCAAGCGTACCACAGAAGCTAAGAGACTGAAGCTTGATGCGGCACAGAATGTAGGAGTCCCTACATCACAGCGCAGACAGAGATAGTCACCTGACCAATTTACTGGATACATGGCTCTATGAGCAAGTGCATCATGACAGAGCCATCTTCTTTTGAAGAAGCAGTGAAGGAACCCACATGGGTAGATTCCATGGTGGAGGAGTATGACTCCATTGTCAGAAACACTGCTTGGGAGATTGTTGCAAGGCTGGTGGGAAAATTATTTGTAGGATCAAGATGGATCTACAAGGTAAAGTAAGCTGCTAATAGGAGCATCGAGAAGTATAATGCAAGATTTTTTTCCCGGGGCTTCTCATAGATTGAGGCGATTGATTATGAAGAAACCTTTGCACCTATCGCACGGTATTCTTCCATAAGGACCATCCTTGCTCTCTCAGTGCAGATGGGTTGGCACATTCATCAGATGGATATGAAGATTGTGTTCCTTAATGGGATAATTGAGGAAGAGGTGTACATTGAGCAGCTTGAAGGATTTTAGATCTACAACAGTGATTCGCATGTGTGCAGGCTCAAAAGAGCGTTGTATAGGTTGAAGCAAGCACCTCGTGCTTGGTACACTCGGATCAACAATTATTTCACTGGACTTGGCTTCACCAAGTGTGAGGCGGATGCAAACCTGTACCAAATTTTGGTGCAGGTTAAGCTTTTAATCATTGGTCTTTATGATGATGTTTTAATACTAACGGGTGATGAGCAGTTGATACACTCATGCAAGGAAGATCTTGCAAAGGAGTTTGAGATGAAGGATTTGGGCCTCCATTATTTCCTTGGATTGGAAATATGGCAGTGGGAAGGTGAACTGTTTGTGTCTCAAAAAAACTATGCCCCTGAGATACTGGAGAAGTTTCACATGCTAAGCTGCAAGCCTATCGACACTTCTCTTCCAGGAAATTGGAGGAAATAGGATGCTACATCAGCAGAGGTAGTGGATGCCACTGTTTATCGACAGTTGGTGGGTTCGCTCATGTATTTAGTTAATATAGACCGGAAATATGCTATGCGGTGAACCATCTTTCACAAGCGATGGTTAAGCCTACCAAGCTCTTTTGGAAGGCAGGCAAGCATGTCCTGAGGTATCTCAGGGGCACATATGAGTATGTTTTATGGTACAGACAGATGGATGAGGTGAATTTGCATGGCTTCATGGATGCAGATTGGGTAGGTAGCCCAACAGACAGAAAGAGCACATCAGGAGGGATTTTCGGTATCGGATCTACGGCAGTTCTTGGTACACTAGGAAACAAAGATCTATGGCACTCAGTTCAGTGGAAGCAGAATACATGGCATTAAATCAAGCTGCATGTGAGGCTATCTGGATGAGGAAGATCCTGGTTGGTTTGTTTGGTTCACATTCAGATCCTACAGTGATACATTATGATAATCAGAGTTGCATAAACTCTCAATTAATCTTGTGTTTCATGATAGATCTAAACATATTGATATATGGTATCATCATATCAGATATTGTGTGCAGCAAAATGTCATGTTGCTTCAGTACATTCCTACGACAGATCAGGATGCAGATATTCTAACGAAGGCACTCACCAAAAGCAAATTCGAATACCATAGAGGCAGGATCGGGGTGAAATTTAATCCCTATCTTGTTGAGAGGGAGTGTTGAGATTCAGCAAGATGATGAGCTTAGTGAAAAGATTCGCCTTCACTAAGTGGGCCCGCAGGCTATTTTTGGCGCAAGTCTATTTTTAGACATGGTGATCATATTCCAGAAGTTGCAAGATGTTATTTTTGGTTGGTTGGTCAAGTTGGACAAATATATGAGATTCTATTTTTAGAATATTGGGCGAAGTCTATTTATAGATCTTCGATCTAAAAATAGAAGTGTCGATTATTATTAGCTCTTAATAATAATTCGACAATAAACAGAAACTTATTCTCTTGGAGCACTTAATTTCAGTGCACAGATTTGGAAAATCATTGGGCTGAAGGAATTATGCAATTCCTAGGGTTTAATGGTGGTTCATGCATGGAGGACTCAATTAGAACTGAAGTGGAAAATTTATGACAGAGTTGGAAGAGTAGTTCATGGAGTTGTCATTCAGTTTAACTCAGTTAATGGAGTTAAACTCAGTTGAGCTAGTTGTATCTAGTCTAACTGAATGATACACTGGTAAGAGGGGAGTGAATTAATTAGTTAATTAATTCACAAATAATAACTCATTAATCAACTGAACAATACAATAGTTAACTACAGTGCATGGCAGTTCCAGTGGAGACCCAGTGGAGAGAGAGGTGAAAGGGCAAGATGGACTATCTGTTGTGATTATAGTGATGCATTGATTGCATCACGCACACATTGGAGTTTCCAATGAGGATTGTGCAGTCAAGGCAAGGGTAATTTAAATTCATTTAGAGCTATTCTTCAGTAGGGAGTGCGCAGTGGAGGCAGGCTAGCAGGTGGCAATAAATCGGTGCATGGATTTGCATATTTCTTCTGATTAGTGTGTGACGATTGATTGTACTGAGAGCTTGATGTACTAAGCTTTGTATGAGATTATTACATGATTTCCATGATACATAATATATGATAGTTGGGGTTTTCAGCTTCAGGATCTCCCGTTAAACAACAGTGTTATGTGCGATTGTTTTTATTGCTTCATGTGTTTTCAATTGATTTTAATTTCCGCAAAAGATTAACAGTGGAAGGATTATGTAGTTAGAAAGAAGTTAAATATTGTTAGATCGGGAGAATCTGGATATATACATGCATCTTGTATATAATTTCTACTTTCTCCCTGAAAGCCTACTAGGGTGCGTTCACCTACAAGTTTCTCCCCTGTGGCTAGCATTGGTCACCAGCAAGTAAGCCTCCTTTGCACCTGTGTTGGTTCTAAAATTTCAGGAGCATGAACGGGATTCTGGAAGCTTCACCTTCTAGGATTTTCCATAATTTGTTTCAACTACTTACCTTGGATTGACATTCAGATCCTATCCTACCCTATTTTGGAGTTTTCACCACTTATCATTCAATCATATCCCTCCATCAAAGGTGGATCTAAAACCCTAGAATGGTAATTGGATAAGAACTCCAAACTTACCCCTCTCTCATATTTATATATATATACCCTCTCATATGCTAGAGGTAATGGTTGGATTTGGAGAGTGATTCTTCCCTTATGCTACTACAGTAACTAGTCATCATCTCATCCATAGGGTGATTGAAGGTGTATATTGTGACAAGGAAAGGACGAGTTAACAACCTAGAGGAGCTCTTCTACAAGATCAACTGTCACTTATGGTTGCAATCTCCTTTTATTTATATTAATGCAAAGGATTATTATTTTTCCTATATGTGATGTTATTTCACTTATTTCGATACCATTTTTATCTATTGAATAAAATATTTAGATGATACTGCATACATTTCAGAATTTCTTGACTTGTGTTATCTGATTGTGAAGGATCTAATTTTGGTGATTAGAGCTAGAATTGGAGCTTCCAAGCTAAAGAAGGAGTGAAGTGAGCGACAGGTTCCAAGTAGGCTTCACCCTGTCATATATTTACTTTAAGAAAAGGCATTGGGTTCCTTGTCTCTCTGTTGTTCTAAGTTGACCACCAAACCTAGGGGAGATACCTTTGTCCGCATTTGTAAATCATGTATAAAATTTCAGTATATGTGGGAGGAGGGTGTTACAGAGTGGTATTAGATCATGGTTCACCCCTCAGACTGGATGGGTGGTGCATTGGTCATGAATTCATGTCAGTTGCATATTTTTTTCTTATTCTTGTGGTTTATGTGCTTGTTTTATATGCATAGTGTTCATCATGGCTGCAGTGTTGTCACTATGTGAGGGTTGATGGGGTTGTTGTGGAATGTAACTTCATGAGTGTATGAGTGGTTATGCATTTTTTATGCATTTCAAGTGATTACGTGTTGTCAAGTATATATTGGTATGGTTTTTGTTGTCATGCATGAGGTCATGGTATGTGATTGATATGGTCGTGCATTGATCACTCGAAAATGAATAGAATGATGTTTATATGTTGTTTTATCTAGATGCTACATATTTTCATGCTATTATGATTATGTTTATACATGTATTACTTGATTGGTTGATCTTTTAGGAAAGAGATCAAAGATGACTAGCAGGATGGTAGACTACAAAGACTCTCCCTATGAATCAGATGAGAAACGTAGTGTTGGGCACTCTTCTAACTTAGCAGACACATTGAGGAGTTTTAAGGAAAAAATTAGGAGTTTCAAAGCAGATAATGACAAAATCATGCAGGCACAGGAAAAACAAGTAGAAGTCAATGTAGTAATTCTTTAGAGTTTGTCAAAATTTCAGAGACAATGACCACTTTGGATCATATATGAACACTACAAGGAAAAGACCCTCTAGTGGATGTTTTTGAGGAACCCCTTATAAAAAAACCCCAGACATCCATTTCTAGCAGAGGTTCCTAGAGGAGGTTGGCAGGCGTAGGTTTTTGTGGATGTATTTCGTCTGATGTTCTTATCACCGAAAAACGCATCGATGCGTTCAAGATGACATAGCACCGGTGCGGTTAAAAATTTGGCACACCGGACACCGTGCGCTCCATACACACACGTCTGGTGCGTTGTAATTATGTAGAGTACCGATACTTTACATAAATTCCACACCGGTGTGGAATCAAGAAAATGCACCGGGGCGTCCATAAAATGCGCGCACCTATAGATGGTTAAATAACAAAAATAAGGGCAAAAAAATCACACAAAACATTGGCACACCGAAAATCGTGCGCTCCGTAAACACCTGCCTGGTGCCTTTTATTAAGGAATAGCACTGGTGCGTGTCAAATCGTCAGCACCAGTGTCTCATAAATAAGTAACGCACCGAAAAAGGGTTAAAAAAACAAAATTATTCCCAAAAAACCGCACAAATCATTGGTTCACCGAACAACATTCCTGGTGCGTCTTATTACCATAAAGCACCGGTGCGTTACTTCTAAGCCGCCCCGATGTCTCATAAAAAGCGCGCGGAATAGAAACCGCCCAGTGTGGAATTACTGAAATGCATCGGGGCTCCAGTAATACCACGCACTGGAAAAGGGTTAAAAAAAACAAAATTACAGCCAAAAAATTGCAAAAAACATTGGTTCACCGGACAACATTCCTGGTGCATCTTATTACTATAGAGCACCAATGCGTTACTTCTAAGCCGCCCCAGTGTCTCATGAAAAGCGCACGGAACAAAAATCGCCTGGTGCGGAATTACTGAAACGCACCGGGGCTCCAGTAATACCGCGCACCAGAAAAGGGTTAAAAAAAAAAACAAAATTACGGCCAAAAAACCACAGAAATCATTGGTTCACTGGACAATGTTCCCGGTGCGTCTTATTACTGTAGAGCACCGATGCATTACTGCTAAGCTGCCCCGATGTCTCATAAAAAGCGCGCGGAACAGAAATCGACCCGTGGAGAATGACCAAAACGCACCAGGGCCCGATTAATACTGCGCACCGAAAAAGGGTTAAAAAAAAAACAAAATTATGGCCAAAAAACCGCACAAATCATTGGTTCACCAGACAGCATTCCCGGTGCGTTTTATTACTGTAGAGAACCGATGCGTTACTGCAAGGTCACCCTGGTGCCTCCTAAATGCGCGCGAAAATAGAAACCACCCGGGAGGGAATAGTGAAAATGCACCGGTACGCCAATAAAAACTCCGCGCACCAGAATAGGGTTAAATAATAAAAAAAATTACGACCAAAAAACCGCATTTTTCACTTTTGTCAGTGTTACAGAGCTCTCAAGCACCGATGCAAGTTATCCTTGTTTGAGCCGCACTAACATACGTGCTCCCATTGCACTTATTGCACTGCTGCTGTTGTGCATTGCCACCAATATCCAGCTTGAATTTTATAAAATAGTGGACAAATTTTATTTTGCAAATTGTATAGCCAATATGCCTCCTCAATGGGTAAATGTACAAGTATTTTTCTATTTTTTCCATAATTAAACCTTTTAGCGGATTAAAATTTGAAAAAACCTTAAAATTAACCAATAAAAAAAAAATTTGTTGCGCGGTGCGCTCAAGACGTTCGGCTCGCATTGGTTTGTGGTGTTGCCTATAAATTTACAGGCTGCACCACAACCAGTGCTGACGGTATCTGCACCGATTCCGGTGCGGTACTGCGTGGTGCACCATGTTATTTTTTAAAAAAAAAAAAAAATGTGCAGTGCGGTCGGTTACCAGGCCGCACCGTTGACAATGGTGTATCGTGGAAACTCGGTGCGTTGACAGACTGACCTGCCCCGGGGTGAGTAATGTTTTCAGCGCACTGGAACTACAATTCGACATTGTCAACAGTTCGGGCTAGTAAACTAGCGCTAAGGGCATCCGCACCGATTCTGGGACGAATACCACAAGCGCACCATGTTATTTAAATTTCTTTAAAAAGAGCGGTGCAGTCGACTACCTGGTCGCACCATTGACCTAGTTCAATTGTGGTGGAGCAGTGCATTGATTGAGATAACCGCCCCGGGCCAGCTATTTTTGTCAGCGCACGGCTTACCATATTTGGCCTAGGTCAATGGTGTGACATCTTAAAATACTGCACCGACAACTATGTACAATAGCAGGAGGGCGATGTGCTGACTTAGTTGTAAGCCCTGGGCGGATAGTGAAGTCAGTGCACCGGCCTCCTGACACCGCCTCCTGAATGGTGTGCTAAAAACATTTTATGGAGCACCGCTGCCAATGCGGTCGATATCATGAGGTGCACCGTATCCGGTGCGCTCTGTGGTGTGACGCACTGGGACCGGTGCGTGACTGTGTTTTTGGCACACGGACTCTTGTTTTATTTATTTTTCAAAAAATAAATATATACTTATATTTGTAAATACATGTGTCATTTAATAAAAAAATTGTGTTTAATATGCCAATCATTCAAAGATGCCAAAGGAGAGAAGAGGGGCAACAACAACAGCAACAGGAAAAATAGTATAACATGGTTCGCCTGTGGGAGGCAAGGGAGAGGGAGATAGATGCGTACCCTTGCCCTATTACAGTAGCGACACAGAGGCTCCTTAGGTAGGTAGGCCTCCTCAAGTTCCATAGTCCCATAGTTTTTTTTTGAGATATCTTATCCGAAGATGGAATGCCCAGCAATAGGATTTCCAGGTTGGTATCAACCAATGGTACATGCCCACTGAGGAGGATGTATATTTTATTACAGGGCTATCGAGGAGAGGGGTGGATTTTCCCTCGTTCCCCGAGGTTCCAACAGGTTGTGTGGCAGGGAGTCAGTTAGTTTACTCCCAGAGATACATTGGAGAAAATTTAGTATCTCCTGTAGAGTTTCAGGTCGCTAGAGGGCAGTTACATATTGGTGTGTTTGGTCGTGAGGAGTTCCAGTGTCTCTCACTTATCATTTCGACCATTTCGCACAACACCAGTGATGGGCAACGGATTAGTTGCTAGATTTTATATTATGTTGATCCTTAACTACAGCAGCCACAACTTGTCAGGTGGTCTGCCATTTTTTTGCGGCAGTTCTCTAAAGCATTAGATAGATGTCGTGCTCATTCACAAGGGAGGGTTAACTTCCCTTTCGCTTTAGAGTTTTTTTGTTTATTTTTTGAGAGGTTTCCAGAGATGAGGCCTTATTTTCTTTGGCAACCTCATAGGCCAATTACTGAGGCACGTATGCACATGTGGGGGCAGATGATGCCCAAGAGGGAGGAGACTCTTTTTCCAACGAGGATATTAGATGATGCATTGGAGTTGCTAGCTAGTGTTGATGAGCATCCCTTCATTTTGGTCCCCTGTCCTTATGTGGGGTTGGATTGGCGAGGGTGTGCCAACATCCCCTTCACAGATGATGAGCCACCAGATGATAGAGGTAATATTATTTTTTTATTTAAATTTATTCTAACATGTTCTTTAACTTGTTTTTATTAAATTGTGTAATAAAATCCTCTAATTATTGTTGTGTACTTGTATATATTTTACAGACATTGGCTCTTTTGATGGCGAGGATATGTCGCCATCACCACCTGATCCAGGTGTGGATCCTCATGATGAGGATGAGGGCATGCCAGATATTTCCGAGGATCATCAAGAGGTCAGTCCAAATCAAAGACCTGCTGCTGTTGGTGCACCGGTGCGCGGTCGACATCTTAGTGATGCTAGATATAGGATGGAGTTGGGCAACCAACTCATTGCATTGATTGTTGAGGTGGGAATCAAGCCTGCTGATTTCAGAGACATAGAGGCCGATGACAGGCTATCATGGATGTGAAGAGGCATGTTGCGTGACATGTACAGCCTAATGCGGTATGTCGTAGGAGTTACGACAACTTTTACGCGACTGACGAGGATTGTTGCACGTTACGATTGAGTGGCAACACATGATGGACAGTCTGCGAGGCACAACGTACCATCATCTCATGATCATTCACAGCCTCGTGCCTTGCCAAATTTTCATGAGCCTCCACTAGCATCTACTAGCAGTCATCATGGAGATGAGGCTGGACCATCGGCCACTTGTACTGATATTGATGTTGTACTACCACCAGCTGATCCATGACATTTATATTACAGTTGTATATTTTTAACATTATTCAGTTTTATATATATATATATATATTATGGTCCATGTATTTTATGTTCATGTTGTAGTTGTACTTAATTTACATGTTGGTGATCATCATGATGTGTATGTTGTTAGGTCATGTTAGATATGTTCATTTAATGTGCAGCTTGCAAATAGATGTGTATGTGATAGCATGAGATGTATATTTGATGTTTTTGTTGCACTAATGATGTTAATATATAATGTTAATTGTGTTTTGTTAGATGATCATGATCACGATGATGCAGATAGTGATTTTGAATGTGTTTTTTAGTCAAATATGATGTTTTTATGATGGTTATCATGAACATGATGTTTATTAATTAATTTAATACCAAATGATCATGATATTGTAAGTTTGTAATATTTGTATTTCTAATTGTATTTAAAATTCTAAAATTGTAATTGTAATGGTATATATGTGAATTTATAAAATTGTAATTGTAATTGTAATTTTTAAAATTGTAAAATTGTAATTGTAATTGTAAATTTTTAATTTGTAAAATTGTAATTGTATATATGTAAAATTCTAAAATTGTAATTGTAATTGTACGTGAAATTGTAAAATTGTAATTCTAATTTTAATTCTAATTGTATGTAAAATATTTGTAAAATTTTAATTGTATTAATGTGAAATGAATTTATTAAAATTTTTAAATTTGTAAATTTGTAAATTTTAAATAATTGTAAAATAATAAATCTAGAATAATATGATTTATTGTAACATAATAAAGTTTAGAAAATAATTCAAATAAATTCTTGTACTTTAGAATTATAATTATTTTATTATGATCTTAGATACAAAAATAAAGAATTAATTTATAAAATATGTCATTGTTTTCAAGATCAACATAATACCAAATTATCAAGTGAATTATTGATTTTAACATTAACACAATGAAAATTACCAATTAATTCAAAATACATATTATATTAATATTTCGAAAAACCCATCTTCAAAAGTATAAATATTGATGAAATAACACATGTACCATATCACTCTCATTTCTCATTATCACCCTCATTATCTTCTAGCTTGCACGGCATGATAACACTATTTTTCTCAAAATATGTTTTGATCTAGGGTCATGTGTCAATACAAACCACCAATCCCTATCCAACACATCTGGATAAAAAAACACCTGGTTGCAATGTTTAGGGAAAACATAGGGCTCCTTAGCTTCATCCCATATCTTTCTAAAGTTGATACATATCAGCCTACTATCGCAATCTTCCTTTACATTATTCCGATCAAAGGTGTCCCACCACTTGCACCTAAAAATAACACATTGGAAATAAGAAAGATCCACTTCAATGATCTCTTGTATCTTTCCGACGTAACCTAACGTCCCTCGTACTAGTTGTTGATCAAGGTGGCTAGATTGACTAGATTGATTGAACTCAACTTCCACTCCACAGTCTTCTGTGATTTTTCCAGCATCAGCATTTTCTGTGCGAAAATGGTGTCCATATTCCCACATAGATGGGAACTAATGCACCTATTATAAAAAGTTAAAAAAACCATAGTGTCATGTGTCTTATAAATAATAATCCAACAGTAGTTAAAATATGAAATTTAGATGTCTTAATTTAAGTTTCAAATTTACATATAAATTAAAAAGATTATTACTGAGTTGCTACACCCAATCACTATGTTTAGCGCATCCTCTTCAGCACGCGGGTAACGACCGGTAGCACCGTATTTCTCTCTGACTTGGTCAGCAACCCAACTGTTGGGTCATATTTTTGGCATATTTTCTTTTAAATGATTGGGATAAGGCACACTTCTACCATTCAACTATATGAATTCTTTCCTGTCACTATCCCATTTCATCTTGTTTTGTTCGTACAATGCGACCCACGGTTGTGTCTCTTCAGAATTGTAAAGAATGGATTTATTGATTGCTTCAATTTATGCATTCGCTGATGAAATCAAACCAACATTATATAGTACTTAGAGATCAAAATATACAGTATATTGAAGTTCAACATGAATATTAATTACTTTTGTAAATTTGAAATATTATAAGTCGCTTACTCTTTATCAAGCACTTTTTTCCACTCGTTTGGAGCAACTCTTCTTCTCTTTTGTCTTCATCCATTTGATTGACCCAAATCACCGCACCTGGTCTGTTGTCGATCTTCTTGATGTACTCACTGGCATAGTAGAAATACTCATACGATATGTACCCCTCTGCCATAGACCCCTAAGGTTTTGCCCTTTTTCGAACAAAACCTTTCAATTTCTTCATGTACTCTCTAAGAATAACATCCAACGACAAGAAACAATCCCAACTAATTCAACCTCATCTACCAGGTGGATTAGAAGATGAACCTGTAAGTCCATGAAACTCGTCAGCAGTTCCTTCTCAAACATACAAACAATCTCAACTATCTCTTGACGCCACCGTGGAATGCTAGCCACATGAATCTTCTTTGATGTGATCCAACATACAAATGCAGATAATTTAGATATAGCACGTCCTAGGTCTTGAGGGAATTCATGTTTCACACACCCACGCACAAACAAAGGATAATGACACTACAAATTTATAAACACGTGCAATAATATACAAAATTATTTATGTTTTATGATCCCCGCATGGGATAAAATTTATTAATATAAGAAACAATAAAATCATGCTTTTGACATTATACGTACTCTCAGAATATTCAAATGGTCATGCGATTTCAATTCTGAAAAATGGTCAGCCACGGTGAAACAGCGCCATAGTGAAGACCCATATGAAGTTGGCACCCTCACATCCATTATAACTTCCTTTTCCAAAGATATATCATCTTTTTTTTAAATCCATGGGACATCACCTTCTTTGAAAAACCATGAATTATAAGGACCAGCGCCTACCTCTGATCTCTTACTTTCTAATCATCTTGGCCAATATTTCTTTTTAGTTTTTGAAGTAATAAGATCTTTCCTAACAGCCAATGTGTCACTTTTTTTCGATGATATGTGCCTCCATAAAGAAGATGAAACATTTTTGAATATATGCATGGGATCTAATAAGTGGGCAAGCTTAAGATTCTCCCAATTTGGGAATTCATAAAAGATAGATTTCCTTTTCATCCCAATGGGAAATTTCTCAACATAGGTGTTGAAGAAATCTGGATCATCGAACTTAGGCTCCCCATTTGAATCGAACATTTCTATGAACTCCTTCTCCTTCTCTCTCTCATATGCTCTAAGCCATTTAGCTGGTGTCATTATTGGAGGCCTTTGGGTTCTCTCTCGTTTACCATTGAAAGCGGATGTTGCTCTTTTATAAGGGTATTGTTCTGGTAGGAATATCCTGGAGCAATCATACACTGGCTTTCATAGGTCCTTGGACCATCTAGCTTTCAGAGAAGGTCCACAACATTTACATCCAAAATACCCTTTTGTTACAAGACTTGCGAGATTATATTTGTATACATTAATTAATATTATTACAACAAATATCAGAACAAATATTATTACAACGAATTAAATAACTAATATGTGAAAGAATATTGTTACATTATATATAAACAAATCAATAAATTAAACATGTAATTTACTAGAGCAAACTCCTAAGCCTGGATAATCATGTGTCGTGTAAGAAGATATGCCATACAACGTAAAACTCCTCTCTGCTGCGATGGGTCTTGATACATTGTATACATTTATCCCATCCCATAATTCCTTCAATTCATCTACCAGTGGTTGTAAGCAAACATCCATATTCTTCACTTTTCTTCTATCAGGGACTATGAGAGCCAACATAAGATGTTCACTCTTCACTGAAAACCATGGGGGGGGTATTGTTATTGATCACTAATACAGGCCAAACAGAATAGTTGGTGTTCTGGAGGGAATATGGGTTGATGCCATCCATGGCTATGCTAAGTCATAGACTTTGTACTTCATTATTGAATTTTTCGGGCCATGTATCCTCTATGTGCTTCATGGCTATTGAATCAGTTGGGATTCGCATAACTCCCAACTCACTTCTGTGTGAGGCATGCCATCCCTACAAAATTGCTAATTATTTGCAATGAAAGAGCCTTTGAATCCTTAGGATTATAGGCATGTGCCTCAATATCTTAAAAGGAGGACCAGTACGTGATTTACTCTTCTTTTTTTATTTATCATACATGTCATGCCCACATTTTGGACACATATCTTTGTCTGCATATTCTCCTATATATATAATACAATCATTTGGACATGCATGATATGATATGTACTCAACACCCAACATTTTCAACAATTTCTTTGCCTCTTCGTAGCTACTGGGCAAGACATTATCACTCGGAAGAACCTTATTTTTGAATAACCTGTAGTTGGTGATCATGGAAAAATATATTAATATTAAATGTACATTAATGTCGATATAATTATTAACATTCATAAAATTTAACATTTTCAATGTTCATTGCAGTGTACTAAATATATTTCAAATTTATATAAGGGGATTAATTTATGGTAACTTACCTCAAAAGTTATGAGAAACATGCATTCGACAAGCCAAACTTTGCTTTCAAGTTGTATAGTAACATTGTTGTCCCCAACTAGGTAGACTTTGACTGACCGCCTCCAAAGAGAGGGGTGGTGGAAGCAAATTTAAGGCTTTCGAAAAAGGTGTCAGTGATATGAGCATCATCCCCTAGCTGATCATCATTTTGGAATGCATCTAACAACATTGTCTCCATGGTAGTTGTATCCCTTAAGTAATCATCCATACCAACCTCTATTTGATTGCCTCCATTTCCAGCTTGTGAAGAACTACTATTGTTGTAGTCATTCCTAATTGGTGAATCTGGATGTAGCGGGAATTGAATCAGTGGTTGATTCAACCATTCTTGGTATCGTTCCTCTCCGATTTTTTCTCTTAATTCAGTCTTCTTTCAATTTTACATTGTCGTGGGGTGCAATGGAAGATGGTAGGTAGGTCATTCATCATCACTAGAATCCTAATAATTAAAAAAAAAAAAATTGAACATGTTAGTACAAAATATATGATATCAATTAGTAACCACGTTGACAATATTGCATGATTATAAATTGGTTTGACGTTGAAAAAATTACATATTAATTAATATATATACCAAACAATTATAATTATAATTACCATCATTGTCCTGGGATTGTAGCTAGAAGATGAAATATTGTTACAATTGGCAGGGTGAAGCGGCTGTCCATTTTCATCTACCAAATGCATCTTGCGGTATGCAGCTCCTCATAAGAACTTCCGACGTTTTGGAGCAGTTTGAATATTTTGTGCATCTGAACTCGATGTTGAATCTGCATGAACCTGCAAATTTGTATACATTATAAATTTAATTAATTTTTGCATGATTGACTGCATGGATAAAAAACATATATAAATTCAATTAGATAGTGAAAAAATAAAACAAATATGAAGTAAATATTACATCTCCACATGGATAGGGAGAACTCTGCAATGGACTTTCAGAAATATTATGGAACGAGTTGGATTTTGAAGAATTGTCCATTCCATATAATATATGATATTTTCTCCCTGCATTTGAGCAAAACAACAATAAATTTTAGTGCACAAACTTCAATGTCATTCTGGTGCGTAATGTACAGATAACCGCACTGGTGAGTTTTTTTTATTTTGCGCGCTGGTACCATTTTATAAAACGATGCACCGGTGCAGCTAAATTAAAGGGCGCACCAGTAAACGAATAAGCGCAAATAAAAAAAGCGCAACCCTATTTTCTTTAAGTGGAAAGAAAAGCGGTAAATTGAAAAATGAGCAGAAAATTTTTTTTGAAAATCTAATTTCATAAAACATTTCTTTAAATACTAAACACTTTTCATTATTTCACTATTTTTGCAAAAAAAAATAGCCAGAGATTTGCAAGATACATACCTCGAGCAAATAGAGAACGAGAGCACTGTGGAGCAGGGAAATACGTTTGAACAGAAGTATTCAGAAAATCAAAATTCTAAACCTCTGGTTAGTCAAACCCTGTACCATAGAATTTCAAACGAAGTGAGTAAGTTTATTGTTATTAGGAATTTGGCTTCTGTGATTCATAAAATATGTATCAGAAATTTTCGGTAAAAATCACATATAAGAAATTTGTGTCGACGCGTTTCAAACCAGCCAGTGTGGTTCATCATCAGGACAAGATGAGAAATCTGAAGAAGAAACCTATTTAAATAGAAAGGCACAGCTCCATCTAGCCGTTGGAAAAATGGCTAGTTTGAATTGAATAAAAGATTTTTTCAAATTTTATTAAAATTTATTTATAGTTTTCAAATATTCTATTTGAATATAATTTAATATTAATAATCAATAAAATATAAATAATTTAAAATTATTTTTATTTAATTATATATGAATATAATTTAATATTAATAATCAATAATTCTTAAAAATAATTTAAAATCATATTCAGATCCCAATCCGTGTTGGCCCTTGCGTCAATCTTTAAAAAATACAGATTTTTTTTCGTTGGTGCGCCCTGTGTAACAAAGCGCACTGGTGCGCTCCGTTATAGCATCGCACCGCGAAAGTACAGTGAAAAATAAAAAATAAATAAAAATAAAAGAAAATTTATCAGTGCGCCATACGTAACATATGGCACCGGTGCACTATTTCATTATGGCGCACCGCAAACATGTTGTTTTGCAAAAAAAACCATTTTAGAAACAAACCCTACATTCTTTTTGTTTCTTCCCTTTCTTCTCCCACTTTCTGTGATTTCAGAATTAGGGCTTTTCAATTTATATTTAAAGGATTTGTATTGCTAAATATAAGCCTAAGACATCCAACCAACAGGAGGACCTACATAGTCGTATCCCAATCCATGTTGGCCCTTGCGTCAATCTTTAAAAAATATAGAATTTTTTTTCGTCAGAGCGTCCTGCATAACATAGTGCACCACGAAAGTACAATGATTAAAAAATAAAAATATAAAAAATGTTTTTATCAGTGTGCCATATGTAACATATGGAACTAGTGCGCTATTTCATTATGGTGCACCGCAAATGTGTTGTTTTGAAAAAAAAAAAACATTTTAGAAACAAACCATACATTCTTTTTGTTTCTACCCTTCCTTCTCCCACTTTCTGTGATTTCAGAATTAGGACTTTTCAATTTATATTTATAGGGTTTCTATTGCTAAATATAAGCCTAAGACATCCAACCAATGGGAGGACCTGCATAGTCTGATCCCAATCCATGTCAGCCCTTGCGTAAAAGTGTGCCCTATGCGGAATACTGCACCGGTGCGCTCTGTTCTCCCAGCGCATTGCGCAATTACTGTGATAAAATATTAGAAAAACAAAATATTTTTTCAGTGCACCATTTGTAAAATATGTAGATGGTGCGCTATTTCATTATGCCACACCGCAAACGTTCTGTTTCGAAGAAAAAAAAACTTTCAAAAGATATAAACCTTACATTCTTTTTGTTTCTCCCATTTCTTCTTCCTCTTTCTGTGATTTCAGAATTAGGGCTTTTCAATTTATATTTATAGGATTTGTATTTCTAAATATAGACATAAGACATCCAACCGATGGGACGATTAGCATAGTCGAATCCCAATCCATGTGGGCTCTGGCATGAATTTAAAAAAAAAAAAAAAAAATTATCAATGCGCCTAGAGTACATAGCGCACTGGGGCTCTTTATTTTACAAGCGCACTGCACAATGTAATGTGATAAAAAATTAATTTTTTTTTATTGGTGCACCATATGTAAAATATGGCACTGATTTCTGCTAAAAAACTAACACTGGACAATTTTTATTATTTTATCATGGTTAACCGGTGCGACCATTGACATGTAACACACTGGTGCTCCTTGCTGACATAGAGCACCATACGGTCTATTATACTGTTATGGCGGTGCGTTTGGAAGATAGACATGCACCGGCGTCGGTGCGTAAACCATTAATGGTGCACCGATTTTTTGAGATTTCTTTTCTTTTACTTGAAAAGTTGACAATTTATTTATAAATATATTATTGAATGATATGGTACAGGTTTGAGATTGATAAAGAAATGAGTGACAAGAAATCAAGTAACAAAAATACTAATAACACATCAAGAAAAGAAAAAAAGGCAAGTTGTTTGTAAATTTTTTACAAAAAAAAAATTTGAACTATATGTAAGTTTAACTAATATGTATTTTTTACTATGTATCATGCAAAGCCACAAAATGACGAAGCTCAATAATATTATTTATGATCTAGGACCAGAAGAGCGTAAAATTTTGATGGAAAAATTGCAAAAGGATGAATCAGGTGAATGAAAAAATACTATTGATCCAATATGGGTTTCTTTTTTTAGTTTTCACTAATAATATAATTAAAATTATTAGATAACATGTGTGAAAAATTCTATTAATTCACATCTATTTAATGTTTTACAGGGACCAAAAACTCAGAAAAGGAATGTTGTTCTAAGAAAAGAAAAAAAAATAGAACATGCAAAATAAAATGAATTGGTCCTTAGCTCATCTAGAGTGGTGCTGGAGGTTAGCGAAAGGGGGAAAAACTTTTACAAAAGTTTGAGGGATCTAGTGGAACGAATGTATAGACGTTCTTTCCACTTACAATACAAAAACCAATCCAATGATTCCAAGAACCAAATTTTATGTAAACTACAGGAAGAGTTTCTAGAAAATTGGTCAATGAGACATGTCAGACTTTTTAATAACAAAAACATACAACAACAAAAAGAAGGAATGAAAAGTAATATTCCTTTACATGTTTGTCTAGAATTATTTATAAATATAACTTTTGTTATACTTACTTTTCATATATCAATATACAAATTAAATAGTTTATTGTCATATTACATTTTCAGGAAGATTATGAAAATCTCAAAAGATGAACGAGCTGATATCAGAAATATGCCAGTAGGAATGTCCAAAAAGGTGTACAAGGATATGGTCAAAGAAATGGACAAAATTGCATCGCTGGAGGAGCCATCTCAACAATAACTTGCTTCAAATGTAATATGTAATCATTGATTTTTTCGATCATTACATAAAATAAATAAACAATTTAGCATTAAATATTAATTTTCAAGTATTTTCTTGCAAAAAAGAAAAGAAAATGGAACCCATTCAGTACATAAAACAGGACAACAAGGAAGAAAATGATTGATATCTAAGTTTGTGAGTAATTTTTAATTCCTTATAACAACTTAACTAGATTTGTTTTTGTATTTTTTAAGTTATTTTACAAAAATCATCATTGAATGTATTCAAACAGGTGCTAACATACAAAGAAGAACCATTAGAGGAACTGATTGAAATTGGGTTAAATATGGGTTGTGCGTATATGTTGGCATATCAAAACTTAATTGTGGAATTTGTAAGCATCTATCGATCTTGTTTTACTTAGCTCCGTCTATAATTAATAGAACAAATAAATCATTTATATTAAATATATGATTTTTTATGGGGTATATAACTTGCAGGAAACAAAGTATGGCACTGTGTTTGTTAGCCACCTATAATATTTTGTCAAAACAAACAGGTGGCTAAATATGTTTCTGAGTCTTCAAGAAAGACATTTCCTTTGTAAATCTATCATTCTTGAAGCCTCCATGTGTTTTCTATCCTTCAGGATTATCTTCACTGTTGTTTCCATTGATGAACCTTGTTGTTTGTGAAATAAGCTGCTTTCAAAAGGCCTCTGAAACTGCCCATTTTCACTTATTTCCCTTCATTTTCATAAAGCCTTATTTTCATCTTTTAAACCCCCATTTCCCTCTAAAGGCCTCCAAAATCCCTCTAAACCTCTAAAAATCCCTTGCATAGGTTTAAAACACCCATTTTTCCTTTACCGAAAGTCAAAAAAACCCAAAAAAACTTTCATTTTGGCCTAAAAAACCCATTTCTACACTAAGGCCTTAAGCCCCTTTTGGCCTTGGCCCTAGCCCCTTTTCCGCACATAACCCAAAGCCATAACTAGGCACTAATCGCTAATTGCAATCGGGAATTCCTGTCTCTTTGTTCCCTTTTCCTTGCCTCCTCCGACACCGATTCCCCGATTTGATCCTCACTGTTGAATCCATAAGAACCAACGACCAGGATCTAATCGCGCTCCTCTAATAAGCCCTTATCACTAATCGCAATCAGAGTTTTCCTTTCCCGACTTTTCCTTTGTTCTTCCAATTTTCCAATGCGATGAGCCTTTCTCCCCACGACCTCCGAATTCAATCTCCACCGTCGATCAAGTTAGATCCGACAGTCCGCGCTAAATTGCATCGCTCTATTGGTTTTTCGCACCCCCCGTCATCGAATCCGCTGATTTGATCTGGACTGTTTAATCCACAAGAACCAACAGCCAGGATTCAATCATGCTCTGCCCATAATCCTCAGTCATCACCCCGCCGATTAAATCTTGACCGCTGAATCCACAAGAACCAACAGCCAGGATCTAATCACACTCTGCCTATTCCTTTCCCCATTTTACTGGTCTGCTAATCCCCGATTAGATCTCCACCGTTGATCTTGCTCCCGATCCAACAGCCAGTGCTTAATCGCACATCGCACATCCAATGTCTCATTCGCTTTTCACCTCCAATGTGCGATCCCCTATTTAATCCCCGCCGTCCATTCCTACAGGTCCGACAGCTCCCATATTTCCGCTCATTCACTTACCCCGTTCAAAACTCTGCTTTCTCTTTTAATCTCGACCGTCCAATCTATAGATCTAATGGTCCTAACTTAACCCCACCATATGTTCCACCCTCACACATTACTGCCTATCGCGTTTCTTCTGCACCGTCGGATCTGAGGCCACAGATCCAACAATCACCATTCAATATCGCGTAACTTTTGCACCCAAAGTTTAACGTTTAAAAATTGCGCGATATAAGCGGTTTCAGGAATCCACGTGTCAGATGTTGTATGGAATCATGTTGTTTTGGGAAATACCACCTACCCCCCATTCTATTTTTTGAAAACCACTCCCGATTTTCCACCAAACCGTTAACCCTTCGCAACGTTGCCTATTGTGTTTTTCCCAGTCGTCGATCTCTGAGATCGGACGGTTCTGATTTAATCTCGCCCCCATCCATTTTCCATTCATCTGACCTTCCAAATGACTCCATCAAAATATCTCCACCTTTGATCTCTTTCATGATCCAACGGCCCTCATTTAACCTTCCTCCGTACTCCCGGTCCCACCACCAAACTCCCTTGTTTCCTCTCATTTTCACCTTTTTCCTATGTATTTTCCCTCACATAAAATTTTGCATTTTAACACTAAAAGTTATTTTCCTCGCCTAATTCAGTCTAAGCCCTATTTTTCATGGTGTTGTGTCATGAAACCATTTTCCGCTGCAATCACTTGTTCCCTCACTGCTCCTCTGCCACCCCACGAGCCTCTGAAGCAATCTTCCTCACTCCCACTGGTTTTTATAATGAGTTATTGGTTTTTTGCAGGTTTCAAAGCATGGTGAATTCACAATGTCTCCGCAATCACAATCGTGGCGGTATATAGTGCTGAAAGACCATCACAGATCCGAAGATCACAGAAGAAATAAATCACAGAGGAGGTTTAATAGCATGTTTTTCATTGAAGATTGGGTTATAAACCCTAATTCAAACCCTCCAGTGCCCCTAAAACCTGTATATTCACACAAACGGGTCAGCAAAAGTAGAAAATAGTATCAGAAGACAAATTAAAGGATTAATGCCTAATGCAGAAAACTTAATGCTTATAATCAAATGTTCAAAAGGATAAAGACACAGATGAAAACCATAAGAATGATCAAGAAGACTTAATGAAGCCTAAATCACATAAACAAGTTATATCAGTGCTTTCATATCAGCAGAATTTTCTTTTTCCTAAGAAGGACAAGTTCCCACAGCATTCTCTATGCCTCATCGAGCCCATCACAGTTATTAATCTGACAGAAAGCTCCTAAAGCTGTCAGGACAGCAGTAATGGAAGTATGGAAGCACTGAAAGACTCTCTGTCACCCTACTTGTCTTAGAAGATGAAACAGAGTACCAGCAGCCAGAAAGTACTTCAAAGGCACATACCTGAGGTTATTGTCAACTTGAAAAAGACTTCTAAACCAGCCTAAAGGGTACCAACATGTTAATTCAGAGCCATTAAGCAGAGTGGGCATTCGAATACTCCCTCCCCCTTGTCTTAATGAATCATTTAAGTTCATATCTACTACTCCACCTCCTCATTCATCTATAAGAACTCATTAAAAATACCTTGTAAAGGGTTGATTGTTGGGATTTTATTAATTGTTAGAACTATTATTAAGGGGAAGTAGCGGAGTATTTTGAAGTATAGTAGGCTGGGAAGGAAATTTTGGACTGTAAAAAGCCACTGGGCTCAAAGTATGTGACTGGTTTTGCATATCAATTGAACAAGCAGATTCACAGGATCCTGGTCTATATTATTGGTGATGTCTTCCTTAATATAATTGTCTCGTTTCATGTTTTTCATATTTTCCATTATTCTATGACAAAGAACAGCAAGCATAGATTAGGACATATTGCTGGAAGTACCCTAAATCTCACTGTCAAATCTTTATCTTTATGTTTTCCTCTGAATGTGTATCTAAGAAAAAATTCAACACAATTTAACTAGTATAGAGGTTGGTTTGTCCATGCTTACTGATGTATGAATTCAGAGTTTGTTTCTTAGATGTTCTTGTTTGGTTTCAGCTGAAAGAATTGGGAAACTGGGGATTTAGAGTTAACCTTGTCCACTAGGTTCCTTTTCTAACAGTTAGCCTCTCTAAGATCCCTTTGAGTTAGCGTCAAAAGCAATGAAGGTTAAAAGTCTTTCTCTGATCTTAGGCCTTACTCTGTGTTTAATCTTAAATGTTTTCTATTGTCTAAAAGTGGTTATGAGGACTGTTGGATTGTTTCCCTTAAGATTATGCCGAAAGCAGGTTAAGTTAAAAGTCTTTCCTTGATCTTAAGCTACCCTTTGTGCCTTTATTGAGAGTTTCCTTTGAAGTATGTCAAAATTAGGATAGGTTAAAAGTCCTTACCTGATCTTAGGCTAAACTTTGGTTTCTTTCTTTCACCCACTTCTTAATGTTCCATCTCACCACCTATCTAAAGAGATCCTTTGGTATAGATGACTTTCCCTATGGAAACCCTTGGATAGTTGTTATGCAAGTAAACCCTTTTATGACTCCATAGCCCAATGGATTGGCACTTCTCTTGACCTATCATCCCATGCTTAAGCATCCTACTACTTTGTTCCTTTTTCACTTCACTTAACCTTCTCAGTTAATGATCTCCAACCAAACAAACAAACCTAAAACCCTTGTGCTTCATACCTAGCCTAATACCATAAACTGACCTTAAAGATATATCATTATTTACATATATAGAGAGAGATCCCTCTCTGGATCCAAAACGGCTAGATCCTAGGATCCCAAAGTGGTTTGATGTTTTCTTGTCTTTTGGTCTTGCCAATCTAGCCAAAACACAGGAACCACAACATAATGGTGACTCCATTGGGGAACTCTGAGTAGGTTGCACCTAATATACCCTTAAGAGCTCAGAAGACCCATAATCTCTTTCGATTGGAATTTGATTGTTGATGGTGGACAGCAGCCTGCTTCAAAAATTTTAAACCCTCCACCTGGCGACTCCACACTCCACAACTCCCAAAAGACAAAATGACTCCATTGGTAGAAGGCCCTGAACTGGTTGAATAAACTGACCTCTTATCTGATTTATAAAATAATGAGTCCAGGGATACAACGAAGGTATGCCCCAATGAGTAGGGATCATATCCCTGAATTCCCACACAAAATGCCTGAAATAAATTGGTTGAAAGACCTACCTATCTTTCAGGATGAAAATTTTGATGACCCCTTGTTACATCTCATCAAGTTTCATATACATGTATGGAGGTTAAAATTTGAATGGCATGAGGACTGTCTTATGAAAATGTTCATGGCAGCATTAGAAGGAAAAGCTAGGAATTGGTATGAATGGTTAGAACCTAAAAAAAAAAATTCTTTAAGAGACATGCACCAAGTATTTTACAAGAATTATAGAGGAAACTCTCCATCCTTATCATGGGATTGTTGTGATCAATATCAGAACATCATACAATACCTGTTAGATATTGATGAGTATTTGGTTAATATGCATCCTGAAGATGTGTTAACAGTCATTCAAGAATTTCATATGCATCCTAACTATCACAAGAACCTAGATGAATCAATTGAGGAAGGGATCAGTCAAGAAATAAAGGACATTCCTCAAAATATACTTGCAAGCTCAAATATTGATTCATCATCCCTTGTAGCTGAGGCTCAAGATGACATCCAGCCTCAAATTCAGTCTTCACATGAAATAGAGAGTTTCTACTCTTCTGCTCAAAGAAACACAAGAACATCTTCCCCTTTGACCGAAGAAGAAATAGATCATATCATCAATAGATATCCAGACTCTAAAAAATTTTGCAGAACAAACATTTTTGCCCATTCATCTAGTGAGCTTTGTTGTACAGATTTGGAAAGCTTCCTTGTAAATCAAAATGAAGAAAGATCTGCTGATAATCTAGTATGTCTGATTGGTAGCATTACATACTTTAATGATTTTCCTAAGTTTGATCTATCTGATGATGATGTTCTCCAAACAGAAGTTGATCTTGTAGGGCCATCATCAGTAGGTTTGTGGGAGGAAAATCAGTTCCATCAACTCCAAGAAAGTAATAAGCCAAGTCAGGCTATTTATGATACTAATGAGGAAAGTTCTGAAAGTCTAGTAGCAGATGAAGATTCATTGAATCTTCACTCTGTTTTATCTCAAATCATCAGTAATAGTTTTCATGTGATTGGTAATCAACAGCCTTTCATCTCAAAGGATGAAGAGGAAAACAATGAAGAATTTTTTGAGCAGGTTGAAACCAAGGAGCCTTCTCTTAAAAAAGAGGAAGCAATGGAACATACCCCTGCTCAAGAATTCAGTGATATTTTCACAGATCTCAGACCACCAGATCAGAATATCTCAGAGCTACAAGAGGAAAACATTGCAGTATATGATGAATCCTCCAGTTCATAAAAGAATAAAGATGAGGAAGAGTTTCTTTCTCAAAAGAATCTTTTTCTGGATCTAGTGGAAGAGGAAGCAATCCTGGTTGGAACCTACTTGTCAAATACTCACAACCAGGTATCATTTCAAGATTCTTATGCTCATTTCCTGTAGACATTTAGAGAAGGATCAAAAGTCATCAAGGTCAGCTTGTTGCAGACAACAAGAAACATTTTAGAAGCTGTTGCTAAAAGACAAAGAGAATGGGAGTGGCCCTGCCTATCCAACATGCTCAAAGAGATGAGCAGAAAGGACCAGACATGGAATCATCTGATTGACTGGATGTATTGGAAAAGATATTTTGTCAGCTAGACATGTAAATATTCCAAGTTAGGGTAGGATAGGTAGGAAATCTCACTAAAGCTCAGTCTGTGAGCATTTAGTTAGTTGTTTTTAATTTTTGCAAAGTTTAGTTCATGTGCAGCTTGTCTTTATGCCATGAACCCATAGAAAATCAGACAGTTTAATCCTGGTTTAGCTGTGTTTCAATTTCTGTTTTAGAATGTAGAGAATAAAAATCTGTCAAACAGTTTATTCCTAACAGGTAGTAGTTTAGGTAGAGAAGCTATGAGTCCAACTGTTTAATCTGGTCTCATGGAGAAATAAGGGTAGATTTAGATTATTTTTTTATTTCAATAAAAATTTAATGATGTGAAAGGTCTGCAAGTCTAAATGCACCTTGAAGAAAAAATGTTAGGACAGTAGGATAGGTAGGTAGTTGTTTGGGAAAACATTCCTGTTGATATAATATCCATCATGTTTGTGGCAACTGATCGTAGAAGAAAAATATGGTCATGTACCAAGCATCTGGCCTACTTCCAAAGATTATTTCTGAGATTCTTGACATCTTCAAGAAGATGCCATCCCCATGTGGAGCCATTGTTAGCCACCTATAATATTTCGTCAAAGCAAACAGGTGGCTAAATATGTTTATGAGTCTTCAAGAGAGACATTTCCTTTGTAAATATATCATTCTTGAAGCCTCCATGTGTTTTCTATCCTTCAGGATTATCTTCACTGCTGTTTCCATTGATGAACCCTGTTGTTTGTGAAAGAAGTTGCTTTCAAAAGGCCTCTGAAACTGCCCATTTTCATTTATTTCCCTTCATTTTCATAAAGCCTTATTTTCATCTTTTAAACCCCCATTTCCCTCTAAAGGCTTCCAAAATCCCTCTAAACCTCTAAAAATCCCTTTTATAGGTTTAAAACACCCCTTTTCCCTTTACCGAAAGTCAAAAAAACCCGCAAAAACTTTCATTTTGGCCTAAAAAACCCAATTCTACACTAAGGCCTTAAGCCCCTTTCGGCCTTGGCCCTAGCCCCTTTTCCGCACATAACTTGGAGCCATAACCAGGTGCTAATCGCTAATCGCAATCAGGAATTCCTGTCTCTTTGTTCCCTTTTCCTCACCTCCTATGACGCCGATTCCCCGATTTGATCCTGACTGTTGAATCCACAAGAACCAATGGCCAGGATCTAATCGCACTCCTCTCATAAGCCCTTATCGCTAATCGTAATCGGAGTTTTCCTTTCCCAAATTTTCCTTTGTTCTTCCAATTTTCCGATGCAATGAGCCTTTCTCTTCCCGACCTCCAAATTCAATCTCCACCGTCGATCAAGTTAGATCCAACGGTCCATGCTAAATTGCATCGCTCCATTGGTTTTTCGCGCCCCCCATCATCGCATCTGCCGATTTGATCTAGACCGTTGAATCCATAAGAACCAATGGCGAGGATTCAATCATGCTTCGCCCATAATCCTCTTTCATCACCCCGCAGATTAAATCCTGACCGTTGAATCCACAAGAACTAACGGCCAGGATCTAATCGCGCTCCGCCTATTCCTTTCCCCATTTTACTAGTCCATTGAACGCCAATTAGATCTCCATCATTGATCTTGCTCCCAATCCAATGGCCATCGCTTAATCACACATCACACATCCAATTTCCCATTCACTTTTCACCTCCTATGTGCGATCCTCGATTTAATCCCCGCCGTCCATTCCTATAGGTCCGACGGCTCCCATCTTTTTGCTCATTCACTTACCCCATTCAAAACTCTGCTTTCTCTTTTAATCTCGACCTTCCGATCCATAGATCTAACGGTCCTAAATCAACCCCACCATATGTTCTGCCCGCACACATTGCTGCCTATTGCGTTTCTTCCGCACCGTCGGATATGAGGCCCCAGATCCAACGGTCACCATTCAATATCGCGTAACTTTTGCGCCCAAAGTTTAATGTTTCAAAATTGCGCGATATAAGTGGTTTCAGGAATCCATGTGTTAGATGTTGTATGGAATCACATTTTTTTGGGAAATACCACCTACCCCCCATTCTATTTTTCGAAAACCACGCCCGGTTTTCCACCAAACCGCTGACCCTCCGCAACATTTCCTATTGCATTTTTCCCAGCCTTTGATCTCTGAGATCGGACTGTTCTGATTTAATCTCGCCCCCATCCATTTTCCATTCATCTGACCTTCCAAATGACTCGATCGAAAGAACTCCACCGTTGATCTCTTTCATGATCCGACGGCCCTCATTTAACCTTCCTCTGTACTCCCGGTCCCACCACCAAACGCCCCCGTTTCCTCTCATTTTCACCTTTTTCATATGTATTTGCCCTCGCATAAAATTTTTCATTTTAACACTAAAAGTTATTTTCCTCGCCTAATTTAGTCTAAGCCCTGGTTTTCGTGGTGTTGCATCACGAAACAATTTTCCGCTGCAATCACTTGTTCCCTCACTTCTCCTCTACCACCCCATGAGCCTCTGAAGCAGTCTTCCTCACTCCCGCTGGTTTTTATAATGGGTTACTGGTTTTTTGCAGGTTTCAAAGCATGGTGAATTCACAATGTCTCCACAATCAAAGTCGTGGTGGTATATAGTGTTGAAAGACCATCATAGATCCGAATATCACAGAAGAAATAAATCACAGAGGAGATTTAATAGCATGTTTTTCATTGAAGATCGGGTTATAAACCCTGATTCAAACCCTCCAGCGCCCCTAAAACCTGTATATTCACAAAAATGGGTCAGCAGAAGTAGCAAAGAGTATATGAAGACAAATTAAATGATTAATGCCTAATGCGGAAAACTTAATGCTTATAATCAAATGTTCAGAAGGATAAAGACACAGATGAAAACCATAAGAATGATCAAGAAGACTTAATGAAGCCTAAAGCACGTAAACAAGTTATATCAGTGCTTTCATATCAGCAGAATGTTATTTTTCCTAAGAAGGATAAGTTCCCATAGCATTCTCTATGCCTCATCGAGCCCATCACAGTTATTACTCTGACAGAAAGCTCCTAGATCTGTCAGGACAGTAGTAATGGAAGTATGGAAGACCTGAAAGACTGTAATGTCCCTTTTTCAGAAATATCACAAGTCTATTCTAGAGATTGACTGTGGGGGCATTTTTTGGATATGTCACCTCCAAAGAGAGGGTGAGATCCAGAGGCTACCTGGCCCTTCACAGACTCTGTCTATAGATATGTGAGATTTCATATTAGGAAAAGCTACTCTATTGAGAATGTCTCAAGATAGAGCTACAACAATAAGCAAATGCATCAAATGGAAAATAGCAGTGAAGCCATGGACACATGAAATGCTGGAGAAAATAATGGCCATCACATTAATACATAGCAGAAAATAAGAATGCAATTCCTTGAGGGAATGATCACTCAAGATAGGCACTAGAAGCCTCAAGAAACCAGTACATGTAAATATGAGAATACATTGCTGCATAAGGAAACCCAAGGCCATGACTTCACAGTTCATATAAGGGACTGTTGCATAAATAATGAAAATACATAGATATGACAATGCAGGCTCAAATAAATAAGGGGGAGTATGATCTCAACCCCTGAAAATACAATACATCAATCCTTTAAGAGGATTGGTTGAAATCTATGCAAAAACACTATAATACAAAAATGTCGGAGTAGTTGGGTAGCAGCTACTCAAGAACTGGAAATGGATGGAGAAGGCTGAAATGTATGCAAAAACTGAAGAATCCTCCTCCAATATAAATTTTAAGTGAAATTCTAATCCTTTCACCCAAGACTTCTCCTTCAAAAGGATGTCAATCCCTCACAGCAAATACTCACTCAGAAAAACGATGTCTAAGAGAGGGACTTCTTTGCCAATGATGGAATATGGTTGGCCTGATGCCAAATATGATGGGATCTGCTCATAAAACTCCTTTTCTGACCTCCCAATGGATAGAACCTCTCTCCACTAAAAAACTAGCTCCGGATGGTATGTGGAAACCTCCCCGGCAACACCCAGCAACACTGCACAATCTCTGCTGTAGAAACTGCGCTGATGAAGATGACTGAAGCTATGGCCTGAATGCCTGAATATGGGAGATGGATTGCAATCCTTCATGAGCTACTCAAGAAGGAGAGGACATCCTCAACAGGACTCCCTCGTGCTCGAAGGCATTGCAACTCTGCTGAACAGCAAGAGGCAGCAACAAGTCTCCAAGACTAGGAAGTAAAAATGATCAAAGATGTCCACAATAGCTACCTTACTCTTCTTTTATACAATGATCCTTCCCTCCATGGACCCTATTTCGAATTATGGTTTCCTTCTCTCTAGAAAATCCCCTCCTACGTTCTCCCACATAATGCTTTCCAACTCATGCCAACGCAGTTTAACTTGGTCAACCTTGGTCAAGCATGTTTGCAAAAACCTCCTTTCACACATGGAGGTGTGAAATCCAGCTCTCAAGTGATCCTCTTTCATACTTAGAGGATTTTTATTCTCTAATCATGCAAATAATGGGTCCCCTACCCATTTTATTCATCTCTTTAACAAAATTTAATGTCCCATAAAATTTGGGACATTACAGTCCTCCCCTCTCAAAATATTGCTTGCCCTCAAGCAATTGCAAGGATGAACTGAGTTCCTTTCTACCCTTCCTCCTGTAGCATCCTTATGTGATGATCTCCTCAAGAAAAATGATGCCATATTAGCAATCAAATCTCCAAACTGTCCCTCCAACAAATGCAATCTAGCCTTGGGGTGAACATTCCCAAATCGCTATCATGTAGAAACAAATATCCATGAAGGAACTAAGAGTTGTCCAAGGGCCTCCTTGAGGCATGAGGTCTGATGTATAATGGGATTTATCATCCCCATATGAATCTCCCATCCTCAAGCCACCAATCATGAGAAATACGCTGCCTCCCAACAAGATAACTCACTGAAAATCTCCCTCCACCTTGAGCTCTGGAAATGAAGGTGGGCTGAAATCTGATCATGGCAAGCATTATAACTTGCCCCACACTGTCCTCTTCCCCACTTAAGACAAGTTTGGATTATATGATGATCCTGGGCTGCAAAAATATTTCCCTCAAGTGGCAAAATGAAGAGTAATCCTCCAAATATCTTTCCTGCATCAATGATAATCTGGCTGGCCCAAGACATGTCATCTATGATGAATAGGACAAAATCACCATAGAATTCCCCCATGACATGTTTTTTGTAGGTTATATCATGTGCAAAAAATACAAAAAATGTCCCATAGGGTTACAACACAATCTCACCCACTGTAGCTGCAGAAAAGAGCATGGCAAGCATTGTACAGAAAATATCACTTCTACTACTAAATAGTGAATAGATGAGTGAATCAGCATTACACAATCAGATACATGCCCATATACATACAATGGATGGATATCATCATTAGACTCATGGCCTACCTCCAAAGAAAGCAAATAAGTGGCCGTGGTGACCATGTCTCTCCTCATGTTCCTATTAGAACATGCCATGCATAAACTATGGGAATCACCTTCCCTCAAGGACACACCAACCTCATGTGTCAATCTTCTGATCATGCTTCCAATAATGTGGACAATATCAGCAAATGAAAACATGCCCCTCATCAAAAATAGTGGAAGTAATGATGGTTTTACATGATGCTTGATGATACCAACAGTCTCCCAAGTAGCAATAGCGCAGTTTTTCAAACTGCTGCTTCAGAAATTTATAAGGAAAAATGTTTCTTAATACATGGTCAAGCATATGAGTTGGATTAACATACATGTAGTGAGAAAAAATCTACCCAAGGCCACATAAAATATGGTTGTCTCCATCATACGAATTGGCCCAAATTTTATCCATGGAGCAATCTGAAAAGCTTGCCCTCTTATAGAGCCATGCACTGCAAAATAATGGTAAGATTACATAATTCAGTCAATGTAAAAACAGATTTCTTACCATACTGGAAGTAATATGATGTATGGATCCATGAATGAACCCTCCATATTTGTTTGGCATGCTCCCATGAAGAGGAATGGACTAGGTGCTGCAAGAAGATCCTTCTTCTCATGCTTGGGAATCCAAGTCAAGAAGAATGTAGCATAGTAATATATCTACTACCTCATCCATCTCACCTCCTCTTTTTCCATCAAGTGAAATAGATATGAAATGATCCTGGGACCTATGGGTTATGGATCCGCCACACTTCCGCTGGGCACACTTCATCAATAAATCATTGCTCCAAAGAGACAACGTTGTTGGCCTATACCCATAGGCTCTCATCAATACCAAGCTCCATTATTTAACATGCTCCTTGTCAAAGATATCTTTCATAATGCTGCAATACATAAGAAGCCCCTTCCAAGGTGGAAGTACCTCTCTACCATCAAAATCCAAGGAGAGGATGCCATTTTCTCCTCCTGCAACATTATGCAAAGTATGAGAGCAATTTTTCCCTTGCTCTCTCAAGCAAAGAAACAAAGTATTTTGCTACCTTCCCATACTTCCATCATAAAATCCATGTGATGAAGACACAATGAATGATATGAGTATCAAAATCATGCATCCATACGCTATGCTGCTCAATGATGTAAGTATCTTGCCATATTTCCCATTCTTTTGGTACTCCTCCCATGAGGGCTACCATCAATTCTTGCTCTTTGCATTTCATGAGAGTTTGAAATGCAGCTCCTTGGAGACCTCTTAGGAAATGCCTCTCTCCCATGACTATGTTGGATCTATGAGGATCCAAATGTGATGGAGGTGATGTCTCCTCTCCACCCATGTTCAACAGCACTACTGGTTCCTCCAATGATGTAGCAGATGTCTCCTCCTCCGGTTCACAAATTGTTTCATGATTCTCCATGGAGGTGTCATGGTTTACTCCATCCTCCAAAAGTTTGAACTCCCACCTTGAAGGCTGAATGAAAATAATCAAAAATGTATGAGGACGAGGGTTCTTCTCCTCCTTGAACCCTTTACACAGCGTAGTGAAAACATGAGGCCCTAAAGTGGCCATGTGGTTTGATCCTTGGACCCCTTCATATGAAATTCCACCATCCTTGAGATTATTTGCTGAAATAGAAAGTGGAAATTTACTCATACCTTGGTGGATCTTGGGACCTCCTTGTGTGGCTGCAATGGCTTCTCCTCCAATGGCTTCCTCATCCATAGATGTAGAAGGCTGCTCCTTCAAAGCTGTAGCAGTGTCGGTACAATCCTCCTCCCATGGTGGTGTGAGCTTCTCTTCCTTTGTTCTTTCTCCATCAAAGGTTTGGATCAACCTTTGAACAAAAACTGCAAAATAACTCACCCTTGAATGGACCAAGGGTTTGAACCACCAAACAGAGGTTTCCTCCTCCTTGTGCAGCGCTGCCATCACCACTGCTTCTTTCTCTGTCACTGGATGTAGCAATAGAAATGCCTCCGGCTTCTTCTCCCAAGCTCTAGCTGAAGTAACCCCATCAAATGTAGACAATAGAAGCCTATTGTCTCTGATTTCTCCTTTTCCATAGGGCCTTCTCTCCTCCATCTACTGAATAGACTGTGAGAACATTATAGCTCTCCTGAATGTTGCAGAATGGGTTTATAGTCACCTCGATACTTGCTTAAGATCTGGAAATCCAAGCATCTACCATGTTGGTCTTCAAGAGAATAAGAAGTGCATGGACCTTCCTCTTCTCCTCTTTTCTTCTCCTCCTCCTCAGCAAGGCTCTTCTTTAATCCAAAATTAGATGAGATTAGTCTCATCTTCTTCATCATTCTCCTCTGAAATCGAACTCACAGGTTGTGCCAGTTCGATGCTCTAATACCACTGTAATGTCCCTTTTTCAGAAATATCACAAGTCTATTCCAGAGATAGACTGTGGGGGAATTTTCTGGATATGTCACCTCTAAAGAGAGGGTGAGATCCAGAGGCTACCTGGCCCTTCACAGACTCTGTCTATATCTATGTGAGATTTCCTATTAGGAAAATCTACTCTATTGAGAATGTCTCAAGACAGAGCTACAGCAATAAGCAAATGCATCAAATGGAAAATAGCAGTGAATCCATGGACACATGAAATGCTGGAGAAAATAATGGCCATCACATTAATACATAGCAGAAAATAAGAATGCAATTCCTTGAGGGAATGATCACTCAATATAGGCACTAGAAGCCTCAAGAAACCGGTACATGTAAATATGATAATACATTGCTGCATAGGGAAACCCAAGGCCATGACTGCGCAGTTCATATAAGGGACTGCCGCATAAATAATGAAAATACATAGATATGAAAATGTAGGCTCAAATAAAGAAGGGGGAGTATGATCTCAACCCCTGAAAATACAATACATCAATCCTTTAAGAGGATTGGCTGAAATCTATGCAGAAACACTATAATACAAAAATTTCGAAGTAGCTAGGTAGCAGCTACTCAAGAACTAGAAATGGATGGAGAAGGCTGAAATTTCTGCAACAATTGAAGAATCCTCCTCCAATAGAAATTTGAAGTGAAAGGCTGATCCTTTCACCCAAGACTTCTCCTCCAAAAGGATGTCAAACCCTCACAGCAAATACTCACTCAGATAAACGTTGTCTAAGAGAGGGACTGCGCTGCCAATGATGGAATATGGTTGCCTGATGCCAAAGATGATGGGATCTACTCATAAACCTCCTTTTCTGACCTCCCAATGGATATAACCTCTCTCCACTAAAAAACTAGCTCCGAATGGTATGTGGAAACCTCCCCAGCAACACCCAGAAACACTGCACAATCGCTGCTGCAGAAACTGCGCTGATGAAGATGACTGAAGCTATGGCCTGAATGCCTAAAGGACTCCCTCATGCTCGAAGGCACTGCAGCTCTGCTGAACAGCAAGAGGCAGCAACAAGTCTCCAATACTAGGAAGTAAAAATGATCAAAGATGTCCACAATGGCTACTTTTCTCTTCTTTTATACAATGAGCCTTCCCTCCATGGACCCTATTTCGAATTAGGGTTTCCTTCTCTCTAGAAACTTCCCTCCTACGTTGTCCCACATAATGCTTTCCAATTCATGCCAACGCAGTTTGACTTGGTCAACCTTGGCCAAGCATGTTTGAAAAAACCTCCTTTCACACATGGAGGTGTGAAATCCATCTCTCAAGTGATCCTCTTTCATACTTAGAGGATTATTATTCTCTAATCATGCAAATAATGGGTCCCCTACCCATTTTATTCATCTCTTTAACAAAATTTATTGTCCCATAAAATTTGGGACATTACAAAGACCCTCTGTCACCCTACTTGTCTGAGAAGATGAAACAGAGTACCAGCACCCAGAAAGTACTTCAAAGACACATACCTAAGGTTATTGTCAACCTGACAAAGACTTCTAAACCGGCCTAAAGGGTACCAACATGTTAATGCAGAGCCATTAAGCAGAGTGGGCATTTGAATACTCCCTCCCCCCTGTCTTAATGAATCATTTAAGTTCATATCTACTACTCCACCTCCTCATTCACCTATAAGAACTCATTGAAAATACCTTGTAAAGGGTTGGTTGTTGGGATTTTATTGATTGTTAGAACTGTTATTGAGGGGAATTAGTGGATTATTTTGTAGTATAGTAGGCTGGGAAGGAAATTTTGGACTGTAAAAAGCCACTGGGCTCAAAGTATGTGATTGGTTTTGCATATCAATTGAACAAGCAGATTCACAGGATCCTGGTCTATATTATTGTTGATGTCTTCCTTACTGTAATTGTCTCCTTTCATGTTTTTCATACTGTCCATTATTCTCTGATAAAGAACAGCAAGCATAGCTTAGGACATACTGCTGGAAGTACCCTAAATATCACTGTCAAATCTTTATCTTTATGTTTTCCTCTGAATGTGTATCTAAGAACAAATTCAACACAATTTAACCAGTATAGAAGTTGGTTTGTCCATGCTTATTGATGTATGAATTCAGAGTGTGTTTCTCAGATGTTCTTGTTTGGTTTCAGCTAAAAGAATTGGGAAACTGGGGATTTAGAGTTAGCCCTGTCCACTAGGTTCATTTTAGAACAGTTAGCCTCTCTAATATCCCTTTGAGTTATCGTCAAAAGTAGTGAAGGTTAAAAGTCTTTCTCTGATCTTAGGCCTTACTCTGTGTTTAATCTTAAATGTTTTCTATTGTCTAAAAGTGGTTATGAGGACTGTTGGATTGTTTCCCTTAAGATTATGCCGAAAGCAGGTTAAGTTAAAAGTCTTTCCTTGATCTTAAGCTACCCTTTGTTCCTTTATTGAGATTTTCCTTTGAAGTATGTCAAAATCAGGATAGGTTAAAGTCCTTACCTGATCTTAGGCTGCCCTTTGGTTTCTTTATTTCACCCACTTCTTAATGTTCCATCTCACCACCTATCTAAAGAGATCCTTTGGTATAGATGACTTGCCCTATGGAAACCCTTGGATAGTTGTTATGCAAGTAAACCCTTTTATGACTCCATAGCCCAATGGATTGGCACTTCTCTTGACCTATCATCCCATGCTTAAGCATCCTACTACTTTGTTCCTTTTTCACTTCACTTAACCTTCTCAATTAATGATCTCCAACCAAACAAACAAACCTAAAACCCTTGTGCTTCATACCTAGCCTAATACCGTAAACTGACCTTAAAGATATATCATTCTTTACATATATAGAGAGATCCCTCTCTAGATCCAGGCGGGCTAGATCCTAGGATCCCAAAGTGGTTTGATTTTGTCTTGTCTTTTGGTCTTGCCAATCTGGCCAAAACATAGGAACCAGAACAGCACCAATAGATCAAATCTTGAAAGATGGCATGTTACATGGTTTTGATTGAATGTGTATAGTTTATGAGTCAATTTTTGCATTGGTACGTCATCTCTTTTCGATTTACATTGACGTATAGTATTTAATATTGCAATTTTCAATGTATATACACTCATTATAGTTTATTTATATGTTTCTAGATGGAAAGTGAAGAAGAAGAAAACAATCAACATCGTGAACAAATTTTTTTTGAAAATAACCCAAGTCATGGAAGTAGCTCTAGCAATGACAGCAGTTCAAGCGAAGAATGATGATCACTATGTTTGGATATAAAAGCAAGGCATTGTATTTTTTGAAAAATGTTTGTGAAATAAAACATTTCTTTAATGTAATGGACATAGTGTCCCAATTGAAAGATAAAGGGATACCAATAACTGTCCCATTTTGTATGACAAAGAATGTCTTATTCGTATATATATATATATATATATATATATATATATATATATATATATATATATATATATATATATATATAGATATATATATATATATATAATAATAAAAATTAATTTATTCTATTGCGTTCTCTATTGTTGCTATTGCGTTCTTAAATGCACTAATAAAAATTTAATTCATATGAATATTGTTATAAGATATATATGTGTCAACTTTTGATGAATAATGAATTTTAAAAAACCACACTAATTTTGATATGATATAACAAATTAATCCAAACATCACATTCAAATGCATTAATAAAAATTTAATTAATATGAATATTGTTATAAGATGTGTCGACTTTTAATGAATAATGAATTTAAAATAATCACAATAATTGCACTGTCACAGGTTGATGTTTCTAAAAAATACAGAATAACCGGTGTGTGTATACTTACACTAGTGCACTTGTATTCTTAAGCGCCCCGGTGCATTTTTACGACCTATGGGAACCTCACAAATACCAAAACTAGTTAAAAAAATCGAGGCATTTGTGCAGTACGGCTCTCCGGTGTATTTATGTCTATCTACACTCTGGTGCCTTTTTACGACCTATTGGCACTGCACGAATATAGATACCAATTATAAATCTCAGTGCGTTTGTGTGATATTATGCACCGGGGCATTTTTTTGTCTATACGCACCAATGCATTTAGATGACCTATGGGAACTGCACGAATACCGATACCAATTATAAATCTCTGTGCATTTGTGTGATACTGCAGACCGAGGCATTTAAGAGTCTATACGCACCAGTGTATTTGTATGACATATTTTCACCACACGAATACTGATACCAATTATAAAGCTCGGTGCATTTGTGTGAAAGGACGCACCGGTGTGTTTCTATAAGTCTATGCACCAGCGCGTTGATACGACCTATGGGCACCGGTCAATTCCCAAGAACAATTATAACTACCTCATGCGTTGTATCACCAACACTACACCCGGTGTTGTTTTATACCTTAACGGCCCGGTGCATTCTCCTTATACCGCCTCGGGGTATCGTCCACAGGTACACACCAGTGCGTTAAATCCTGATAAGCACACCAATTAAAAAAGCATCCGTAATAACCTCTGGCTACCCATTTTTTTTTGGTTGTGTTGAATTTCCGTTAAAAGCTTCGCCAAAACCTCCGTAACCATAAACGGATGTGGTAGCATATGTTTTTTTGAAAATTTTAGCCAATTTTATAACACTAAAAACCTCCTTTATAACCTCCACTAGAGGGTCTTTTCCTTGTAGTGGAACAAGAGGATGGGACTAATGGGGCATATGGAAGTAGGTCTCATGGTGGTCATAAGACATATAGATATGACACAATCAAAGGAGGTATATTCTTGGATACTTCAAATAGGAGAGGTGATGGGCACGTACTATTTTAGTTCTGGTTCTGATAGGCACTATGATCATCATCATTATCACCCTTACAAGAGGAGTGATAGGGAGTACTTTCCAGATAAGTCTAATAAAGCTAAGCCACCTTCCTTCGATGGAGATTTTAAGAAGTCGGAAGATGCAGAGGCTTGGTTACTTGGCATGAAGAAATTCTTTGAGTTTCATAATTACATAGATAATATGAAGGCCAAAGTATCCATCTTCAGCCTGAAAGGTAAAGAAGATATATGGTGGGAATATGTGAAGCGGGTCAGATACATCAATACAAAATATTTGACTTGGCATGAATTCAATATACTTTTCAAAAAGAAGTATTTGTCACAAAGGTACTACGACAACAAAGCCAAAGAATTCTATGAGCTTAAAATGGGATTGATGACAGATGAGGAGTATTCAACTAAGTTCCTGGGCTATGTACCATATCTTAAGGATAGAAATAATAAATTTAATAGGTTTGTTCATGGATTTCCATTAGCATTTATAGATCGGATTGAGTATCATGAGCCTCAGTCACTTGAGGAAGTTATTGGGAAATTAAAGCATTTTTATGAACAGTGAAAGTGTAAGACAAAATCTTAGTAAGGATGGAAAGGGAAAGATAAAGGTAAATGTAAATGAAGCCAAAAATAAAAAGGCCTCATAATGCAGAGGAGAAATAAAATGTTGCACCTCACCATAATTTCAATGTAGCTAGACAGGGAAATGGGTAATAGCTTGGAGGGTGAAATAATAGAGGTGATGGTATAGGACAGTTGGAATGTTGGATATGTGGTAAGGAGCATCTCAAGAGATATTTTCTGCAGTATCAGGGTGGTAGGTCTCATATCTATAGTGCACAAGAGGCGCAGACTATTGGGTAGAGCATTCCTCGTATCTATGGAGTGTTGGATAATATGTAGGCAGATCATCATGCATCTATCATTGAGATGGACGGTAATATTTGTGATCAAGTTGTTTATATTTTGATTGATCTTGGATCTAATTATAGTTATGTTAACCCTGAATTTGTGGATATGTGTGGTTTGAATAAAAAATTGCATGCAAAATCTTGGTTACTGCAATTGTATACAGGTACCAAGAAGTGAGTTCATCATTGGGTAAGAGCTTGTGCATTTGAGTTGAATGGTATGTCTACATCAACACATTTGAACATATTTTCTTTGGGTTCGTATAGCATGATTTTGGGTATGGACTGGTTGTATCTTCATAGTACCAAAGTGGATTCTTATGACAAATCCATTGAGTGCTTAGATGATAATGGAGAGCAGAGAATATTATAGGGTAAGAATAAGGCAACATCAGTTAGGATGGCGAAAGCTATGCAAGCCAAGCATAGTCATAGGAAAGGGTGTGTGTTATTTGCAATGTAAATTACCAATGATGAAGGTAAGGAGGATAAGGATGCAAAGATATTGAATAGGTACTTGATCTTACAATAGTTTTAGGATGTGTTTCCGACAGAGATCTCAGAGTTGTCGCCTCGTAGATAAGTGGACTTCTCCGTTGAATTGGTGTTAGGGACAACACCAGCATCAAAGGCACCATACAGGATGAGCACTCCAGAGTTAGTAGAACTAAAGTTGTAGTTGAATGAAATTCTTGACAAGGGATACATTAGGCCAAGTGTCTCATCGTGGGGTGCACCAGTATTGATTGTGAAGAATAAGGATGGTACTCTTAGGTTGTGTATTGACTACAATAAGTTGAACAAAGTGAACATCAAGAATAGGTATCTGTTACCAAGGATTGATGACTAAAGGGAGTAGTATTGTTCTCAAGGATTGATTTGAGATTAGTATATCATTAGGTACGCGTTAAAGAAGATGAAATTCACAAGAAATCTTTCTGAACCAGGTACGGACATTATAGTTTGTTGTAGTTCCATTTGATTTCACTAATGCTCCAACTACTTTTATGTGCTTGATGAATAGTTTTTTCTATCCTTATATGGACAAGTTTTTTATTGTATTCATTGATGACATATTGATATAATCCAAGAATGAGGAAGAACACGTCGATCATTTAGCATAAGTATTGAGACTGTTGAGAGAGCATCAATTGTATACTAAGCTTAGTAAATGTAGTTTCTTTCAAACAGAGGTATATTACATGGGACATGTTGTTTCCAAAAAAGATAAGGGCTATCATGAAGTGGGAATCTCCTAGAAATGTGGATGAGGTAAGATCATTCATGGGGCTAGAAGGCTACTATAGGAGTTTCATCAGCAAATTCTCTCGCATTACATATCATATTATGTCATTGCATATGAAAGGTAAGAAATTTGAATGGACAAAGGAATGTGCAATCAATTTTGAACAGTAGAAGCAATTGTTGACAAATGCTCTAGTGTTAAAGATTGTAGACCCGGACAAAGAGTTTTTAGTGTGTACATATTCTTGCAAGATAGAAATTGGTGGAGTCCTTATGCAGGAAGGACATGTAGTATGCTATGAATCACTGAAACTGAATGAGAATAAGCAGAACTATCTGACACATGATCTTGAGTTACCAACGATCATTCATGCATTGAATACATTATCTTCTTGGCGGGAAGTTTGTATTTATGAGTGATCACAATGGGTTCAGATACTTGTTTTACCAACCAAATTTGAATTTCAGACAAGCAAGATGGTTAGCCATGATCAGTGAGTTCGATTTTGAGATCAGGTACATCAAGGGAAAAGAGAACAGGGTTGCAAATGCTTTTAGTAGGTGGATATAGGTAAACCACATTACAACTATGAGTTCCTATGGGACAAAATTACAACATCAGATTGTTGGGTGTGTGCTATATTCTTTTCAAGAATATCTCTAGGCGAGAAGTGGGGGGTAAGAGAGGGACGACGAACCCCCATACGCTTGTGTTGGGTGCAGCACCCTGAGAAATTTGTTTGGACCCTATATTAGGTGGGAAGACCTGTCTGTGGTTTTGTACATGGGTTTGCACATGGTTTTTGGCATGATGGTTTTCTGACCATGGTATTCTTTAGATCCTATCAAGGGAACTGCATTTATGTTCTAATCCAGGGTTAATGGATTGGGGTTTATGAATTTTTCAGCATGTATATATGTGTTGTAACATTGAAAGGAATATAATGAAAAATCAAGTTGGTAGTCCCAATTTTGGGATCCAGGGGAAAATTTATGTGTATATATGTTTTATGTTTTATGCTCTCGCTATTTTTTTATTTTTTGTTTTAAGAGTTCGTTTGCAGATAATTTATTTACAGGGTTAAAACCTACTTGGATTTTAGAGGCAGGTCAGCAGGATGACAGGTATAGAAGGCTCATGCACTATTTACAATAGAGTACAGGTATAGGTACAGGTGCACAGGATGTGGAGTATCATCTCTCAACAGATGGCTTGATCAAATTTAGGGACAAAATATATTTTCCATATATTAGTGAGATCAACAAGATTATCTTGAGGGAGTTCCATGCGAAACCATATTCAAGTCACCCGGGATACCATAAGACACTGACGGTATTAGAGAAGTTTTACTATTGGTCGAATTTGAAGAAGAATGTGGCAAAGTTTGTGGCTATATGTTTGGGTTGTCAATAAATAAAGGTAGAGTGTAAACATCCAGGTGTACTAATACAACTGAGTGTGATTCCAGAGTGGAAATGGGAGGTCATTTCCATGGATTTCATTACAAGTTTTTTTAGGACATCTAGACAACATGACTTGATAATGGTTGTGGTGGATAGGATGACTAAGGTATCACACATCATTCCAGTGAAGGCTACGTATTCAGTTAGGGATGTGGCACAGGTGTTCATCAAAGATGTGGTCAAATTGCATGGTGTTCCAAAGAAGATTGTGTTAGATAGGGATCCAAAGTTCACTTCCAAGTTCTGGAAGGAGTTGTTTGCAGGTTTAGGTACAGATTTGGCCTTTATTACAACTTATCATCGATAGAAAAATGGATAGACAGAGAGTGTCAACAAGATATTGGAGGACATGTTGAGGATGTATGTGATGCATCAACATAGGAGATGGCAGGAGTACCTTCCATTGGTTTAGTTTTCCTACAACAATGGTTACCAGGATTCACTGAGGATGAGTTTGTTTTAGGCATTGTATGGGTGGAGTTACAATACTCCTATTAGTTGGAGTGATCCAGTGAATAGGGTATTGATTGGACTGGACATCTTAGGAGAAATGGAACAGGAAATGTAGGTAATCAAGAAGAATCTAAAGGTAGCACAAGACAGGTAGAAAATATATGCATATTGGAGCAGGCTGTTTAAGGAGTTTCATGTTGGGGAACATGTGTACTTGTGCATCAAGCCCAAGAATAGCTCCTTGTGGATTGGATCGTGTACCAATCTGGCAACTCGGTTTTATGGATATTTCAAGATTCTTGAAATTATTGGACCAGTAGCCTATTGACTTGCACTACCTCCTACAACGAAATTCCATGATGTTTTACATGTATCATTTCTTAAGAAGTATGTTAAAAAAATTTATCATGTGATTTTCTAGTTTGTATTGCAAGTGGAGCCAGAAGGATAATTCCAGTTGGAACCGCAGTGTATATTTCAGAGAAATATGCTCATGCTCTAAAACCGACAAATCGAGCAAGTTAAAGTGTAATGGAAGAAATTTGGACCCAATGAAGCTACATGCGGATCAGATGTGGGCTATGTATCCTTCCTTATTCGTTATTTGAGTGAATGTTTTGACATGTGTTTTGGTATATGTTTGGGTATATGTTTGATATGATGTTTTGGTATATGTACATATGTATATGGATGTAAATACCACTATGAGCTATGTCATAAATATCCAATAAGAGGAATGGTGTCATGTCATTTTGGTTGTCATGTTGTTATGGTTTTCATGTTGGTTTACTTCTCAGTAGGTTGATTATTGTAAATACTGCAACGAGCTAAGTTATAAATCTCCATTGGCAGTATGTTTTTCTTACAACATTCTTGTTATTTATATGTGTCATTGAAAAATGAGGGCAGTTTTCACCCAAGGGGGGAGGGTTCTGGACAACCCTAGTGAAAATTCCATGTAATAAAATTTAATAAAGGAAAAATAATGTTATGAAACCAGCTCCAAAAATAGAAGAAAAGAGAGATCAATGCCTTAGAAATCAGCCACTTCGAGGGGGCAACCTCCAATACATTACATAATTGAACAATTCTTGGATGATACAAATGACCAAAACCTCCTTCTATATATAGGATTCCATGGGCCTACAATATAATCCTAGCTGACCTAACAATAACAATGTAAGGGCACAATAATAAGAATATTGGGGTTACAGGAGTGAAACAATAACAATAAGGGGGCTACACTAATAACAATAAGGGACTAAACTAGTAATATAGGGATCTAACATGCCCCTCTCCTTCAAAAAAAGTTTTGTCCTCAACGCTTGAGTAACTCTGGGTGCTTCTGTATAAAATTCTCATCCTCCCATGTAGAATCTTTAGTGGGTAAGTTCTTCCACTTGATGAGATACTCTGAAATTGATTGATTTCGTAGCTATCGGGTTCTTGTTTATGTGACCGCTTCAGGTTCCAATATGATTTTTCCTCCCTCATCAAGTTCTGGAAATATTTTTTGAATTGGAATATTTTCACCTATAACCTTCTTTAACATGAAACATGGAAAACTGGATGCACTTGCGAAGAAGCAGGAAGCTCCAATTTGTATTCCATAGTACCAATCTTTTGCAACACCTTGTAAGGACCATAGTACTTTGGCGATAATTTACTATCCTTCTTAACTTGCTTGAGGGACATTTGTTTGTATGGTTGTAGCCATAAAAATACACAGTCTCCTACATCAAAACTTATCTCGTTGTGATGTTGATATGCCTATTGTTTCATTCGATTTTGTGCCAAATTTAGGTTATCCTTTAAGATTTGGAGGACTTCTTGTTGATGCTCGATGTGATCTTCCACTACTTGAACCTTAGAATTTTCTCTTAAAGATGATGTGATAAATAGCTTTCTGTAAATAATTTCCTTTGACTGGACGAATTTCAAAAGCAATGGGTCTTCCTTCTTGCATTAAAACAGCAACAATTCCATTTCCTGAGGCATCACATTCCACAATAAAGGTTTTTGTGAAGTTTGGCATAGCTAAGACAGGTGCTAGGCACATTGCCTCTTTAAGATGTTCAAAGGCCTTAGTTTCTTCAGGAGTCCATGAAAATGCATCTTTATTCAATAATATTGTTAGAGGTGCTGCTATTCTCCCATAATTCTTAACAAACTTGTGATAATACCATGTTAAACCAATAAATCCTCGCAACTGCTCTATGGCTATGGGGACTTTCCATTCCTTAATGGCTTTAATTTTTTTAGGGTCTACCTTAACGCCCTCGTGAGATAAAATATGACCCAGATATTCCACCTCTTATACTCCAAAGAAACATTTGGATGATTTTGCATAAAATTGTTTCTCCTGCAATAGTTTGAGCACCCTGTCAACATGTTGAACATGATCTTTCCAAGACCTACTGTAGATTAGTATATCATCAAAAAATACTAGCACAAATTTTCTAAGGAAGGGTTTAAAAATGGAATTCATCAACCCTTGAAATGTAAAAGGTGCATTGGTAAGGCCAAAAGGCATGACCAAAATTCATAATGACCCTCATGAGTTCGAAATGTTGTTTTCGGAATATCTTCAGTCTTCATTCTAATTTGATGATATCTTGAACGAAGATCCAACTTGGTAAAATAAATTGCTCCATGTAATTCATCCAATAATGTAGAAATTATATACAAGATGCATGTGTATATCCATATTCGCCTAATCTAACAATATTTATCTTCTTGCTAAATACATAATCCTTCCACTGTTAATCTTTTGTGGAAATTTAAAAACTCAATTGTCAACACATGAAGCAATAAAAAACAATCGCACATAACACAATTGTTTAACGGGAAATCCTGAAGCTAAAAACCACAACTATCATATATTATGTATCATGGAGATCATGTAACAATGTCATACAAAACTTAGTACATCAAGCTCTCAGTACAATCAATCGTCACACACTAATCGAAGAATCAGAATCCATGCATTGATTTCTTGCCACCTCGATAGCCTCGCTCCACCGCACAATCCCTGCCGAAGAAGACCCCCGAATGAATTTGAATCTACCTTGATTGCATTGCACAACTCATTGGCAACTCCAATGTGTGTGTGATGCAATCAATGTATCACTATAGTCACAACAGATAGTCTATCTTGCCCTTTCACCTATCTCTCCACTAGGTCTCCACTGAAACTTCCATGCACTGTAGTTAACTGCTATATTTTTTAGTTGATTAATGAGTTATTATTTGTGAATTAATTAACTAATTAATTCACTCCACTCTCACTAGTGTATCATTCAGTTAGACTAGATACAACTAGCTCAACTGAGTCTAACTCACTTTAACTGAGTTAAACTGAATACAACTCCATGAACTACTCTTCCAAATCTGTCATAACTTTGCCACTTCAGTTCTAACTGAGTCCTCCATGCATGAACCACCAGTAAACCCTAGGAATTGCGTAATTCCTTCAGCCCACTGATTTTCCAAATCTGTGCACTGAAATTAAGTGCTCCAAGATAATAAGTTGTTGTTTATTGTCGGATTATTATTAAGAGCTAATAATAATCGACACTTCTATTTTTAGATCGACGATCTATAAATAGACTTCGCCCAATATTCTAAAAATAGAATTTCATCTATTTTTCCAACTTGACCAACCATCCACAAATAGCATCCTGCAACTTCTGAAATATGATCACCATGTCTAAAAATATACATAGTCTAAAAATAGACTTACACCTAAAAATAGCCTGTGGGCCCACTTAGTGAAGGTGATTAATTTTCACTAAGCTCATCATCTTGTTGAATCTCAACACTCCCTCTCAACAAGATAAGGATTATCCTTCACCCCGATCCTGCCTCTATGGTATTCGAATTTGCTCCTGGTGAGCACCTTCGTTAGAATATCTGCATCCTGATCTTCCATAGGAATGTACTGAAGCAACATGATCTTCCGATACACACAATCTCTGATATGATGATACCGGATATCAATATGTTTAGATATATCATAAAACATGGGATTAATCGAGAGTTTAATGCAACTCTGATTATCACAATGTATCACTGTAGGATCTAAATGTGAACCGAAAAAACTGACGAGGATCTTCCTCATCCAGATAGCGTCACATGCAGCTTGACTTGCTACCATGTATTCTAATTCCGCTTAACTGAGTGCCATGGATCTTTGTTTCCTTCTGTACCAATAAACTGTTGTAGATCTGATACTGAAAACCCCTCCTGATGTGCTCTTTCTGTTCGTTGGGTTGCCTGCCCAATCTGCATCCATGAAGCCATGCAACTTCACCTCATCCGTCTGTCTGTACCATAAGCCATACTCAGATGTGCCCCTAAGATATCTCAGGACATGCTTGCCTGCCTTCCAAAAGAGCTTGGTAGGCTTAACCATCGCTTGTGAAAGTTGGTTCACCAGATAGCATATGTCTGGTCTTGTATTAACTAAATACATTAGCGAACCCACCAATTGTCGATAAACAGTGGCATCCACTACCTCTGCCGATGTAGCATCCTCTTTCCTCCAATTTCTTGGAAGAGGAGTATCAATAGGCTTGCATCCTTGCATGTGAAACTTCTCCAGTATCTCCCGAGCATATTTTCCTTGAGACACAAATAGTTCACCTTCCCACTGCCATATTTCCAATCCAAGGAAATAATGAAGGAGGCCCAAATCCTTCATCTCAAACTCCTTTGCAAGATCTGCCTTGCATGAGTGTATCAACTGCTCATCACCTATTAGTATTAAATCATCAACATAAATAATAATGATTAAAAGCTTACCCTCAACCACAATTTGATACAGGTTTGCATCCGCCTCACTCTTGGTGAAGCCAAGTCCAGTGAAATAGTTGTCGATCCGTGTGTACCAAGCACAAGGTGCTTGTTTCATCCCATACAATGCTCTTTTGAGTCTGCACACATGCGACTCATTGCTGAAGATCTCAAATCCTTCAGGCTGCTCAATTTACACCTCTTCCTCAATGATCCCATTAAGGAACGCAGTCTTCACATCCATCTGATGAATGTCCCAAACCATCTGCGCTGAGAGAGCAAGGATGGTCCTTATGGAAGAATACCGTGTGACAAGTGCAAAGGTTTCTTCATAATCAATCCCCTCGATCTTTGAGAAGCCCCGGGCAACAAATCTTGCCTTTTACTTCTTGACGCTCCCATCAATAGCTTGCTATACCTTGTAGATCCATGTTGATCCTACAACTGATTTTCCCACCGGCCTTGGAACAATCTCCCAAGCACTGTTTTTGAAAATGGAGTCATACTCCTCCACCATGGAATCTACCCATGTGGGCTCCTACACTACTTCTTCAAAAGAAGATGGCTCTGTCACAATACACTTTCTCATAAGAGCCACATATCCAGTAAATCGGTTAGGTGACTATCTCTTTTTGCGTTGTGATGTAGGTACTCCTACATTCTGTGCTGCATCAAGCTTCAGTCTCTCAGCTTCTGTGGTACGCTTTCTGCCTTGTCTGATGTTTGGTTCTACATGAGTGGACTCCTCCACTCCATGAATCTCCTCCTATGGTTGATCCACATCTAGAGGCTCATCTTTGGGAACAAGAAGTTCCTCCTCTGCATGTAAGTGTAGCTCCCTCTCAAGTGACAACTTCATGGCTTTCACCTCATTGAATTTTATATCCTGTCGCACTACAGTCATCCAACTGTTTGGAAAATACACATGATAATTATGGGGTGTTTCTGTGTACCCCACAAATATCCCAACTTCTGCAGTCGGCTCCAGCTTCTTCCTGGCGTCCTTTGTCGCATGAATGTAAACAGATGAGCCAAAAATATTCAAATGAGAAATATCAAGCTTCTTACCAGTAAAATATTCTCTAGGTGTACTCATTCCAAGTACTCTATGAGGACAACGGTTTTCAACATAAACCGCAATGTTGCATGCTTCCACCCACAAGTGCATCGGTAGGCCCTAGTCATGTAGCATAGCTCGTGCAGCATTCACGATCATTCTGTTCTTCCTCTCTGTGACCCCATTCTGTTGTGGGTTATGAGGTGTTATAAGTTCTCTTCAAATTCCTTATTTTCTACAAAATTCTTTGAATTCGCCTGAGATATATTCACCACCATTATCGCTCCATAGGGCCTTCACTTGCTTCCCTGACTCCTTCTCCACCAATGCTTTAGACTCACAGAAATTTGGGAATGTTTCGCTCTTCTTTTGCATGAAGAAGATCCAACATCTACTAGAATAGTCATCAACAAATATAACATAATACCTGTGTTTTGTTTTTGAAGCAACCGAGAAAGGTCCACACACGTTTGTGTGAATTCTCTCCAGGATCACCAAAGCAGGGTTCTCCTTCTCATGAAAGGTGGTCTTCACAAAATTACCCATAGTACATCCCTTGCACTGATCTGACTGTGTAAGAGTACCCTTGGGAAGTCCAGTAGAAATCTGCTGCAAAATCTTCAAAGCGCCATGGTGAAGATGGCCCAATCTCCTATGCTATAATTCGCCCTCATCCTGGCTCACCACTTCTTCTGCTTTGCCTATCATTGTTGTGCAACCATCTACCTCCACCTTGTAGAGATTCTTAACTTGAATCCCTATCCTCTTGGTTTGACCTGTTGTTTTATGTCATAGGAAAGCTTTTCCCTCGCTGAAAACAACGTCATAACCTCTGTCTTCCAACATTTCAACAGAGACTAAGTTCTTCTTCAGACCTAGAACATGCATCACATCTTTCAATATAAATGGATTACCTGACTCCCTCTCAAAGGTAATTTTCCCAATGCCGGTTGCACTGTATCGACCATCTTCGCCCATCTCTATATGCATTTGGAGATCCTTCTCCTCCAAGTCACTAAACAACTCTTTGTCTCCCGTCATATGGAAAGACACACCATTATCAAGATACCACACCGATCCCATTGAGCTTGAAACCAAGCATGTGATTAAAGAGAAATCAAGTTCAAATTGCGAGGCTAAGGCCTCTCCAGCTACAGCTCCATCAGCCTTCTTGTTCTTCTTCTTCTGTGGGCAATTAGTGGTGAAATGCCCATGTTTGTGACAGTGAAAACACTTCACCTTAGACAAATCATGCTTCTTGCCTTTAGCTTCAGATTTTGGATGGGATTTCTTCCCCTTCCCTTTCCATTCTTTGGTAGCCAAAGCGCAATTCTCTTCATCTTCACTCTTCGATGAAGAGCCATCCCTGGTACTTCGCCTTATCTCCTCCTGCACAAGATCCTACCAAAGTTGCTCCAATCCATTGACAGAGTCTTCGTAGCTATGCCAACTCTTCAGAAGCCTAAGGAGAGCCAAGATCACCAAGTCTTCATCATCAACATTATCCCCACACTTCCCAGTTCATCCCTACAGTGGACAAACTTCGTGAGATATTTTGGAATACTATCGCCCTTCTCCATTTTTATTTTTATGAGCTTATCTTTCAACGCCAACTTCCTCTGGTCGCTGCTTCTTTGGAACAAATCTATCAAAGCCTTCCACATTGCAAATGGAGTGGCTTTCCTATGAAGGCTGGACACAATATGGTCCTTCACACCTTCCAACAGAATTCTTCTTGTCTTTGCTACCTTCTTTTTCCATGCATCAAGTAATGCAACATCGCTAGATCCCGGTTTAGGAACATCACTATCGATGAACTCCTTCAGTCCATTATATTCCAGCACTGCCTCCATCCTATCCTTCCAGGCTATGTAATTTGACCTGCCCTCAAGGGCATACTCCAATCGCAACCCATTGAAATACATTTCAATGTATACTCAACCGTCACACCAAGAAATTTCTGCAACAAATTCGAATTGTCCACCAGCACAAACTCAACAATTCTTCACAATTGAAATCTTCAAGAATTAACACTACTCTGATACCATGTATAAATTATATACAAGATGCATGTATATATCCATATTCTCCTGATATAACAATATTTATCTTCTTTCTAAATACAGAATCCTTCCACTGTTAATCTTTTGTGGAAATTTAAAAACTCAATTGTCAACACATGAAGCAATAAAAAACAATCGCACATAACACAATTTTTTAACGGGAAAGCCTGAAGCTGAAAACCCCAACTATAATATATTATGTATCATGGAGATCATGTAAATATCTCATACAAATCTTAGTACATCAATCTCTCAGTACAATCAATCGTCACACACTAATCATAAGAAATCTGCAAATCCATGCACTGATTTCTTGCCACCTAATAGCCTACCTCCACCGCGCAATCCCTGCTAAAGAAGACCCCTAAATGAATTTGAATCTACCTTTCTTGCACTGCGCAATCCTCATTGGCAACTCCAATGTGTGTGTGGTGCAATCAATGCATCACTATAGTCACAACGGATAGTCCATCTTGCCCTTTCACCTACCTCTCCATTGGGTCTCCACTGGAACTGACATGCATTGTAGTTAACTGATATATTCATTCAGTTGATTAATGAGTTATTATTTTTTAATTAAATAACTAATTAATTCACTCCACTCTCACTAGTGTATCATTCAGTTAGACTAGATACAACTAGCTCAACTGAGTTTAACTCCATTAACTGAGTTAAACTGAATAACAACTCCATGAACTACTCTTCCAACTCTGTCATAACTTTTCCACTTCAATTCTAACCGAGTCCTCCATGCAATCTCCACCGCAAACCCTAGGGACTTTACTTCCTTCACCCCACCGATTTTCCAACAACTGTGACATCGAAATTAAGTGCTCCAAGAGAATAAGTTGTTGCTTATCGTTTGATTATTATTAAGAGCCAATAATAATCGACACTTCTATTTTTAGATCGACGATCTATAAATAGACTTTGCCCAATATTCTAAAAATAGAATTTCATCTATTTTTCCAACTTGACCAGCCATCCAAAAATAGCATCCTGCAACTTCTGAAATATGATCACCATGTCTAAAAATAGACATAGTCTAAAAATAGACTTACACCTAAAAATAGCCTGCAGGCCCACTTAGTGAAGGTGAATTATTTTCACTAAGCTCATCATCTTGTTGAATCTCAACAAATAATTCATCAATCATAGGAATGGGAAAATTATCTTTAATGGTGAGCTTATTGAGCTCCCTATAATCTGGACACATGCGCCATGATCCATACTTCTTGTGCACCAATACTGCTAGAGCAGAGAAAGAACTTTGACTAGGTTGAATTATACCAGCCTCTAACATTTCTGCAATCATACGTTCAATTTCGCTCTTTTGGACATAAGGATATCTATAAGGCTGATGTTTGGAGGAACACTTCCTGGAATCAAATGAATAGCATGATCATGATCGCAAATAGGTGGGAGCCCTTTGGGAGTTTCAAACACCTTGGAATGATTGTCCAAGGCTTTTTGGAGATCTGCAGAAATAGATGATTTTGATGTTGGAACCTCTAGTGAGCATAATTGTGCAATTACACCTCATTGTTCTTTCTTTAGAAGCTTTGTCATGACATTAGAGCTTATCATCTTTCCTGGCTTCCCTATGATACCTCGTAATTTGATTTCCTTTCCTTTCGAAAAAAATTTCAAGAAAAGTTCTTGAAAATTAAAAGCTACCACCTCTAAATATTGTAACCATTGTACTCCTAGTACAACATCAAGACCTCACATTGGGATGGAAAGCATTGAACTATTCAATACATATTCCCCCATGGCTAGCTTGATATTATGGAATTTTCCAGAGCAATTTATAGCTCCTCCATTTGCAACCATCACTTGACATTCGTGGCCGGGTATAGGAAACAATTCAATTCTCTGCCATTCCTTACAATGAACAAAATTATGGGTACTACCTGAATCAATCAACACTATTACCTTTTTCTTCTTGATATGTCCTTCTATCTTAAGAGTTTGAGGAGTGGTAATTCCTACCAATGCATTACATGATATGGCCGGACTCATTTCTTCCTCTTCTAGGGTTGGTTCTCGGTGTATACCCTCTTCTTTTGAAAATTCTTATTCACTTTCTTCTTCCTCTTCACAATTTATGTAAAATAATTTCTTCTCAGCACACTTATGACCTTCAGTGTATTTTCTATCACAACTATAGCAAAGCCCTTTTGCTCTTTTTTTCTTCCAATTGTTGTGGTGTCAACCATTTAGGTTGTGGAAATCTAGGAGTAGCAACACTTCCCTCTTTATAGAAGTGAGCGGTAGGCTTCCTTGTCGCCATAATTTTACATTCAATTTTTCTTGCCAACCTGAATGCCTTCTCCAATGAATCAGGTTCCAAAACATGAACTTCATGTTGGATGTTATCCTTTAAAGTCCCTACGAAGGCATCAATCAAAGTTCCTCCGGAACATCCCTACTCCGTATTCAATTTTTGGAAGTTCTCAATGTGCTCCCCCACTAAACCCTTTTGTTTGAGATTTATCAATTGGCTAAAGAAGGTGTTGTTGTTCGTATCCTCATAATGTGCTATCATTTCCTCCGTAAAAATTGACCAAGTGACAATTTTTTTATGGGAGCAAAGCCATTGATACCATACAAATGTATTTTTTTTCTAAATGTAAATTTTCAATGCGTACCTTTTGTGTGTTTTTCACATTATTGAGATCAAAATATTGCTCCATCTATAGTATCCATGTTACGGGATCCTTGCCATCAAACTTCCTCATATCCATCTTTGGAATATGGTGGTTCTTCCATCCAACATTATAGTTTATGAAATCACTCTTAACATTTATTTTATTCTCATCATGAGTTTCCTCTACTATCTTTTCACCATTAGGAAAAATTTCTTGTATCAACTTTGCCAAACCTTCGATGTCTACTTTTATATCATTCTTCATGTTTTCCATTTTTTCATCGATCTTAGCTTCCATGTCATCCCTCTTAGCTTCCATGCCCACTTCCATGCCTTCCATATTATTTTTCAAACCATTCATCTTAGCTTCCATTCCTTTCTTCAAACCATCCATCTTAGTTTCCATGCCTTTCTTCAAAACTTTCATTTCATTTTTTGTTTCTCTTTGCAATAGCGAAATTTGGTGCACTTGCTCTTGTAATTTTGATATCTCATGTTGTGTTTCTTCGTCTCCATGAGTCATAGTAGAGCCTTCTGAAGGCTTAATGGGTGTTGAATTATTTTTAGGGGGAATTTTAGAACCCAATACTGATATCTATTCTTCAGTATGCCCTTGGAATAAATTCAAACTAATATTTTTTTTTCAAACGAGACTTATGTAATTCGAAAAAATACACACCTTTTTCTTGCTTTTGAGGAGCTTGATATTGAAACTGAATTATCTCTATGATTTCGGATCTTAAATATTTGAAATTCGGCCCTGAAGTAGCCCTCTGAATCATCTTTCGAATTCCATAGGTCTGACCTTATTTGGATTCTTCAAGACAAAGTTATGCCCAATCTCCCATGATGACCTAATTATGCACCCATTCAGTAGAGTGAACTTGTACGACTTGCCACGTGTCACTGTTTCCTCCTTTAGTTATGAAATTGATATACTGAAAACTACAATTCATTTACTTGCAGCCACTTTTTACCGAATCTCAATCCGACACTCAAAGAGAGAGAGTTATGAATTTTTTTCCACGGTTTCCTCTTTGAGATGAAATTTGGGAGCCTGAAAAAATCCTAACTTCCACAGATCATATCTCCAAAAATATTGCATACCAAGATCTAAAATTTTTACAGGAGGTTCTTCAGGATTTTGGATTCACTCTGTGAAAATTTCAGCTTTTGAAACCTCATAGAAAAATATTTATAGCGAAAATTCCACGATGGCATGTTTAGGTTAAATTCAGGAGCCTGCAAAAAGTCCTAACTTCCACAAATCATATCTTCGAAACTATTGCGAACCAAGCTCTGAAATTTTTTGAAGATGTTCCTCAGGATTTCTTCTTTGCACTCTAAAAATTTTAGCTTCTAAAGCTTCGTAGAAAAAAAATTATATCGAAAATTCCACGATGACCTATTTGGAGCAGCGAAACCCTATAATCTAAAGCTTTGATACCAAATGTTATGAAACCAGCTCCAAAAATAGAAGAAAAGAGGGATCAATGCCTTAGAAATCAGCCACTTCGAGGGGTAAACCTCCAATACATTACATAAATGAACAATTCTTGGATGATACAAATGACCAAAACCTCCTTCTATATATAGGAGTCCATGGGCCCATAATATAATCCTAGCCGACCTAACAATAACAATGTAAGGACACAATAATAACAATATTGGGGTTACAGGGGTACAACAATAACAATAAGAGGGCTACACTAATAACAATAAGGGACTAAACTAGTAATATAGGGACCTAACAAATAATAACCACAAATTATGGGACACTTTTTCCAAGTTGAATGTTGGGAAAAAAAATCCTAGTGTGGGTGTTCATTTAGTTTATTATGGCTAAGGAAATCAGTAAAGGTAGTGGAAAAGGATTTGGAAAGGAAAAATGACATTTTTGGAAATTTATTTATGAAAATAATGGAAATTAGAAGAAAAGGAAGGTGAAAGGTCACAAGTTTCATGTGAGGAGGAAAATGAGGGAAAATAATGGAAATGAAGCAAATAGAGGCCTCATTGATAACAAGGCTTCTGAGGATCAGTTGGTACCCTTTTTCAGTTCAATTTTGGAGCTCTCTCTCTATTCTCTCTCTCTCCCACTCTTGGACACTTGGAGTTTTCTTGTAGCATTTCATCTTTGGATCAAGAAAGGCAAAGAAGGCAAAGACGAAGAAAATATCAAGTAAAGAAGAGCAGGATCAAGCAACTACAACGGATTTACTTATAGGTATCGATTTGCATGTATGATTTCCTTTCTCAATTTGGCATGCATAGTTATGCATATGTCTTCTTGGTACTCCTATTTTCATTGGCATGGGGTTTTACAGGTGTGACAATGTTCTTCAACCTTTTCTTTCCATTTCCGTATAGCCATGGTATGATGTGGTTTTCATGTTTGGTTGATCTGGATTGTCGGATGGACTCGAAGTTGAGAGGGGTAGTCTCTAGATTTTTCACAAGGCCTAGGAATATTGGGACAAGATGCATGGTAAAGCCTAGATGTGGACACCTTGATTGATCCTAGGAATCCCTTTATCGATGAATGATGGGATACACGGGAAAGCTTAGTGGTGTTACCCTTGATTGGGCCTAGGAATCTCGGGTTGGGATACACGGTAAAGCCCAAAGGGTGGAGACCTCGTAGGCCTAAGAATCCCTTGACCGCTAATGGTGGGATACATGGTAAATCCAAGAGGTTGAGATGGACAAATTCTTCATGGTTTATGTGGAGATATCCGATGGCATCCATTCTTTTTTATGACTTAGTGATACGATGAGGATTGTGGTAAAGCCTGGCTCTATTTATGAGGGTGAGGTGGTTTAGCCTTAGGAAGCCCTAGTTGGTTCTTTTGGTTTTAACCCACATTCATGCTTGGAATATGGCACAGGGGTGATTGGCTGAAGAGAGATTTTGCTAAGCCAATATATGTTCGGGTGGAATGTGGCAATCCCATACCGTGTTGGATTTTGCATTCATCAATAATAGTCTCTTCTCCTTGGTATTTTATGTGTAAATGTACTATCTTATATGTGGATTCTATGGTTGTTGTATCTTTAGTATTTTTGTTGGTTATATGGTGGTTATGAGCATGTTTTATGACAATGATGATGTATGGCTCTCATCATGTTTTGATTTGTAAATAAATGAACAATGAATATATGACCTAATAGATGATAATGCAGCTAATGTGATAAGGCACCAAAGTTTCTTAGAAATTACCATATAAGTATGAGACCCCTATGCTCAAATCTATTGTTTGAACCTATAGAATGCATATTTGTGACATGTTTGATGAAATGTCTGTCATGGCTAGTAGGGGTCTAGTCAAGTCTTTGCTCAAGTAATTGCATTTGTATCATTATTTCGTTGTTATCTTTCATTGTTGAAAGTTTCATGGAGTTATGGGCAATGACGCATGCTCATGATGTGCAAGTGACTGGAGGTTTCCATTCGCATTCTTTCCCATATCAAGGGAGCGACTGAGAGATTGATGCACTAAAAGGTCAGTTTGTCTCAAGGGCTAGCCTCCTATAAGGTTTGGATGGCTCGTATGTGTCTTGTATCAAGTGCAAAGGTTTGTGTTGTTGTGTCTCGTCGATTCCACTTCCTCAACTGACACATCGGGAGTTGAATCATATCATAATAAATATTTGTCACATGTTTACCCTGGTTGGCCGGTTACTTGGGTAGATGTGGGAGGACGATGTTACATGTTCCTTGGACCTTTTGACCAAGATGTTTCTTCTTTGACCAAGGGATTTGGCTCTTGAGGTTCTAGAATGAGATACATAAAGGCATTTGCTCTGAACTCCATATTTGCTTTTGATTGTGAAACCATAACTCTAGCTTCTTCCTCTAACCATGTCTATTTCATCAACAAATTAAATCAGTCTTGGCAAGTTTGAAACCACTTCCATATCATGCTTATACTACACTTTCTCTTGAATAATTAGGTACCCAAATTTTACTTCCCCAACATATTTTAGTCCACTTCCTTATTATATAATGTAAATGTTTGTTAGACCCAATATTAATACATTATATATATAATCGATTTATAATTTATCTCATCCCATCTACTAAATAAACACATAATATTAACCAAATCCTTATTAAATTAAACATACACTACATGAACCATATTAATGCTCTCTCATCTATTCAAATTTATTTGAAATAAATTTTTTATTATTTAATTACTTTCACCCAAAAATAATAATAATAATAATAAATAAAATAAAATAAAATAAATCCTCAAACCTCAAACCTATAATCTCAATTTCACAATACCACAAATTATGCTCACTACTTGAACCTCTAAACTATCTCCACCAATTTGAAAAACTTAATTCCATTTAATATATTTTTAAATTTAATAAAATAAAATTCTCTTCCACTAGTGGTGGAAGTCAATCACTTTCCAAAAACCTGTCCCATTCTTTTGAAAGTCTTTTCAAATTCATTTGAATACCATATCCATAGTCCATTTTTCATGATAGAAGTGAACCAAATTCTTTGGGAATGGGTAAATTGCAATGGAATTTTCTTTTAAAGCATTGATGCACGTTTGACCCCATATTTCTCTTTACCTCGGAATCTATTTATAACACAAAAATATTCAATGTCATCTTTAGTGAATTTCAAATGTACTATGATGGATGTCATTTGATTGAATTTCAATGTACTATCATCACAACGGTACCATCTCTCTCATCTAATAACCCTTAAGATGGTTTAAGTTATTTTAAATATTACTATAATTAAAAATATGTTGAATAATATTTAAGAATGGTTTAAGTATTTTTAAAAATGATTATAATTAATATAATTATTTTTCACTAAATATATAAAATATAATAATATTTTAAAAATTAATATAAGTATGTTGTAAATTGTATTATTTTTTGGTGAAATTTTTTAATTTTTTTTATAATGAATAATACATATATAAATGTTAATAATTTTGTTAGTCAAAGATATTTTAGGTGTATAATATATGTATGTTTTTGTAGACTTAGCAATCAAATTGCTAGGTGAAGGTGGGTCTTTTGTCTCACAAACAAGAGAGTGTCATATACCAATTTAGTGTCTTGCTTAGCCATGATCTTCAAATTAGATAATAATAATAATTGTATAGTATTTAAGATTATTAATATTTTTTATAAAAGAAATTGAATGTATTACTAAATTTTTGTTAAGTTATATATTTATATATTATAAAGTGATAAAAAGAATGGAATAAAGATAGTGCATTGAGGTTTTGCATCGATTTAATTTTATAGTTTATTAATTAGGATATATAATTCACATATAATAATTTAGCTTCTTTATTAATTGCATAAGTTGATTGTAACAAAGTTTTAAAGAAAAAATTATTTCTCAAAAGGTGCTTGGATTTATTTTTAAATAAAAAATTTGGCGGGAAATAACAACTATTTTAGATATATGCAACAATCAATAAATTACATATATTGAAAACTCTTAGTTTAATATAGGATTAAGACATCTAGAAATCAGCAAAACTAAAGTCTAGATCAAAATATTTAATTTTATTTATTTATTTTTTATCATGGTGAATAGGTAATTTTTAGACTAATCTCTAAAGGCTCTCGCCCTAATTATGGGGTTGAGAGAGCCAGGGATTACTAACTTTCTCGTAGTTACGTGAGTGGTTTTGTGCCTTAAACGCTATCATATAATTATAATCATTTTGTAAAATACTTTCGTGTTATCAATATATATGCTCGTTTTGAAGTCATTAATTAAAAAGTGACATATGCTAGTTTTGAAGTCCTTAATTAAAAAGTGGCATAGAGATGATTCTTATTTTAATTGTAGACAAATTGATATTTTTTGCATGTTTTTAGGTTATATAGTTGATATATTTTTGTCATGTTTTTAGGTTATATAGTTGGTATTTTTTTTTTTGTCATGTTTTTAGGTTATATACTTGTACTGAGAATTATTGAAACTAGATTTGGTATATCTAGCAATATATTTTTTGGATTTTTTTTTAAATTTGTTATATATGAAATGATGAAGATTTTAATAGCCTTTTCATTTAAAGGAATTTGATAGTGTATTTAAGTTATTCACATGTATATTTTGTGACAGTTTATTATGAAGTTGTATTTAGTGATAATGTGTTTTCAATGTAAGATTATTAGTTTAAAAATTAAAATATTTAATTTAAAGTTAGAAAAGAAATTTAAATATTTTGAAGTTATAATGTTTTATTTCTTATTTTTTGTGTGTATAGTTTTATATTGGTGGTGAATTATTATGTAAATATAAATGTTCAAAACTAGTTAAATATTATATAAATAGTTTTATATATAGTAAATAATTATTATTATAAGTTATTTCTTTTAAATTAAAAAAACAACTTGTTGCAGATTAAAAATGATAGATTATAGGCACATATGGATTTGTTGGACCTTTGTCTTACAAGATATGAAGCTTTGAAAGGAGACAATGTGGAAGAAGTTAGTGTGAGAAAGGAATACAGAGAGATGATGGACATGAAATAGCCCGTAATTCTAGAACGATTAAAGGATGATGTTAAGGTGGCGACCCAGGTCCAAAATCCTTCACCATCAAGTCAAGTTGACAAGGAAAATGCTAAAGCCAACTTGAATTCTGCGCAGACTATATAAGCTAGATATCATTTTTTGGGATTCAACTGCATTAAGTAAGTAATTCATCTGTGACCATTTCCATGAGAGCTAGTCGTAACTGACTAATTTCTCATGATTTTTGAATAGTCCACTTAGCACTCATTTCATTGGGTGATGCTCATAGGTGTGAAGAAGTGGGATTAAACCTAGTGAAATGAATCACATAGCGTCAATCATCACTTTTGGAAACCTCTCAATACTTAAATATATAAGCTAGCATGTTTCTTGTTTTAATTCATGTTTTGAAAATATGTTCTAGTTCTAGGAGTCTTTTGGAAAGTTTTTAGAAGATACCAGTTTAGTTTCATAGTATGCAGACAATGTAGTAAGGAAAAAACTCTCTTTCAGTCAATTTTAAGCTTAGCTATAGAAGATTCATCAAATGATGTAAAAGTTTTTGGCCTTGAAACTAAACTTGTATTAATATAAAATCTCCTAGTCATTTCGTTTATAAATAATTTATTATTATTATAATTTTAAAAGTGTAAGCTCAAAGAGTTTTGTAATCAAGCTTAATCCTCAATTCTTCATAGAATAAAATTGCAACTAGAAAAATGTGAGATTGTTGAATTCTATGATATCAATAGGCACCTAAACTTCAATGCAGATGCATTAGCAAACAAAGGAGCCTCCCTAGAATAAGGCATTTTGGTACAAGATGAAAGAGGTGGATTGTTTAAACCTTTACCATGAAGCTCTTAGACATTAATTAAATTTCTTGTATATTAGAACATTGCAATAGAATTAAGGAGTGATTAATAAGGTGAATGGATCGATGACCTAATTTCAACCTGCAATTTAGTTCTTCGATCCCACAAATCCTCCTCACAATGTTTTGGTGGCTCCTCTTGTTTGAAAAGACATGGATCAATATGCACACTTGGCTATTCCACGTGATCCCAATCAAGGCTAGGGACAGATGGAAGGTGACTTAATCCATTAATAAATATAGGAGGAAAATGTTAGATGGCATTTACATAGTCAAGGAATTGCAGGCGTGTCTGGAGTACCGACCTTAAATGGCAAAGAGTGCAATTAGCAGGGTCTTTAACATTGATCTTGAATTCTCGGTCCAAATAATGTACAAGTTCTTTTATTGCTCTGCAAATTGCGAGCAAATTGATGTAGTGGCTAAATATGGCATGCGGTATAAAGAAAATTCGCTCCTCAATGTTTCGACAGAAGTTTGGCTTGGTCTTATTAAAAACTTTGTAAATAAAGAGGAGAGTTGCTTCAATGTCTTCATGGAGTGATCAACCAAAGATGAGAAGGAGTTTTTCCAACATCTAGACTATCTTAGGACCACCATGGAATGTATTTTATCATTATTATCCAGACAGGGGGAGATGGGGATTATTGAATTCCAGGCCAAATTAGCCTTGTTGAACTAGAAAATTGGCCTCTTACAGACCAATATGGAAAGACTTCAACTGGAAAACGATATGTTGGAACTTCGTATGGCTCGAACAGAATCTTTGAATGGGCAAGGTGCATCAACAATGGGTACCAGAGATGACAAGAGTGAGGCGATAAAGGGTCAACTGATAATTTCCTCTGATTTGCTAACAGAGTGCATTATGCTGGTGATTGAGGTTGTGACTCTTGCTACTTCGTTGTCAAGGCATAATAATGCAAACGTTGAAGAAGTAAACCTATAATATGGTCTGAATAGTTTAGCCTCGATCACTTTTAGTTATTATATATGTTATGCAAATATGTATTTGTGTTAAGAAAGTTTTGGAAAGTTTATAAACAGTGTCATCTCAGAGTTGTGATATGTAGACAATGGAGAAAGTACAAGAGTATTTTTTGGGTAAATTTGAACTTAATTGGAGAAGACCTTATTTCAAATGTAAAAGGTTCTAGCCTTGCATCCAAAATGAAATCAATAGAAAAACTTAACTGTTTTGTTTAAAAATAATAATTTTAAAATATCTTAATATTTCATCTCTTATCTTTTATATAATAAAAAATATAAATATTTATTTAATTACAATGCAATTTAACATAAAAAATTTCACTTAACCTTTACATATTTTTTTTTACCACTACATATTTATTTATTTATTTTTTATAATTGTTTAATTTTTTACCATTTATATCACATTTTTTTTTTATAAAAAACAAAAAAAACTTCTATATCGCCATCATTCACAAATTTAAATTTATATAATAAAATAATTGTTTAAATCAATAGAAAAACCTAACCATTTTGTTTAAAAATAATAATTTAAAATATCATAATATTTCATCTCTTATCTTTTATATAATAAAAAAATACAAATGTTTATTTAATTACAATGCAATTTAATATAAAAATGTTTCACTTAATCTTTACATATATATATATATTTTACCACTAAATATTTGTTTATTTTTTATAATTGTTTAATTTTTTACTATTACATATTTGTCTATTTTCTTATATGACATTGTTTTTATAAAAAACAAAAATAATTTCTATATCACCATTATTCACAAAGTAAAATTATATGATAAATGAATTCTTTAATTTTTTGCTACTTCATATTTGTTTATTTTCTTATATCATAAGATCTTATATGATAACATTATATAAAAACACTAAAGCAACTTCTATATCACCATGCCCGAGACAACCCAGTTGGTGATGCTAGAGTTAGCAAGGACGTTGGTCTCCCGAGGTCATGGGTTCAACTCTTCCCTTGGTGAAAATATGCTCCAAAATAAACAAAAAGTAAAAAAATTAATTAAAAGTAAACAAATACATAAAAAAAAAAGTCAAGAAAGTTGGTAGTGTGACAAATATTTGGAAAATTCCATGGAATGTGAGTATAAGATGGACAATCTAAGAGAGTTGATCACCTCCTTATAATATTTGGGTTGATCACCTCCTTATAATATTGTAGTTTCCTTTTTCTCTCCAATTCTTTATTTCCCCACAATTTCTCCTTAAATTTGAAAGTGAAAATATTTACAACGAAGGTCTATAATGGGTTTGGTTGAGCAGATTTGACCAATAAGATCTATGTATTTTTCGTCCTCCTCCCTCCAATTAAAAATTGACAAGTGGCACTGCAACACTCATGGAATTAGCTAGGTAATGTGTTTTCCTTTAAAGTTTTCTAAATCCCATTCTAAATGAGAAAAGAAAGATTATAATCTCTAAATTTTGAGATATTTTGACTTTTCATTAGTTTTTAAATTAATTTATCATGAAATTAAGTTTTATTAGATTTTGAAAAATAAATCTATAGAAATATTAGAATAATTATTTTTATTTTTTATGTTTAAATGTTTTAAAATCAAATTTTAATAAAAAAATATAATATTTATTATACACTATTTTAATATATATTATTAATATATAAGTATTTTTGATAAGTGGCACTGCTAGGAAGTGTGATGTGGTTTAAAGTTTTCTAAATCTCATCCCAAGTAAAAGAAAGATTCTAATCTCTAAATCTTGAGATATTTTGATTTTCATTGGTTTCTAAATTTATTTATTATAAAATTAAGTTTCATTGGATTTTAAAAAATAAATCTATAAAAATATTAGAATAATAATTTGTATATATTTTTTCGCTGCGCTGAGGGATGTTGCGTGTCCGCCCTGCTGCTTGATTGCACGCAGCTAGGTTTTTCCCTCCACGATCGGGACTTCTCGCAGCTAGGGCCTCACGCCCCATGGAGGCTCAGGGATAGCCCCAGTCCCCGTCGCCGCCCCCTCCTCCGACCACTGAAGCTGCCTTCAACTCTTTGGTAGCTTCTTTGCTAAAGAAGAAGAAGTCAGAAGTCGCCAAGTTTGTCAAAAAGCTTGAGGATGTGCCAAAGGTCACCCTTCCTCCTGAGGGTCCGATCCAGGTTGCCTTTTCCCTAGTAGATCGAGCCCTGGTGGGCCAATTCACGGGCCTTTGGCCCTCTCCAAAAATGACGAAGAACTGGGTTGTCAAGAATTGGGTTCCGCTGATCAAGAACAGTGTAACTTCATACTTCCTGGGGAGAGGCTACTTCCTGTTTGAGTTCATTACAAAGGAGGACAAAGACTTGATCTTCAGGAACGGTCCCTACTTCATGGGACCTCAGGGCCTCTATCTCAACAAATGGACCCCAGATTTCAATCCAGCTATGGATGTTCTAACGGCTGTCCCAGTCTGGGTTTGGTTTCCGAATCTCCCAATGCATTGCTGGAACTGGGACTCCCTAAAACACATTGGAAATGCCTTGGGTAAATTTATCGACAGGGAAAACAATAAGGATCAATATGATTGTGCACGGATATGCGTTGAAGTCGATCTAAAGGTTGGACCCTCGGAGGCAATCAAAATAAATGTCGACAGCTAGACACATGTGCAAAAGTTAGACTACGAGCAGCTCCCTTTCAAGTGCCGTAAATGTCACATCTATGGCCATTTTTCCAGAGGGTTCCTGAGCAAAGGAGAAGCGAAGAAAGGGAAGGAGGAAGGATGGAACCAAGTCAAGTGGTCAAAGACCTCCCACAAAAAATCTGGAGCTCCAAATGGACAAGGCCCTCGGCCGGCCTCCGCCCAAAATGGCCCTTCCCAGAAAAGCCAAGATAACAGGTATGAGATCTTAAGCTCTGCTAAAGAGGTTCCTCAGGAGGAAGAAATGAAAAAAAATACCCTAGACAAAGGGATCTCTGCAGGATCAAGGGCAGGAGAAAGTGCCACTGAAAGGCACAAGGAAAAACAAGCAGAAGCCAATGAGGAAGGACAAGACTCGGAGGAATCAGAGGAGGAAGGGGAAATAGGAGATTCGCAAACATCGGTCAAAAGATCGACAAGAGGCCACAAGTCTTCTCATGAAAAGAGAGAACAGGAAACCTACAAAGACAAGCTTCAGGGTAGTCAACCCACTTTGGAGAAACTCTTGGCTAAAACCCCGAAGGTGATGAGAAATCAGGCATAGGGCTCCAAGGGGGCCCAACAATAAAAAAGTAAATGATGAAGGTAGTCTCCTGGAACTGCAGAGGAATGGGGAGAAAAGTGAAAGAATAAGCCATGAGAAGTATTTTAAGAATAGAAGCCCCAGTTATTCTTCTAGTTCAGGAGACAAAAATGGAGGACAAAGAGTTTCTCCAAATAAGCAAGAAATTCTAGAATAAAGGTAGTGGACAAGTCGTCTCTGCTCGGGGAGCCTCTAGGGGACTGGGCTCTCTTTGGAATAAATCCAAGTTTGTATTGGTCATAGAGATACTCAATACTCATTGGTTGTTTTTGAAGCTCCAGCACGTGGACTCGATGGAGGCATTTTGTCTCTTCAATGTCTATGTCCCAGTAAACACAGGGGAGCAAAAGGCCTGTTGGGACTCCATCAGACAACTGTCAGAATCAGAGAATCTGGAAAATACAATATTTTTTGGAGACCTAAACCTCATCTTGAATGCAGATGAAAAGCAAGGAAGCAGCATTATTAGGGACCCGGTAAGGGAGTGGATGGAGGACCTCATGCAAGATTGGGATCTGCTCGACATCTCTCCCTCTAATGGTAAGTACACTTAGTCTAATAAAAGAATATGTCCCGGGCACATAGCTGCAAGGCTTGACAGATGTCTTGTTCAGAGTTCCTTTCTTCTTTTGGGTCTTGAGGCTAGAATGCACATCCTTCCTTGCATCGTTTTAGACCACAAGCCTATCAAGCTTGAGTTGCTAGCTCATAATGATCTTGGCCCTATCCCCTTCAGATCCAGTCCTTTATGGGTCAAGAACCCAGATTTTCAGAATCTGGTTAAGGATTGTTGGAAAATGCTGGTGAAGGGCTCCCCCTTCTTCTTATGGGAGGAAAAGCTCAGAAGGCTAAAAGCAGTTTTGAAAACATGGGCCAAATCCCTCCCCAATCCCGCAAAGGAGAGAAAGCTGGCCCAAGACTGCCTCGAATTTCACCACACCCAAAATGAAGAGGCAGATATTACAAGAGAGGTGCTAGACAAGGAGGAAGATCTTCAACAAAATTTCCACAAGGCTTGCCTCACGAAGGAAGAATATTGGAGACAAAAGTCTCGTAGTCTATGGCTTAAAGCGGGAGACATAAATTCCCCTTTCTTTCATAAACAAGCTCAAGCTAGAAAGTGTTTCAAATCCATTGTAGAAATTAAGGAAGAGACCTATACCCACGAGGATTTTCTGAGTATTAAGAAAGCAGCTTTCACTCACTTTAAAAACCTTTATAGTGAAGAAGGAGTGACGGATCCAAACTCCATATTCTTGGGGGCGGTTCCTTCTAAGATCTCCCTCACGATGAATAAACAACTTGAAGCTAAGATCACCATAAAATAAATAAAGGATGCTCTCTTTGAAATGGAGCCCGAAAAAGCCCTCGACTTGGACGGTTTTACTGCAAGATTCCTCCAATCCTGTTGGCAGATTATGGAAAAGGACCTGCACAAAATGATTTTGAAATCCCAAAATTTCCAAAAAATAGGAGGCAGCACTAATTCCACCTTCCTTGCTCTCATTCCAAAGGAAAAGGGTGCTAATGCTTTCAACAGGTTCCGCCCCATTTCTCTTTGTAACATTGGCTACAAATTGATCACCAAAGTGATTGCCAACAGACTTAAAGGAATTCTCCCTGCTATCATCCCGCAGAACCAAGGCAGTTTTGTTCAAGGGAGACAGATTGTGGATAAATTCATCCTAGTTCAAGAAGTGATTCATTCAAGTCTGCACCGAAAACAGAAAGGTATGGTGATCAAAATCAACTTGGAAAATTATTTCGATCGTGTTAGACTCAGTTTTCTTTGGGAAGTCATGCACAAATTCAGGTTTGGGCTGAATTTCATCAAATGGATTCAGGCTTCTGTTGCCGAACCATGGATTTCTCCCATGGTGAATGGGAGAGTAGCAAATTTCTTCAAAGCAACAAGAGGACTTAGGCAAGGTTGTCCCCTTTCCCCGCTTCTTTTTGTCCTCCATGTCTCTGTCCTGAGTTTTTATTTAGATCAGAAGCTGGATGATCAAGAGATTCTAGGTCTCAACATAGCTAGAGGTGTAAAAAATGTAAACCATGCCCTGTTTGCCGATGACACTCTTCTGCTTGGGGCTGCCTCTGTTCGCTCAGCCTCAAGGTTCAAGGAAGTGTTGGAGGACTATGGTGAAGCTATAGGAAGCATTTTAAACAAGGGGAAATTCCATATATACTACTGGAACATCTCTGTCAGCCTTCTAAATTCCATCTCTAGAACATTGGGCTTCACCACCTCTGCCAATTGGTCTTCCTTCAATTATCTGGGCCTCCCTATCTTTCATAAACTAGCCTACAACAAAGATGGCTCCCTCTTCTTGAAAGATTTAAGGCTAAAATCCAAGCTTGGGGATTTTCCTGGCTTAATCTTGCAGGAAAATATGTTCTCATTAAAGTCTTCCTCAGTAGCCTCCCCATTTTTAAATTCTCTGTTATGTTAGCTCCCTCAGGCATCCTCAGGAAGATGGAGGCTCTTATCCACAAATTCTTTTGGAAAGGTGGCAATCAAAACGAAAGGATAATCCCTTTGGTAAGTTGGGATAAAGTCGGCAAGCCTATGATTGAAGGAGGTCTGAATTTTAAAGATTTCAGCACCCAAAACATTGCCATGGGAGCCAAGATATTTTGGAAAATTATTGCTCCACACCCCGGCTGGGCGCAAAGAGCTCTATGGAAGAAATATTTTACAGGAATGAGGAAAATTTGTCTGGACAGATCCATCTCCAACTGTGGATCTCATCATTTAAAATTTCGTGCCAACGCAATTTCACTGATTAAAGACCATGCGTTCTGGATATCTGGCAATGGCAGGCAGATAAACCTCTGGGATGATTGTATAATGAATCAACCTCCTCTGTCGAATACTGGCTCCCTCCATGCGCTACGTTCATGGATGTCTGACGCTGGTTACAATTCGTTGTGGGACATTTCGATGTGGTCTGGCAGCGCTTGGAAATGCTAGAATCTGCCGATCGTTCCACCTGAGCTGTCAAAAGACCGTGATACCCTTCTCTCTCTGCTGAACGGGAAGGCTCCTCTTCGCATTGGGAAGCACGATTCTCGGGGCTGGGGATTAAAGCATGGTAGTTACACAGTTGCGCAGGGTTATAAATTTTTGTCGGAGCGCCCTTATGTCCCGCCAGATCCTGCTGTGTGGAAGGGCCTATGGAGCCATAAGTCCATACCCAAGGTCGATTTCTTCTGTTGGTTGTTGTGCCATAAAGGAATTCTCACTGAGGACAGATTAATGAAGAAAGGCTTCTTCGGGCCTTCAAGATGTCGATTGTGTTGCGATAGCGAAGAGAATTCCCAACACCTGATGCTGGAATGCAAATACGCAGCGGAAATCTGGCAGGATCTACTGAGCCTCTGGAAAAATGAGTTTATCCTTCTTACAACTATCTCTGACCTGTTTGTAAACTGGTTGAACTGTTATCCAGGAGCATTTCCAAAAAATAAAAGCTTTAAGGCTGCTTGGCTCTCTTTGCCAAAATTTATCTACTGGCAAATCTAGCTTGAAAGGAATATGAGAGTTTTCAGAGATAAAAGACAAAATGTGAAATTCATCATCGTCAAGATCAAATTCCAATTGAAAGAAAGTCTCGGGGATCAATTGACGAATTCGAATCTAAGCCAGTAGGACTTGGACTAGGGTGCATTGATGGATTTGAAGTTTTCTAGAGTTATAAGACAAAACAAGGAAAAAAAAGAATGGCAATTCAGATGGAATGAGAAAGAACTTTTAGAATGGCTCTCCAAGTAATCCAGACACACCTTGTTCTTTGACGGGGTAGTAAAAGAAAACCCTGGCAGTGTTAGGGTAGGAGGAGTTATTAAGAACAAAGAAGGCAGAAATGTGACCAATTTTGCTTGGGGACTAGGCCAAACCACAAGTACTCAAGCTGAAGCGTTGGCCCTTCTTCAAGGCCTCAAGCAAGTTAAGGACCTTGGAATAAAAGAGGTAAATGCAATCGGAGACTCTCAGACCGTCATAAAAGTCTTAGTGGAGAATTCTTCTCCTGCTGATCTTAGATTTGCTAGAGTGGTGACAAGAATCAGAATTTTGGTGAAATCCTTTCAGACTGTGCACTTTTTTCATGTGTTGAGGGAGAATAATAAGGAAGCTGACTCTGAATCCAATAGAGCAGTGCTCCTGGCAGCTGGCACTCTATCGAGAGATAGGGTCGAGGATTGGGACTCCATTCCGTAAAACTTTGTTCTCATGTTTTACTGCATTTTACTAAATTAGTTTGTTTGTGTCGACAAGATAGGGAAAATAACGAAGATAGATTCTCTAGTACTATGTAAGAAACATCAGCTCCCAAATATTGGGGCCTTTGAACTGCTGGCAGAAGAGAATTCCTGGGCTTTGCTCGTATTATTGTAATCGGTTGAAAGGCATTTTCGCCATAAATATAATATAAACCCATACCCGTTCTTGTAAAAAAAATAATTTTTATAATATTAATATTAGATTAATATTAAAAATAAATAAATTAATTATTTTTAGTATAAAATAAATTATATATATATATATATATATATATATATATATATATATTTATTTATTTATTTATTTATTCTTTAAAAAAAATTAACAAATAAATAATTAATTGATTTGATTGTTATTCTAGTCACACTAGTTGTTAATTTTCAAAAGGCTAGTTGGAGTTTTCTTGATCTATTTAAATGGGTTCCCTCATCAGATTTCTCATCTTGTCCTGATGATGAATCACACTGGCTGGTTCGAAACGCGTTGACCTAATTTATTCTTATTTGATTTTTACAGAAATATTTTATTCACAATAATTTGTTTTATTTTTATATTTAAATATTTTAAAGTCAATTTTTAATATTTATTATACGAAATTTTAATATATATTATTAATAAATAAATATTTTTTATTTTTTTATTATGGTTATACTATATTATGATATTGTAAAAGAGGTAACAGAAAGATTTAGCAACAATGAAGAATGACACAAAGATGTGATGGAACTTCAACTAGAACGCCGCAAAGATGTGATGGAGCTTCAACTAGAGTGTAAGGAAATATTTAATTCTTGTAGATTAATGATGGAGTAATGTTGCTTTTGTGTCACCTTCTTTTAACCAATATGAGGGATGGGATGTGTCTATAATCTATCAAAGCTTTGGCCAAAATCAATGCCATAGGTGTTGATTTTACCCCAAAATGAAAATTATGGAGACTTGGATGGTGATTTGAATCATTCAAGGATTGATGGTTTTATTCGCAAGCCTGATATCCCAGATGGTGTGCTTGGGATTTCACAGGCACGACCTAGAAATTGGTTGGTGAATTCAAGAGTGTCTACTTTAGAAGATAACTCCTATTCCAAAAAAATTTATATAATTGCAATCACCACAGGTGAGATGTGCTACACATTTCACTTAATTTTTTTTTCTTCTAAAAGTACTTTTACATTATCACAGTTCTCATATTTACAAAACTTAGAACTTAGAAGTTCAAAACTAGCACAGAGATTAACTTAACTAGAAAATTATTAACCAAATTATATTGTTTTTCCTAGAACACTGTCTCTCTTTCCACCTCCTCTGTTTTCATTCCCATTCCTCTTGCTCTGACACAGGATTGTTCTGAAAGAACTAACAATGGCATCTTTCTAAATACCAAAAATGTCTTCTTCAATCCTAATAGCAGCCTAATTTTTCTCATCAATCATTAAAATATAGCAGGTGGAGTCCTCTTCAGAGATTTGTATACCTCATTCTAATGTCTTTGAGTGGATTTAGATACATGTCATCTACATATTCTTATCGAGATGTTGCACTCATAAGAATTATTAACAATGCTTGCATTGGAGTGAGTGACAAAATAATCTTCTCAAATCTTCTATTTCTTTGAAATTCTTTACACTTTTAAAAACAATTAGTAATATATATATATATATATATATATATATATATATATATATATATATATATATATATATATTTATTTATTTATTTTTATATATTAAAAAATATATATATATATAATAAAATCTTGATTGGTGTGTGCTTATTTTTTATTGATGGAGCATAAACATGAGGAGATTAGTTATGACGACACAAACTATATCGAAAACAAAAATATTGAATATAAATTTAAATTTACGTATAATAATCACCATTCATATCTAAACAATATAATATTTTATATAAAATTTTAATATATTTTATTATTTTAAAATCTAAAAAATATAAATACATATAATTGGATGATTTTAGAATATATATATAAATTATTTTAAAAAGTTTAATTGTACTTTTATAGAGAACAACTTTTTATATATTAAAAATTTATTAAATTGTGATTTTGTAGTTGACATGATATTATAATGATAGTGGTTCAAATAAAAATAAAAATAAATATCAAATTTTGATGTTTATATTTTGTTATAAAATTATTATAATAAAATATTTCTAAATATTATAATATTGTATATAGATTTTTTATATATTTTATTATTTAGTATATATATATATATATATTAAAAATTTATTGAATTATAATTTAGTAATTAAAATAATATAATAATAATAATTTAGATAAAAAAATTATATATATATATATATATATATATATATATATATATATATATATATAACTTTATTTTATATGTATATAAATGCCCGTTGAAAAATTGTTGCATGGAACCAATCATCTTTAAAATGCATACATCTATAATTTGGGAAAAAAGTATAAAGTGAGATCCCAAGGTAGATTGTCTGAGACAATCTGGGAAAAAGGATCTAGGCAATAAACAATGTCCAATATATTTGAAAAAAATAAGAATATAAAATGTTAGGTTGTCCACCTTTTGATTGCCTATAAAGACGCTGAGTAATCTAGTCATGCCAACATGAGACTAGAGGTGGAGGATATCACAATCTAGTAGTTGTTAGGAAAGCTCATATTATATGTTCCAAAGGACATGGTAGAAAGTTTATCTATTGAATGTTTTTCACATTCAAGGCCAAAGGTTGTGAAGATACATTATTAATTCATCTATAAATTTTGTTTGGAGTTGATGGAAGTTCCAAAATGAAACATGTTCGTAAACATGTTATTTTTTAAAATAGGTTTGTAGTGAATTATTTGAATTTGTTATATGTATATTAGTTGGTTTGTTTTGGGTTTATTTTAAAATTTAAATCTAATGAAAATGAATTGAAGATGGAAATACTTTGAGGATTAAACTTTTCAATGGGTGTCTTATTGGTACTAAGCATCCTATTGTGGGTGGACCAGTCTTCTTCCATCCAATAAAAGGGATAGCCTCGACCTTGGCTCAAATTAGTTAAAAAAAAACAACAAAAAACTCAATTTAAAAAAATAAAAAATAAAATATGTATTGTATTTTTATGGAGTAGTTTTTAAGTGCGACTTTTTGGAGTTTCTCATCAAAATCCCACTAAAAATTTTCTGGTCAATTCTTGATTAGTGTTGTTTAAACTAGTTTACTTTACTGCATATATATATTCAACACCCTTAAAAAACCTTGATGCACTTGGATTGTTAAGAGTTCACATGTTAAACTTGTGATTTCAATGAATCCCTGTGAAATTCTAGACAAATTAGATTGGAAAATAAACTAGAATTTTTTTCAAAAAGTCGCACTTAAAAATTACTCTTATTTTTATTACTATAAAAAAACTTTTATCATTTAATAATAAATATTATAATTTAAAATAATATATGTAAATTCATATAATTATTAATATTTTTTAAAAATTAATATTTTGATTTTGATTTTAATTAATAATTAATTTATAAACAAGTAAATATATAAGTGATCTGAGACTTTCATAGTTATTCATAGTGATTTGAGACTTTCATAGTTATTCATAGTGATTTGAGACTTTCACTGTTGAACTGCGTGTGTTTTTTATCCATCTTACTCCATCAGTCCAAAGAGATTTTATGAGTAAACGAGTGGTTAAGTGTCATTTTTATAGGATAAAAGGAACAAAATAACAAGAATATGACCGAATTGATATTTAAGGAATTAAATAAAATTAATAAAATTAATATTTGTAATTTGTATTTGACCAAATTTATAATTGAAAATAATAATAATGCTAATTTGTATTTGACCAAACTTATAATTGAAAATAACAATAATTAAAATTAAAATAAGAATTAATTTAAATTTAAAAATTATTCAAAATTAAAAAAATTATAATAAATAAGAATTGATAGTAAAAAATATTATTGATTTCAGAGTTTTGTGATCTATAATGTTGTAGATGAGTCTTTCTGATTAATGACATCATCATATTATGGTAGACATTTTGAACCATCTAATGTGGTTCATCCTTATTCAAAATTAGCGAATAAACAAGAATTAATAATGAATTTCCAATGTGATTTTAGGGAAGAGTTTTCTTGAAAAATAGCTATAGATCACAAAAGTCTACATTCTCAAATTAAATAATATGTATATAAAATAATAATTAATGAGATTTAACAATTAAAGCAAAATTAATTAAAAATAAGAATTCAAAAAAAAAATATATATATAAAATAAAATGAAATTAGTTGAAATTTTATTTATTTAAATAATGAAATAGGAATTAATTGAAAATGGATTTTTCAGTGAGACTTTTTGGAGTTTTCGGTGGATTTTTACAACAAAATTTGTGGTGAAATCTTAAACTGATTTTTTTGAGTGCATATATAGATTTAGCACCCTGAAAAACCTCACTTAGATTGTGCATAGTATACCATGGAACTTGTGATTTCAATGAATTCATGTCAGATTTTAGACAAATTATATCTGAAAACTTTTCAAAAAATCACACTTAAAGACAACTCTATTGAAAATTCATGATTTAAAATAAGAATTAATTAAAAATAAATAATCTAAAATATAAATGATAAATGAAGTAAGAATTAATATTAAAAATAAATAATCTAAAATATAAATGAAGTAAGAATTAATATTAAATAGTATTTAATAATTAAATAAAATATGGAATATAATATAAGAAGGTTGAATAAGAGGGTGAAATGGGTCCAATTTGGAAATGATGGTTTTGGGGCAAGGGGAGTTTGATTAAGACCACCAAGAGAGGGAGAAAGGAAATCAAGGGAAGGGGGGAAATCAATGGGTGAGATGGTAGATGATGGGTTTCGAGGATTGGCTCAACTTGTATCTATCCTCTATATTAAAATTCTTTCTTGGAGGAAAGAATTTTTGATTGATCAAAACAAATTAAGTGCTTGGACTTAAATGAGTGCTCGGTAATGGTATAATTTGAAAGACGATTATGGTTGGTATTAAGTATGTGTTCTTTGAGGCGGGCTTTGAAAGGATAATCAGTTTGACCAATATTATTATGATTTACCACAAGAACAAGGAATCTAATAGACCCTTGATCCTAGCGTGGGGTCTGACTTGTCTTTGGATGACTGGAATAGTTGCTTGAGGGTTTTATGGGGGTTAAATACAGTTTTAATGTTATTCTTGGACATGATCTTTGTTGTAAGATCAACGGTTCCTTTAATGCATGGGTGGGTAACTTGGTCATAAGCGAGAGAGGGATTAGAGTTAGAGGACCTAGGGTGAGTAGCAGATTGAAAGGATTTAGCGATTTGAGCAGAGGAGTAGCCATTAACTTTGAAGGATTGGAACAGGTGGGCTTTTTCAGCTAAAAGAAATTGGGGATCAAATATTTTTAGAGCTCTAGAGATGAGGGTTTTAAGAACACATGACTTTTGGGATGGGTGGTGATGTGAAAGGGCGTGGAGATAACGATCAATGTGGGTCTTTTTTCTATAAGCTTGATGGGAGAGGGAGCCACTAGGGAGGCGAGTAAAGAGGACATCTAGGAACGGAAGAGATTTATTTGATTCAATTTCCATAGTGAATTGGATATAATGGGAAACACTATTGATATGGAAGTGAAAGGAATCAAGTGCAAGTTATCCATGTTCCCAAATGACAAAGGTGTCATCAACAAATCAGAACCAACATTTGTGTTTGAGATGCCAAGAATTAAGAGCTCTAGCTTCAAAGTGTTCCATAAATATTTTAGCAACTACTAGGGAGAGGGGGGAGCCCATAGTTGTACCTTATGTCTAATCATAGATGGTACCTTTAAAAGAAAAGAAAGTTGAGTTGAGGAAAATTTTGATTAGGTTTAAGGTTTCAAGATCTACTAATTGGGAGATTTGGTTTAAAGCTTCGGGGACTGGGAACTTGGTGAAAAGGGAAACGATGTCAAAACTAACCAACAAGTCATTCTCATCAATCACGATGTTTTTGGTTTTTTGAATGAAATCAGAAGAAACCTTGATATTTGAGGAGGCAGATCCCACAAATTGTTGAATATTTGTGGTTAAATATCGACTTAATGCATAGGTTGAAGCCCCAATATCACTAATAATGGGTCGAAGGGGAACACCTTACTTGTGAATTTTAGGTTGACTATAAATTGTAGGCGTTTAGGGGGTGTGTGGAATGAGTTTATGCTAAATGGAAGTAGGTAAAGAGGAAGACTTTATAGCCTTAGTGACCAACTATGTAATGGTATTTAAGGGGTTCTTAGGGAGGATATTATAAGAAGAAGAATACAAGATATCCATTATCTTATATTCATAGTCCTACATGTTCATGATGACTGTAGCATTACCTTTGTCAACCTTGAGTACAAGGGTGTGGCAGTTATCATCGAGGTACTTGATGGCTTGGATCTCTTCTTTAGATAAATTAGGATTAGGAGGTTTAGCACGACTAAGTATCATGCGACAACTTGATGAATTTCTTTAGCAATGTGAGAAGGAAGGTATTGGGAAATGAGCTCAATGGAGCAAAGAATCTATTCAAAGGGAATTTTGCGAGGAGCAACGGCGAAGTTGAAACCTTTTTCTAGGAGTTGGAGGGTGGGGGCATTAATAACTATAAATGAGAGGTTCACAACATAAGACGATCTAGAATTGGGAGGAGATGCAGATAAAGGCATGGATGAGGTGATGGCTTTAGATAAATTATTATTAAGATTAATTTATTCATGACAATAGAATGAGAGGGATATTTATTATCTGGAGAAATAATTCCGTAAAAAAATTATCCACTTTCTCCTTTATCTTGAAAATACGACCCATATATAATACAACTCTTATGACCTATATAAAATATAACTAAAGTTTCATTAATTAATTAATTAATTAATTTTTAGTATGAAAAAGCGATTTGAAATGAATTGAGAAATAATATTTAAATCAAATATAAAATTAAATCCAATTAAATATTACTATAAATACTAAACTAGTTACCACAACCTACAAACTAACATTTTACATAAAACTTATAACCCAAAGTAATTAGAGAAATAAGAAATTCTTGTCAATATAAATAGATTCAACAAATTTTACTCTTTATATATATATGAATGATGATAAAAAATATATATATTTATTAAAATTACACTTCATGATTTATATACAATAATTTTTTTTATCATAATTTAATTGTCTCTTTTTTTAAATTTATCAATAGATTTCTATTAATAGCAAAAAAATTTACTTCTATTCCAAAATCTACATTTCCACAATTTTTTTCTTGCTTGCCTAAACATTACTATGGATGGACATGTATGAAACTACATAATCCATAAGGATATAGGAACAAAGAAATTGGCTTTTGTGCCTAGCCAGTCATGCTACTAAAAACAGTGAGCTACTAACAACTAGACAAGAACAATATATATATATATATATATATATATATATATATATATATATATATATAAAGGAGACAAAAAATGACCAAAACCAAGAAAAACCCTTTTCCTTCAAATAAGCCAACATGATGATTTCTCTTTGGACTCTTTAGTCCAAAATTATCACTGGTGATGAGGAAGTTGAGTTGGCTTGAGGGGAGGCTTGAGTTGGAGCATTGATGATCGTAGGTCCTTCTTGGTGCTCATTTGACTCAGTGTCTGAGTTTGAAACTACATAGTGTTATATGCTAGACAATTGAACAACTATGTCATCGCAATTATATCTGATGTCCCTGAGAATGCGCTTGATGTCTTCCTGACCTGCAAATTTTTTATAGTTTTTTACCTGCTTATCTCTTATGGCCGTGTTGAGAAGAGTTTCCATTTTTCGATGATGAGTAATAGAATTTAGGAAATGGATCCTTCACCTACGAAACTTCCCCAAATCCAGAATTCACTTGGGGCTACTACGTCCAATATCCAAGTATGAAAATTAAGCATGATTACCAAATTCCTTGGCCTCTAATTGAAGAATTTATTTGCATACCTCTAATGGCGTCGTATCGAAAAAGTTGGAAATTGATTCCCAACCAAATAACCTCTTGTGTCGTGAGTAATATGACCTCGAGGCTCCTCCTTTATGACTAGAAGCACATAAATTTGGTGCCATGAGAATGATACACTTGCAAAAAAAATTGTTGCGACCTGTGGTTGAGCGACTCACTAGAGAGAACCTACTAACAAGAAAGTACCACGAGGAATAAAGGCAGTATATGAAGCATGAAGGTGACAGAAATACTTTGAAGTGTAATTTGATACAATTGTCGAGTACCATTTTAAAACCATATGGATAAGGTACCTGAGTACCAAAATCCACAAACCAATACTGGATAATGAAAGGAGATCCACGTAGGGTCCAAGTTTTCAGGAGCTGCCTAGGGGAGGACTGCAACGAGTTCAAAGGAGGGTTCAGACGCAAAATTGTGGAGAAAAAGGATAAAAAACATCGACTCAACGAAGAAATAATGACCATAGTATGAGACATGAGACTACCAAAATAACTACCAGCTGGTAGTAAATGAACCCCCGTCAACCCAACTTGTAAATAATGACTGAACTCTAGTATAAGAATCCCCATCAACCCAACTTGCAACTCTCAAATAAATAACCTAATAAGTAATGATCCTGGACATAAAATAAGGGAATGCTTTGACCAGAAGAAGATAATGGCTGAACTTTGCAAACACCGTGTATAAGGGAGAGACTGAAAAATTACTCGAGTAATGAACGAGCTCCCAACAGGAATGGAGCACACAAAAGACCAGACTTTGAAAGAATAATAATAAAGCAATAAACAATACCTCCACCCTGACGCTCATGAACCATAAGAGGGAGGTCCTTGAAACAAATTCGCATGTGACAAGTACTTGCTATGGAACTGTTGGTAAATTCCAAAGAGTGTGTTTATAAACCAACCTCTATGCCACCCTGAGACCTTTTCCATTCAAATATATGGCAACCCAAATGTGAGAGAGAGAGAAAGCAGATGATTCCATTACTATCTAGATGTAGAGAATGTAACTGTAGGGTTTTGTTGGGTGACTATGAGTCATAATTTGTTCGTTAATGAGAATTCCTTGGTTGTCATAGGGGATAATAGAAGCACCAAATCCACTTTAGGTAGGATAACCCATCTTTGAACCGGTAGAGAGGATGGAATAACCAAGTATTATACCACAAACAGGGCTTGATGCTCCATGTTATGGGCATTTAAGGTTCATCGAATACCACATATGAGGGACTCCATACGGTATAAGCTCCTGCCACACTTGCGTCCTGCTCCACCAAGTGTAATTCTCCTCACTACCATCGAGGGCCACCACCTTGTTGGGCACCCAAGTGCATGGTCATTATGACTCGACTACCCTAAAAAACTTGTTGTCGGTGCTTGTCGTTGGGGCTTGGCAGAGGTTGAAACGTATGGCTGGAAAACACCCCCATTGGGGAATCATAATTCAATTGTCAAATCAATAGTGGAACAACCATTAGTGGTTGCTATCCGCGAATGCACGTTGACTTATCACAATTATTCAAGAAAAACCACACCACCTGGCATTACCCACTAGTGGTCTGTAAGGGGGCATACTTTCATTCTTGCTAGATGCTTCTAGGTTTTGAGTCGTTAGTCTATTTCAAAATGAGCTTTTAGACAAGAAAAAACACTTTTAGGGAAACTCCAAGCCCTTACACTTTATGACACATATTATATTAAAAATTTATTAATTTATATATATATTTTTAAATAAATGTAATAAATAACTTAAATAATAAATAATTAAATTCTTTATAATTAATATAAAAAATGAATATTATATATTTCATTAATATTATTAAATAAACGCATTATTATTCTTATAGAATTGCAATTAGACTTAGATAGTCTAATAAGTATATGCCTTAAAAGAGGATGATTCTTTCGTAATCATCATCCTACTTAGAGAAAATAACAATAAAAATGAAGGTGATGTACTATTTTGGTGAGTTTATTTAATAAATTAATTTTTAGGATTGAGTCATTTAGTAGCTTAAGCACTTGGGTGTATAGTTTGTTCTTCCATTTACCCAAGTTCAATTTCAAGGGACACATTTGGCTTGTTGTGATAAGTGGCATCACATGGAGTGTCTATTCATGCTAAGTCATAAGTTATTGGTATATCTGATTGTTACATATACTCTTGGTGTTATAGTGACAACTAATAAATTTGATCCTGGTCCATTAAATATACTCTTGATTGGATATATTATTAGTGTTGCATCTGATATGTTTGATCTTGGAATATTGGATATACTCTTGGTGTTATAGTGGTCGCTGGTATATTTGATCTTAAGCATCACCCATATTACTCCAATAAATTACCGATTTATGATGGTTAAAAAAAAGAAAATTAAACCATTTATCATATAAGTTAAGAATATATACATATGAAATTAATTTTTAAAATTAGAAATTGAACCCTTTAACATAATATGCTAAATTTATAAATAAATTTATTTATTTTTACCGAAACCAAAGCCTCGTGATATATGTAAACCTCTTTCTATATCTTGAAAAATAATTAGTTGAAATTATTATACTCCAATTTAAATTTTACTTACTATTATTATAAACTTTAACTATAAACTTTAAAAATTAGATCTAGAAGTCACATTTATCACAAAACTCATAACTCATTAAATCTTAAACACCTTGAAAAACATCAATATCACTAAGAATGCCTACCCTTTCTAGCCTTTTATCCAAGCTAAAACAAATCACATATCCTTGGTGGAAATTGAACTTAATTAGAAAAAAATCTATTCCCTTTTTAGTACTATTAAAACTATTACTTTTGAATTTAGCTTTACTCTTGAATCTTATGTTGACAAAAAAAACCAACTAACTTTGTCCGATGAGCATAAAGTTGTCTCACCATTACACCCCATAGCATTGGATAAAAGTCACCCCCATAGAATTTGACGAAAGTTACCATATATAAGAACCCTTCCCTCTTACCAAATATATACAATGCTAGCCACCATGGAACCTCTCCCATATTTAGGATCCATTATAATAAACACTAGATAATACCAAATATAAATATGCATCCATCTCTACCAAATTTAGTGGTACCTAGGAATATGTTAACCATTGACAAAATCCAACCCATAAAAATGCTAATAATTGAAAAAAGAACTTAGGTCAACGAAAAAACTTAATTACTTTAAAGTTGACTTTAATTGCTTTAATTCTTTGTTCAAAGGGTTATTGAAGGGCTTTAATATAATAAAATTTTAATTATATAAATACTAATGATAAATTAAAATTTACATTAATTTTAGTTAACATTTATTCGTCAATATAATAAAATTGCGAAATTAATCTTCACATTATAAACTCGAGTCACTAACAAATATCGTTACAATTATTAAGAACAAGAATGTAATTCTTTTATTAGTAAAATGGTGATTTAAAAAAAAATATTTGTGATTTTATTCTTAATTTAAAAAGGTTTTAAGAACAATTTAGATTTATCATATTATTTGATTTATCAAAAGTTAAAAGAATCGGATTTTTGAAGGTGCAAACATTTTCTCAAAATATAATGTTATTTTTAAATTTTATTTTATTTTATTTATTTTTATTTGAGATAGTCAAAATGTTTATATAGCATAATATAATATTACATCTCTTCTATAGTATAACATAATATTATGTTATGCTATATAAACATTTTGACTACCTCAAATAAAAATAAATAAAATCTCTTATCAACACAATGAGTCTGATTATGACTGTGCTTGTTAATTTAAAAAGGTTCACACATATAAGAAAAGTTATAAATATATTAACAAAATTGAAATCAATGTAATTTTATTATTATTAAAGATTGATTTAAAATATATGATTATGATTTTACTTATCCATTTAATAAAGTTTTATCTCTAGGAGGTGGTCATTTGTAGCACAATGCAGGAGCATTTGCTTATATGCAAATTTTCAACCTGTATTGGCACACAAAAACTCTCATGGAGAGAGTTCTTAGTGATAGGGATGATACCCAATATGAAGTTATTATTTGTATGGCCAAGCTCTTGGAAAATGGACAATGCAACTTTTTTTACTGAGCCAATCATAGGCACAATCCACTCATTGTTAGACATTGATAACTATCGAGAGTCGCTAGATCATGCACATAATTCAATTGAATGAGGGAATTCATGGCTCATGCACTAGATCATGCACATAATTCAATTGAATGAGGGAATTCATGGTTCATGCTCGGGCTAATATTTTATTTTCCAATATGGCAATGTCTTTTAGTTTTTGTAGTGTTTTTTATATAGACCTCCCTGCAGTCCAATGAATTATGAACAATAGAAACAATTTCAAAATTTTGAGGTTATGTTATTGGTATGGTTTTCCTAGACCATACTAATAGGAACTATCAATTTTGTAAATACATGTTTTTCGTAGTAATATAAGCTATCTACAAATTACACACACACACACACACACACACACACACACACATATATATATATATATTATAATATTGTATGATAGCATATAAAATATTAATGTGAATTTAATAAATTATTATGACTTGCATAATATATAGTTTAATTGCAAAAAAACTACATTTTAAAAACTAACCCTAAATATTTGAGGGTTGACCTCTAAACAAAGTTATGATATTAGTCTCTATTATAGTTGGCCCTTATAAATGTGTAAATATAGTTAAAAAAAATTAATGTTGACATGAAGATTTTAACCACACAAAGATTGATCTTGATTTTTCAAGAGAAACTTTTTATTAGAAGAGATTATCAAGATCTCATCATTAATTTCACAAGATTTTGGGATTAATTTTAATAATGATGATGACAACTACCATGATGTTGTTTACTTTTCTCCTAAAATCAATAAAGTATATAAAACAAATAAAAAAATTAACATACATATTCTGTAACAAATCATTTTTATATTTAAACATAAATAAAAAAATGAAAATAATTATATTTATAATATAAAAAAAAAACTTAAAATAAACTAATTTGAAATAGGTTAAAACAATAACAACAAAATTAATTTCAACACAAAACTTTTATTATTCAAAAGTCCATTATTCAAAATAAAGACCCTCTTTATTAGATTGTCATTTAGTGGTTGAGAACAACATACTAACAACCAAAAATCCTACCTAGAATTATAAGTTATCAAATTTGATTAGATTTTACTCATAATTAATTTTAAGGGTGGAATAAATGGCATTTATAATATTTAATTTATCAAAATTTTAGAAAATATCATATAGAAAGATTTACAAGATCCAATTTAATTTTGGGATTTTTATGGTTTTAGATAAATTTAAAGAGACTAATGTGATGAGAAAATTTTATTATGGACAATTGTGGAAAAATATCTTGTTATGATGAAAATATATTGTCTAATTTAATGCAAACTTTAGTAGTTATTTATATTTTAATATAATTTTTGGAAAAGAATAGTGCTTTAGAATTTAGCTTGTCTAAAGCTTTGGGTGGACACTCCAACCATCATCTCAAAGCTTTTATATCCTTAATGATGGGTGGAGTGTCCACCCTAAACGTTGGCCAAACTAAATTAGAAAACATAGTTCTTTTTCCAAAACAATATGTTGTTTGTCAAAGTTTTAATTGGCTTTGAATTTGAAAGCTCATTAAAAATTTATGCAATCTAAGTACCATTTATTTAGAGTAAGCGAATATTTTTACAAAATGATCCTTTTTTTAATCACAAAATTTATATTATAACATAAACTTTAGGCATAATTAAAGTTTTTCCATGACCTGTGTTTTATGGATGTTGGAACAATCATGGTGGTATACTGTCCTCTTTTTAATCACAAAATTTATAATCTAACATAAACTTTAGGCATAATTAAAGTTTTTCCATGACTTGGGTTTTATGTATGTTAGAAAAATCATGGTGGTATAATGTCTATAAATTTTTCGTGTAATTGCATCTATTTAAATTGTCAAAGATTTAATTGAAGTAATTCTAAGATCAAAAGATAAATTTGTCATAATATTAGACAAAAGTCTAAGATTAAAATGAAAGAAAATTGCAATAAATACCTTAAAAAAGTTTTTCACAGTTAAATTTATCCCAATGATAAAAAAAATTAATTAAAATAATTTCCAACACCCATAAAAAGTTTGTTACACTAAACCTAATAGTCCTAAGGAAAGTTTGATGAATCCATTCACATTTTAGATTTTATGATTTTGGGTAGAAAGCCAAAATAAGTGAAATTGCACAATGAAAAGAATGTTAATTTCAATTAAATTCAAATTAGATTTGAATCTAAAATATTTGTTTTAGGTTACCATCATATTATATCTACAATGAATTAATCTTAATATTATTGGAAAACAATATTTTTTTATCACTATATAAATATAATAATAATTAAACATAAATTTTAAGTACAACAAAATTTCACCATAATTGATGTCATGTGTAAGGTGAAATGATCATGTGGGAAAGAAAATGACCTTTTCTAGGTCATTTTTCCAAAAGTTGCTTTATTTGTGGAATTCTAGTGCCACATGGTTTTTCAAAATCCATTTATGCATTCGAAATTGTATTTTAAATATCCAAAAATCATAATTTTGCTTGAAATTATATAGTCAATTTTCGATGAAAAGACTATATATATATATATAAATGATTTTGGAATACACATTTTAGAATTTTAATTTAATTATTAACAATTATAATTAGGTTAATTAGGTGGATTGTAGAGATTTAATTTCCATCAAATATTTTAGAATAAAATTAATAGTTATGCCCTTTTTTAATTAAATTGATTAATTAATAAAATATCATGTGAATAAATTAGTATAATATATGAAATAAATTATGGTTTTTTAGATATGTAGTATTGATAAGCCATGATATTGTAACAAAACTTATTTACAAGTTAAAAATCTTGTTAAATGTTTTTTTAAATGTATATATACTTAAATTATTTTCATAATTTAATAATAATTATGATGTTAGACTTAAGACTTTTGTGATCCATAATGTAAAAAAATGTTTTTGGGATTAATCACATAATAAAGATTTTAGTTTTTTTATAAAATAATAATAATTATGATTTAAAATAAAATTAGAATTTAGTTTTTCATAATATAATAATAATTATGAATTTTCATAGTCAATTATTTTATATTTATTATAAATAGATGTATATATATATTTTTAATAATTATTTAATTTATATAATTATAAAAAATTAAATTTAGCCAATATCCATATTTTTTGATTAAAATATAGATAATGAAGTGAGAAATTGAGGATAATTAATAGTGGGTCATTGTGAGATTTGCAAAATCAAACAACCTAGATAATCAAAAGAATTTGAGGATAATTAAATGTGGTTCAATGTAATATTTGCAAAATCAAATGAGCTGGATCATTAAAAAAAAATTGAGGATAATTAATACTGGGTCCATGTGAGATTTGCAAAATCAAATGATCAGGATTATAAAAAAATTAAGTATTATTAATTCCGGGTCAATGAAAATTTTAGTTTATCGATTGCTCAAGGATTAGAGAGAGCCTGAATTCTACTTTTAGGGAAAAATCACTCGTGTTGCTGAGAACTTTGGGGAAATTGACTGGTAAAAAGCAAACTTTTTGAAGTTAATTAGGTAAGACCTTTCAGACCAACTTTTGAAGATTGTTCATGGCAGTAATCCCGCATTTAAGGACTGTGTGCGGGGCTGATTGTGAGTTGGGTTGACGGGATTCCAATTGAATTGCCCATATTTAAATAAACCAAAATCCAAGAGGTCACCCGATTCGATGATCTTGCGTATCTTGTGGCATTCACATGAGTGGGCGAGGCGGGTTATTGGTGGCAGAATCTGAAGCAAATCCGAAGAATCCCTGCGGCTGGGGGCGTTGGGGTTGCGGGGGATTGATTATTATTATTGTTAGCTCGGTTTACCATGCAGCGCACGTTGCATCTCTCTGACCCGCAATGGGACGAATCGAAGATGATACGATGATTGTTAATTGATTATTGAGTGTCTGTAAATAACAACAATATTGAGGAAGAGCGCGTATGTGAAATAATAATGATGAGCGCCTAGTGGGCAACTGAGCGAAAAAGGATTTTCCGACAGATTTCCCCCTATACGAGCAGCCCATCCCGAAAAATCTGCTCCCACCCAGATTTCAGATTTCGAATTGCAAGCCTTCCTTCTGAGATTTGTAACGTCGTCAATCCATCAGATAATACGTGCCCAAGTGCTGCAAACATCTGATTCAGGCGTTTTTTGGGTCTTGAATTCTTCGCCTTTTTATAAGTGGGGAGCTGCTGCCCATGTGAATAGGTTTGTTGGGGTTTCAGAGGGGAAAACAGGGAGAACAGAGGAGTTTTTGGTGGGGCAAATTTGGAAATGGGCAGAGATGGAGGAGTCCTCTTGCAGAGGGTATTGGAGGCAGAGAATGGCAGCAGTTCAAGTGAGGGATCTGAGGGGCCTGTTGCCTCGTCCCAATTTCATGTTCTTGCTGTGGATGATAGCATTGTGGATCGGAAAGTCATCGAGAGGCTGCTCAAGATTTCTGCTTACAAAGGTACTTTGGAAATTATGGAATTTGAATTTTCGTTTGGGGTTTCATGCCAGTTTTGTTATATTGGTTGGTTGGCCCAAGATTTCTGCTGACAAAAGTACTTCGAAATTATGGAATTCGGTTTTTCCTTGGCATTCATGTCGGTTTTATGATATTTGGTTGGTTAGGCCTTGTCTGGATCCCCATAAAAGATTAATGGTGTCTGTCTTTAGCATCCGAAGTACAGGAGAATTGGGCAGGCTAGGAGTTGGCCCCGGGCTCTAGTGGGCTGTTCTATGACTCAGCTACACGCCCATTTCATGATGAGCACACTTGACCTGCCCCTGGCAGGTGGGCTGCTCTAACACTGTGATAAATGCCCATTCATGACTGACATCCTGCGGCCCTCGGAGCAGGGCTGCTCTATCACTGACCTACATGACCATCTCATGGCAAGCACCTTGGCTTAATTCCCTAAATGGGCGCAGGCTATACTTCAACTGTGCTACATGCCTATTTCACGAGACACCCATAATCTGCTCTGCCCATGGGACCAATCTACCACTGAGCTACATGTCCATTTCATGATTGTCACGCTTAAGCACGCAGCTCTACCACTCAGCTATTTGCCCTTTTCATGACAGGCACCCTTCACCTGCTCCCAGCCGGCTAGCGGGCATACCCATTTCATCACAGGCATCCTTACCAGGTTTATAACAAGGTGTGGATTGCCCCTGGCCAGTGGGCTGCTTTAACACTGCGATAAATTCCCGTTTCATGACTGACATCCTGCGGCCCTGGGAACAGGGCTACTCTATCACTGACCTACATGCCCATCTCATGGCAAGCACCCTTGGCTTAATTCCCTTAATGGGTGCAGGCTATACTTCAACTGTGCTACATGCCTATTTCACGAGGTACCCATAACCTGCCCTGCCCATGGGTCCAATCTACCACTGAGCTACATGCCCATTTCATGATTGTCACGCTTAAACAGGCAGGTCTACCACTCAGCTATGTGCCCTTTTCACAACAGGCGCCCTTCATTTGCCCCCAGCCGGCTAGCGGGCATACCCTTTTCATCACAGGCATCCTTACCAGGTTTATAACAAGGTGTGGATTGCTACCTCCAACGGGTTTGGCAGCAAAGGGGAATGGACTTTATGTGTCTGCCTTATTTGGATATGCATCTGGTGAAGGCCGATGGTCTACTATTGAGCTAATTTGATTTGCAATTTTATTGTAGTAATTCCTCTCACTGATCTGTTCTTTACCACTGAGCTACATGCCCATTTCATGATGGGCCACCTTAACCTGTCCTGGCTGCCAGGTATGCCCCTTTTCATGATGGGTATCTTACCAGTTCAGAAACATGGTGTGGATTGCTACCTCCACAAATAGGAGGGATGTGGGTGTTAAAAGGAAAAAGGAATGAACCTTATATGTCTGCTTTATTTTGGTATGCACCTGGTGGAGGTGGATAATTAGTTATCAGGCTTTGAGGTTCTATTGTAACAGTTTGACTGAATTGTTTCCAATATATTGCAGTGACCACTGTAGATAGTGGAAGAAGAGCTCTGGAATACCTTGGCCTGGATGAAGATCACAGCTCTGTAGATCTTGATGTATGCTGCTTCTCTCCTGAAAGAATCTTAATTATTTTGGCATTTCTGAAATTTTTGTTCAGATCCTACTGCCCATTTGAATTTAGCAGTGTTTCCTGTTAAATTACTCTTGTATTGAGACCTGGTTATAAAGGGCTTGTATAAGTTATTAATTCTTTGGGACCTTATCCGGTTGAATTCTCTCTTTTGTTGCAGAACCTCAATGTTAATATGATCATCACTGATTATTGCATGCCAGGGATGACAGGTTACGACTTGCTCAAAAGAATCAAGGTATCCTGTGATTTCCTTGCAGATTCACGAAAAGGAAACGCCCTTTTGATCTTCCATCTGTGAAATTGTTTTCTACTGAAATGAAATTTACTGAATTCCCTTGTAAAATTTTGCAGGAATCAAAAAAGTTGAAGGAGATTCCTGTTGTGATAATGTCTTCTGAAAATGTTGTACCTCGGATCAACAGGTAAGGGGTCAATATTGCTGCACAAGTCTTGATAGATGGATGTTCCTCAGGTTCTATGGAATGTTTTGGACTTGGACTCTGATTCCGAATATGATACACGCAGATGTTTGGAAGAAGGTGCGGAGGAATTCATACTAAAACCTGTGAAGTTAGCGGATGTGGAACGATTTAAAGGTCACATTATCAAAGGTCTATCAAAGGAACAACAGGAACAACAACAGCCTGCTTCGAACAAAAGAAAGTCTATGTCTGAGGACCTTGATAACCTTCCAGCGCAACCACCAGAAAGAAGGCCTAGACTTGGAGAACTGAGTGGTGCTTAGAAATGTGATGCATGCAACCAGTTTTGTTCCTTTTCCCTTGTCCCTTGTATCCAGCAGGGCTTCAAACACCCCAGTGCTCTATACAGAAGGACTTGCCCAATCTCGAGAGGATGGCCAGGGAATTCAAGAAAGGAGAAGATTTAATTTCCACATTCTGGATGAGATAATTGGGCAGTGAGATTCACATATGCTTTAAAGATGAAGAATACTGATTTTGCAAGTCCCAGCAGGATGGATGATGGATTTCAAAAGAGGCGAACAAACTATCATGTGTTGGCATCATGAGAAGGGAAATCAAGCATCAGTAATCGTATTATCAAACAGGGCCTAGCCGTTGCAGTATGGACAATTGTTGATATCCTTTGAAGGACTGTTTGTTTTAAAAAGAATTGTCACATGGAAGAGAAGATCACAGATTCGAGAGCAAGCAAGATATTTTCTTTTTTCTTTCTTTCTGAATTCATTTAGATTCTATTCTTTTGTACTTAAACATGGTTTGCAGTGCAACCTAAAGAGCTTTGACCTTGGGTTTCTTACGGCTTTGGTCTTATTCTCAAGATGTTATTACAAAGGAATTACCAAACACCATTTGTATTCTGCCATTTTCATATACCTTGTTTTTGAGTTTCAGATAAAAGTTTATGAATAGACTGATGTTCACTTCTACATATTGCCAGTCTAAGAAGGGCAATTCAATATCAATATCATTTTGGCAGATAAAGTGTCGCTCAGATCAGATAGTATAGTGGAAAAAACCTAGAGAAACTTATAGAAAAGAGGGATATCATAGAGAACATGGAACTAGCCTTATATGTTTTATAGTTGTTTTTAATTTTGAGCCGGCAAAGCTCAAGGTTCAAATGTAATTCCATGCTTATTAGGCACCCACCTTATCACTGTGATAAAGTGCCACACTCGCTGATTACAAACTTCAGATCGCCACACTGGCAACAATTTTACGTCATCATGGTTTATCCACTCACAATCAACCAGAGTGGTCTTGGTGACTAGGGACATGTTGTACAGAATTGGAAGGAATAGGTGGCTAGTAATTTTCTATTTCTCTCAGGATGGGAACTTCATTTGCAATATAGTTTGTCACAGGTTCTGACGTATGAAGTTACATCTTCTATTTAGTATTCACTATTCTCTCATGCTTTCATGGTCAGTGCTGCTATCAGTTACTGCTTCATAGCTTGCGGATTCCAAGTATTTGAGTGATAACAAGAGTTTTAGGATGCACTTTTCTGCAAGAGAAATTGTAGGCAACAAGAATCCAAGTGTTAATTCAAGATGCCAAAGTTCCAGCTGCTACAACTAACCCACCTACTCTGCTAGCCGCTGCAAAGAGATTTTCTAAACAGGAAGGTGTCAAAGTTTTTTGGGCGGCTTTTCCGAGCTACTCCCTTACATTTGTATGACAGCACAATTCTTTTATAAATTCTAATTCTACCCAATGTGGGGAATTTGTTATGTTGGCCCTTACTAAAAGGAATTTATAGAAGCAAAAAAATTGAACAGTGTAATGACAGGTGAGAGAGATAAACAGGCTGTTAATGGCTTATCAGAGCCACTGCTTCACATTTCAAATAGAGCTTCTTTTCCCTAGCAGTGATCTGTTGCATTCAGCTTACCTGTAAGATGTGAAAAAAGTCTTCATCAACAGGACCTTTTTCTAGATAAAATTCAATTCTAAAGACCAAAGAGTGATACTGTATAGGGGACTTAAAGAAAAGAAAAACAAAGTTGGTTACTTGTTATTGGCCCACTCTCAGGGACTGTTATAAACACCATACTTCTGTCTTTGCTAAGTTGGGAATTTTCTCAAATGGTTCTACAGATAAAATATACCCTAGCCCTGAGGGTTAGTTTAATTGGTCAAGTTCCTGTCGTTAAAGCACGTTTGCTATTGAGAGGTCACCCGTTCAATTTTCTCAACACTCTCGGGGTCAGGCTCCGTGGTTGAGCTGGCAGGAAGTGATCCCTTCAGGTGGATCTGCCTGATCCAAATACTCTGGACGTAACAGTCACTGATCTCCGGGGTCGTCCATGAACCACAGGAAAAAAATATCCTAAATATACTTTTAACAGGTGTTCGACAGTGCTAATGATAACCTGTATCATGTGCTTTTGGCTGCATGATAATAGATACTCGTTTTTTCTTAATTCAGGTGGCTCTGTAGCTCTCTAGCCATAGATTAGTGGAACTGAATCTGGTTATCTTTAGACTTTTATATATTTGTATTTTTAATACCCACTAAAATCCCAACAGTAACTAGCATGCATGATCACTACTACCCCAGCAGAAAAACCAAGGCCAAAGTTTTCATGGTGGGAGGACGTACATCACAAGGAAGCAATGAATTGATTTTTATAGTCATTAGATGGGCTTCCAGTAGAAAGGGTCGAGAGAAACCTCAATGCTTAGATATCACGGATCCTCAGAAAAAAGATTGCTCAAAAGACAACCAGCAAGAGAACTAACAACAGAGAAGAAATGTATTATCGCATGATAAATTTACTAGTAAGAGATAAAGGGTCTTCATAAATACTCCTAGAAAGGCCCCATGTTTGAAGGAAGGTAAAGGGCTAAGATGGACTTTATTATCTTGTCACAAATGTTGCACTATACTATATGCAATTTAGTGTAAAGAGTAATACACATATGGTAAGAGAGTGACAAAACTCACATCAGGGTGCTAATCAGTGAAGCACCACTTGTATAAGACCTACGGGTCTTCGCGGGTTATATAGCGAGCCGGGTCACTTGCATAGAACCCGTGCTCTCTACCCTTACCTGCGCAAATTCGCATTAAACCCGCCTACTCGCACAAGACCCGCGGGTTTCTCATAGCACCCATATTGGACCCCTATAAGACCCGTCCCACAACAAAAAGCATTTTTTTTTCGATTTTTTCTCAATTTTTTTTATTTTTCTATTTTTTTTTTAAATGAGGTGGAGGAAAAGGGAATTTGGAGGGAAGGAAATGTTTTATAAGCACCTCTCTCCCTTTCGGAGTACCAACACTAGCGAAGTGAGCACTGGCGGAGTAGCAGCACATAGTAATAGCAAGACAGAGTCACAACACAGGGGGAGTAGCAGCACAGACAGAGTCGCAGCACTGGCGGAGTAGCAGCACACTGGGAGAGTAGCAGCATTGTGGAGTAGCAGCAAGGCAGAGTCACAACACAGGCAGAGTAGCAGCACTGGCAGAGTCACAGCACTGGCGGAGTAGCAGCACTGGTAGAGTCACAGCACTGGCGGAGTAGCAGCACTGGCAGAGTCACAGCACTGGCAGAGTAGCAGCACACTGTAACAGCGAGTTGGAGTCACAGCACAGGTAGAGGCACACTATAATAGCAAGTTGGAGTCACAGCATAGGCAGAGTAGCAGCAAGGCAGAGTCACAGCACAGGCAGAGTAGCAGCACTAGCAGAGTCACAGCACTGGCGGAGTAGTAGCACACTGTAACAGCAAGTTGGAGTCACAGCACAGGCAGAGGCACACTGTAACAGCAAGTTGGAGTCACAGCACTGCGGAGTAGCAGCACAGACAGAGTAGCAGCAAGGCAGAGTCACAACACAGGCAGAGTCGCAGCACTGGCAGAGTCACAGCATTGGCGGAGTAGCAGCACACTGTAATAGCAAGTTGGAGTCACAGCACTGGCGAATTAGCAGCACTGGCGGAGTAGCAGCACACTGTCCAAGTAGGCTTTATGATCTTTGTTTCATTGCTTTGCAACTAGCTGTTTGCATGTAATTTTTTTTAAATTTTATCTAATCAATTCAATTTTTTTATTTTTTTGTTCACTTGCAATTTGCAAATTTTTTTGGCCTTGTGGCTGAGTTTCTCAGCCACACAACGGCCCTGTGTGGCTGAGAAACTCAGCCACAAGGGCTTGCGGGTTGCCTCCTCAGCGCACAAGCCCTGTGGCTGAGTTTCTTAGCCACACAGGGTCGTTGTGTGGCTGAGAAACTAGCCACAGGGTCTATGGTTTGCCTCCTGAGCCTGCAGGTCCTGTGGCTGAGTTTCTCAGCCACATAGGGCTGTTGTGTGGCTGAGAAACTCAGCCTGGCCCTATGTGGCTGAGAAACTCAGCCACAGGGCCAAAAAAAATTGTAAATTAAAAAAAAAATCAATAACGAAAAAACCAAAAAAATTAAAAAATATGAATTAGATTTTAAAAATTTAATTTTTTTCTTCTAGATTTTGTCACCATGCTACCAAAGAGGTATAGAAAGTCTCGTGATCCGGCATGGGCACATGGTCAATGAATCATTGCCGGTAATGACCACCATGTGAAGTGCAATTATTGCAATGCCACAATGCATGCATGAATAAATAGGCTAAAATACCACCTAGCTAGAATTCCTGGGAATGGTGTGGGATGTTGTCAAAATTGCCCTGATGAAGTCACTATTGAAATGGCAGTTGCTTTGGAAGCCATTAAAGAAGAAACTTCTAAGAGAGCAAGAAGGAAGGATGAGATTGTTGGGATAGGTAAATCTTCATCTAAGAGTGAAACACAGATTGAAAGTCTGGGTATTGGTAACTCCTCTTCAAGTGTTGTAGCAAACAGGAGTATAACCTCTTCTTTCTTCACTCCTCGTACAACTCCAGGATCTCAACCAACCTTGGATAGTTTTAATGAAAAGAAGAGGAAGGTGACAGATATGGCAGTGAGGAGGTTTTGGTACCATAACAGTGTTTCATTCAACTATGCAAAGTCATATTTTTATCAACCCATGGTGGATGCCATTGCAAGTTTTGGCCTTGGATACAAAACCCCATCTTATAATGCACTTAGGGGGAAAGAGCTAGATGAGGAGTTGGAGTGTGTCAAGGAACAATTGGAGAGCATTAAAAGCTCATTGGAAATTACAGGTTGTACAATTATGTCTGATGGGTGAACAGATCAGAGGAGTAGAACAATAATAAATTTTGTTGTAGCTTGCCTCAAAGGAACCATTTTCCTAAAATCCATTGATGCATCTGCAAATGTAAAAGATGCACATTTGATTTTTACATTGTTGGTTAATGTGGTGGAGGAAGTTGGGGTTGCAAATGTTGTCCAAGTAATCACGGACAATGCAACAAATTATGTAGTAGCTGGAAGGTTGCTTTGTGGCAAATATCCCACGATTTTTTGGACTCCATGCGCTGCCCATTACATAGACTTGATACTAGAGGATATTGGGAAGTTGGAGTGGGTGCAGGATGTTGTGCAAGAATGCAAGCAAATTACCAAGTAGATTTATAATCCTGCTTGGGTGTTGAACCTTATGAGAGAATTCACACAGGGTGAGCTTAGTCGCCCAGCGGTCACACGGTTTGCTACAAACTTTCTTTCCCTCCAAAGCCTTTTGTATGAGTACCAAGCTTTGCGAAGAATGTTTTGTAGTCAACAATGGGTATTTTGGAAAGATAGCACAAAACCAGAAGCATTGTCTGTGAAAGCATTTGTCTTTGGTGATAGTTTGTGGGACAAAGTCACTGAGATTGTCAGCTTCACTGAGCCCCTTGTGAAAGTCTGGAGATTGATGGATGGAGAGAAACCTCCAATGGGATATATTTATGAGGGCATGGATAGGGCCAAAGAGGCCATCAAGACTTTCTATAAGGGAGATGAATCCAAATATCTCCCTATATGGCAAATTATTGATTCCAGGTGGGACAGACAACTACATTCACCATTGCATGCAGCAGGAGCATATCTCAATCCGAGCTTATTCTATAATGAGGGGTCTAACATTCAAAGAGATCCCGAGGTGATGAGAGGTGTCATGATATGCATTGAGAAGATGTTCCCGGATGTAGATATTCAAGACAAAATCAACCTACAACGAGATATGTACAAGGAAGCATCTGGTAGATTTGGATTCAGCTCAAGCCAACGTCTCAAGGACAAGAAAATGCCTTGTAAGTGCAAATTGTTAGAACTTAGCTTGTAATTTTACTAGTTCTCTTTTATATCTTTGGCATTGCAAATTGATAATCTTTGTTGTTATTTTTTTACAGCTCATTGGTGGATAGATTGTGGCTCTGAGGCACCGCAATTACAAGAATTCGCCATCAGAGTTCTGAGTCAACCCTGTAGTGCTTCTTCTTGTGAGCGCAATTGGTTAGTGTTTGAGCACATCCACAGCAAAAAGAGAAACAAGTTGGAGCATGAGAGGTTGGAAAAGTTGGTTTTCATCTACTACAACCTTCAAATGCTCACAAAACAAGTGCAAAGAAAGGATACAGACCCAATCTTATTGGATACTATTGATTTAGAGTTTGATTGGGTTGTGGAGGAGGAGCCCCTTGATTTGAGTTGGCTTGATGAAGAGACTAAAGATCTCTCTAGTTTGCCATCTCAAATGGAGACTCCCAATACACCTGCCTCACAATTGCTTCAGCCTTCTGATGCTACCATGAGCTCCACGAGGGCTTATTATAGGCGTGGTCGTCCATGAGTCATGAGACTCAAGATTGTTATGAGACAATCATTTATCATTTATGACATATGTATTTGAATTTTGAATTGGCCGACATTTTTTATTTTAATTATGGAATCATGATTCCTTTTCTTATTCAATATCTAAATGTTTTGCTTACAGAAATCGAATATGCTATGTTGTACTTTTATAGATATGAGATGATGTTATGAATTATTATATATATTGTGGTTTTTATAACTTATAAGGACTGGAATTATCATTAGTTTCTTTTTTCTGCTTAAAATTTACCATATTTTAATTTTTTTTTGCATTTTGATGAGTCTTATACGAGTCGACGAGTCAATGGTCGAACGAGTCTTATACGAATCGATGAGTCTTATACGAGTATGAGTCGTGCAACATTGGTGCTAGTGGACTTTAATGATTTGGCAAATCTTCATTCCTTTCCTCACCTTAATTACAGTTGGTGTAATTTTAATTGGATAAGGTGAATGGAAACAGTTTAGGTTTGAAAAAATTTATAATGAGAGATTTCCCATAAGATAGAGAGAAGAGTGTTTTAATTGAAAAAAGATGGGACAAAGTCTTGTTAAGCTGTGATATTCACATCAAAATTGAATCCAATCACATAATTGTTGAAATATGTAACTAGGCTCAGTTTTCATAATGACACATGTAATCATACTTTTATATATTTGATGTAAAGATAAATAAATTTATTATTGTCATTCTTGAGGCATGGGTTTTAGGATCAAGGGGAATTTACTTATAGGGCAAGCACCCATTGAGTGCTATTGGGGCTTGTCATTGAGTGTATAAGTCAATTTAGTCATTTTCATGTATGGAAGACCCTTTTGGGAATGTTACATATTGTAAAGAAAATTTATTTGAGTCAAAAGACCCTCCAAGACTTTGTCAACAAGCTGCCACAAGTCGGCCTACATGGAAGATCAAGTTGGCCTCATGAAGACAATTCGTACCCTTAGAAAACCTATATATAAGAAGGAACTTGACCTCATTTGGACTCACAAGCAAGTTCGATCTCTTAAAAAAAATGCTGAAAAAAGGACGGAAATCAAGGATAAGAAGAAGAAAGAGCAAGATCGAAGTTTTGGACCTCTCTCTCTCTCTCTTGTGCTAGGGTTTCTAAAGTCAGTGGGAAAAACAAAATTTTGAAGTTGCACCAAAGTTGTGAAGCTGCATCTTGGTTGAAATTGTGAAGTTGCATCTATGTCGAAGTTGTGATGTTGCATCTAGGTCGACGCTGGGAAGCTGCACCTAGGTCGAAGTTGGGAAGTTGCACCAAGGTCGAAGTTGTGAATCCGTTGGGTTGAAGTTGTTGAAGCTACTAGGTGGAAGTTGCAAAAATTGTTGTTGGGGGTCGAAGTAGCTGGAGAAGTTGTTGGAAGGTCGAAGTTTGTTGTTGGAAGTTGTGTAAGGAAAGCTCATCAAGAAAGAAGGTTGACTTGGTCTTGGAGGGGTCTTTGTCAAAAGTCTTAGGTCTAGGAATTTGTCATTTGAAGTTCTATAAGAAGAGAAGAGTTTTTACGGGTTTTCCTCTCAAGAGGAGAGGTTTTGGCCTTGGTTGATAGCTTATATCTTATGTTCTCGTCTCATTGTTCTTTATTTTTTGGTAGCTGTTTGATGATAAGAAAATAATAATGATCAAATTGAAGAAGAAGCTAATTAAGATAAGTAAAAAGGTATCACAAGAAATTATCAAAGTAAGAGAAATCACCTAAGAAATTTGCCCTATATTTTTCAACATGGTATCAGAGCTAAAGCGACAAGACACATAAATCAACTTGAAGAAGGATCATCAAAAGGAATATCTAGAAAGTTAAGACATCAAAGAGGACATCCAACCATCAAGAAGGACTAGTCTTCACATCATCTTGGAGAAATGATCTAAGGAGCATCAATGAAGACTACCTATCTCATCACAAGGATCATACTATCTAGAAGCAACCTCAAGAAGAAGACCTCAAAGACTATACTTTCAAGAAGGACTCTACTTCCACTCAATCAAAGAAGGACTACACATTAGAAGCATCTTGAAGTCTCCACATTCTAAGGAAGCAAGAAGAGGTGTTGCCTTCATCATCAAGGAATCAAGGTGATCTCCCTCTCTTTGAATCGAGGATCACATCTCAAGCATATTTGAAGAAAGATATCACTAGAAGAAGAAGTATTGTCGTCTGCAAGGAAGAAAACATCATCCATCATCATCAAAATCAAGAAACACGTCAAGTTGAAGATATCATTATCAGAGAAGCATCTTCATTTGATAAGTAAGTAGCTTAATATCTATGTCCGAATCTATTATTATAATGACTTCATTCAATAAGGAAAGCAATAAATTGGTTGGGTCATCAAATTTCCTTGCATGAAGGAAGATGACAGATTTGATCCTCATAGAGAATTAAGTTATTGGGCATGTTAAGGGTTCAATTGTCAAATCACCAAAAGAAGAAACTCAAGCTCTAGAGAAATATTTGAAAGGGGAAATAAGGGCTCAAAGAATCCTTATAGAACCAATCAAGGGTTCCCTCATCCCTTATGTAACCAAGTTGGAGAATTCAAAAGAAATCTATGATAAGTTGGTAGAATTGTTCTCCGTAAGCACTGCAGGAGAAGTTATATCTTTGAGAACCGAATTATACAAGATGAAGGTGTCAAAGGAAGAAGGGATAACCTTATATCTTATGAGGGTGTTACAAATCAAAGACCAACTACAAGAGTTAGGGGAAATATGACAAAGAAATGACCACTATTGTGCTCAATGCATTACCTGATGAATGAGACAACTTTGTATCTAGTATCTATGGAAAGAAGAAAGCCTCTCCATTCAGTGAATTTCGGTCATTATGTAAGATTGAAGAAACTAGTCTGAAAGAAAAAAGTGATGTGGGATAAAATGAACAAGTTCAAGCATTCGTTGCCATGGCTAGGAGAAAAGGAAAATTTGGTCCTAAAAAAAAGAAGATTAATATGACAAAAATCCAATGCTATGACTGTCAGGAATATGGGTATTTCAAGAAAGAAAGGAATGAATTGCATGTCACCGAAGGAGTGGAAAAACCTCAAAAGAAGAAATCAAAGAAGTGAAATATCTGTACTATGATTGAAATAATATCCTTCACTTAGTTCTTTTCAATTTTTGTAAAAGATAGCTATCATGATAGAAAACATCACAAGGATGATAGGATGCATTAGAGCTGAGATAGAGATGACATCATCATAAAAATCATGGAAGTATAGTTGAAGTAGAAAGCCTACATGGTTGTAGCAGTCATCATGATAAAAAGGAAAGTAGATCATAGTAACCTCATTGAAAGCATGGAAAAATTCATAGGAGCATATATGGTTGGAAGAAAGTCATCTAGCATGATAAAAGATAAAGAAATCATCATAAATCATCATTAGGAAGGATGTAATATTCCAAATTAGGAATGGCAGCAATATGGAACATAAAATTGGAAATAACAGTTAATATCAATACAACAAGATATGAGACAAGTATAGAGCCCTCTTATTATGAATATCAGCAGCAAATAAGTACAATATCTTGAGGAACAAGTCACTCAAGCAAGGCAAACAAGCCTCCAATGATCAAACACATTCAATCATGAAATGTTGCTGCTACTCAAAATGCCGGAGAACCAATAAAGCGCAGTCCCAGTAAATGCAACTGCAACTAGAAAATATAATGATATAAATCTACTGATATATGGCTAAAAAATTGCGGAGAATAGAGATATAAGCTCCCAAGCACATTTCCGAGACAACCTAGAAAGGGTTTCTGGAAATACCCAAAATACAAAAATAGTGAAATGCAACCCTAGGGCTGAATAAGCTCTACAATTGGACAATTGATGGGAGGTGGCTGATCTGATATGGAAATGACTAATACTCCTCCAATAGATCTCCTGGATGAAGGGTTGCTCCCCTCACTAGAAATATAACTCACAAACTAGGGCACTAAGCCCTCCACTACAACTGCCTAATAAAATAACGCAGTTTATGAGGGAAATTGCGCAGTAGGTGATGGCAGCAGTGTGGCCTGATGCCAAATGACAAAATGATGCTCAAAGATCCTCTTTGCTAGCCTCCCAGGTGAAGGGATGCTCCCTCCATTGGAAAACAAGATCAGGACTGGACATATCACCCCTCCACTGCTACTACCCTACAAAACAACACAATCCTAGAAGAGACTACGTTGTGGATGATGGCTGAAGCTTGGCCTGATGCTGGATATTGGAAATGCAGCTCAATAGACCTCTCCTGAGTAGGCACTCGAAGTCCCCCGAGGATGAGGGTGGGATTTCCGCTTGGAAACACCCTTGTGCTAAACAACACATCAGAATTCTCTAAATAGCTGAAGCGTGCAAGAAGTCATAAAAGACCAAGACATAAACAATAATCAGAATGCATTTATGGCTGCCATCCTCTTCTTTTTATGCTTGGTGAGCTTCCTCACCCTGGGTCCCACTCATTAAAGATGTTACTTTCATGCATACACTCCTCCATCATAACTGTGTTTTCCACCTTTAATGCTCCACTCTTTCCATGACAACGTTGTTGATTTGGTCAAACTTGACCATGTCCATATTCTTTAGCCCATTTTTCATACCTAAAGGTACTTTATTTAACTGCTACAATGATTCACATTCATATGAGAAGTGGTTTTATTCCTACTAAAGATATTTATGGGTCTCCTTACCCTCTTATTCATGTATCTAAATGACAAAAGCAAAATTTAATATTCCAACTAGCTGAAAGCTAATTAGGAATATTACAGTCCTCCCTTTCCAAATGTTGTTTGTCCTCAAGAAACTGTAAGGGTGAATGCTGCAAAACTTCTCCCCCTTCCCTGGTGGCACCCACAAATGATAAGCTCCCCCACTGAATCAGGTGTTCTCCCATCAATCTCCCCCTTAGATGCTCCTCCCAAGTACCCAAGTTAGCCAAATGGCTCACATCATAAGGAAGTAAGAGATCTATGGTAGCAATCACATACTGGCCAATGTTCTCATTGAAGCATGGGGAATAAGAAATGTTGGAGATATAATTCCCAATGAACAACTCCAATCCATGTTCCATTTCTCCCATCATCCCAACAATAATGATAAAAACATCATCAACACAAGGGATCAAAATCAAAGCTACATTAACTGCCATGTGAAATATCGGGGGATGATAATAGTCCCTCAAGGGGAACCAACCCAGTTATGCTCCTTGCTACGTCAAAACATGATGTGATGAGTGGCTTCCGAGCCACTTGCTTGTTGCCCTCCTTTGCTCATCTTCCCGGGGAAAGTAACTAATGTTTGGTGTTAATTGAGTACACCCCATATAAGATATCATCTCCCCACAACCTCTTAGGAATTGGCCATCCCCATCACTGATTGTGGCTCCAAGAAGACCATGAAGTCTAAAGAGAGGCTTGCCCTCTTGTGGAGCAATGTAATGTGAATGTATGGCAAAGGAATGTAAATACTTGGTTAGTTGATCAATAATCATAAAGACACAATCCTTACCATGTATTTTTGGCAAGCTGGTGAAGAGGTCCATAGATGAGCCTTCCCATCTTTCTATCAAAAGGGGAAGTGGTTGTGACAACCTTGCAAGGTGGTTGTTTTCCTCCTCATTCCTCAAACAAACTACATTCCTCCTGATATGCTGGAGCAAATCCTCTTTAAGACCTCCCTAAGAGAATATTTCCATGATGGTCTAGTATATCCCAATGAAATCTGTATGACAAGAAATAAGTGTTTTATGTGCGAACTGTAGAATCTTCTCCTTGAGCTTGGAGTCTTAAGTCAAGAGGACCCAATCCTGGTAATAGATGACTCCATCCACCACTCTGTATCCCCCATCTGTCACTTGCCCATCAAGCACCTCACAAGTGAAGAGGTTCTTGGAATACTCCACCAATCGCTGGGATTCCCAATATTGATCTATACTCTTCAATAACAACGTTGTTGGACTTTCTGATAAGGCACATGTCACCTCATAGATCCCCTCTTTGACATGCTCAGTGCCAAATCCATATGCCAAAATATTGTTATCCCACATTTTATTTTTCCCAAGACAAGATTGAATTTCATGGGGGCCAACCTTCACTTGGAAGCCATTGTCCATCTAAAAATTCCTAAGTTTGGCCAATGTATGTATGAATTTCAACAACCCTTTGTCATATATAGAAGACTCCTTCCTGTGTGGAAGTATCTTCTGGCTCCCAAAGGCTATGGAGTATCCCCTTTACACCATGATGGTGCCACCATCTACTCTTGAAACACCATCCTCCAGTGCAAGAGGCTTGGTGAGAGATGGCAATGCTGATACTGGACAAATGCTCATGCCATCCTTGAGCCAATCAAAGGCCCTCTGCGTCGTGCTAGTTTCACCCAAGGCACCCTCCTCAGCCAAATCCATGAATGATGCATCTTGTTGTGAGAACTCTTTGATCATCTTCCAGTCAGGGGGCCTTCCTAGTGGAATGCCTCCATGTAATGAAACATCAAGGTCTAGAGTAGACTGTATATCTGAGTGGACTGATTTGTCCATGCTTCCAATAAGCAAACCAGTCTCCTCCTTATGTGAAGAGACATCCTGGAATGGATGTGTGTGCATGCCCCTAATCCCCTGATGCTGGCCACCCTTCTTATTGTTAGGTCCCTATATCACTAGTATAGCCCCTTATTATTGTTAGTGTAAACCCCTTATTGTTATTATTGTACCCTTGTAACCCCCATTTTGTTATTATTGTGCCCTTAAATTATTATTGTTAGGTCGGCTAGGATTACATTGTGGCCCACTAGGATTACATTATGGCCCCATGGACTCTTATATAAATGAGTGTTTAACCTCTTATTGTTATTATTAAAATTTAGAATCTTTTCACCTGTTAGTTATTGTTTCAATTATTATTATAGGTTTCATAAGGATTACATTGTGGCCCACTAGGATTACATTATGGCCCCATGGACTCCTATATATAGAAAGGAGGTTTTGTGAATTGTATCATCCAAGAATTGTTCATTCATGTAATGTATTTGGAGGTTGCCCCCTCGAAGTGGCTTATTTCACACGGGATATCTTCTTTTTCTATTTTTGGAGCTGGTTACCCAACATTTGGTATCAGAGCTTTGGATTCTAGGGTTTCGCTGCTCCAAACAGGTCATCGTGGAATTTTCGCTATAACTTTTTTTCTACGAAGTTTCGGAAGCTGAAATGTTTAGGGTGCGAAGAAAAAATCCCGAGGAAGCTTGTATAAAAATTTCAGAGTTTGGTTCGCAATAATTTCGGAGATATGATCTGTGGAAGTCAGGTATTTTTTCAGGCTCCTAAACAGGTCATCGTGGCATTTGCGCTATAAATTTTTTTCTACGAAGGTTCAGAATCTGAAATTCATATGGTGCGAAGCTGAAATCCTGAGGAAGTTCATCAAAAAATTTCAGATCTTGGTTCGCAATATTTTTGGAGATATGATCTGTGGAAGGTAGTGCTTTTTCAGGCTCCTGAATTTCATCTCAAAGAGGTGATCGTGGGAAAAGTTCAATAACTCTCTCTCTGAAGATTGGATTGGAGTGCCGTCAAAATTATTCACAAGTACACGGCTTGTAGTTTCTTTTCTATCAATTTCAGAAACAAAGGACAAAACAGTGACACGTGGCAAGTCGTACAAGTTCGCTCTACTGAACCAGTCCAGAATTAGGTCATTGTGGGAGATTGGACACAACTTTGTCTTGGAGAATCAAAATCAGGTCAGAACTGTGGCATTTGAAAGAAGCTTCAGAGGGCTACTACAGGGCTGAATTTCAGATATCGAAGATTTTCAATTACAGAGATAATTCAATTTCAATATCGATCTCCTAAAATCTAGTAAAAGGTGTGTATTTTTTTTCCGAATTGCATAAGTCTTGTTTGAAGAATCAAGTTGAATTGATTCCAAGGGAATCTTGTAGAATAGATATCAATATTGGATTCTAAAATGGCCCCTAAAAATAATTCAACACCCATTAAGCCTTCAGAAGGCTCTATTATGACTCATGAAGATGAAGAATTGCAACATGATCTATCAAAATTACAAGAGCAAGTGCAACAAATTTCACTCTCGCAAAGAGCAACAAAAAATGAAATGGAAGTTTTGAAAAAAGGCGTGGAAGTGAAGATGGACGGTTTGAAGAAAGGCATGGAAGCTAAGATGGATGGTGTGGAAGCTAAGATGGATGGCATGGAAGCTGGCATGGAAGCTAAGATGGATGACATGAAAGACAACATGGAAAACATGAAGAATGATCTAAAAGCAGACATCGAAGGTTTGACAAAGTTGATACAAGAAATATTTCCTAATGGTGAAAAGATAGTAGAAGAACCTCATGATGAGAAAAAAATAAATGTTAATCGTGATTTCATAAACTCTAATGTTGGCGGGAAGAACCACCATATTCCAAAAATGGATATGAGGAAGTTTGATGGAAAGGATCCTGTAACATGGATACTACAGATGAAGCAATATTTTGATCTCCATAACGTGCAAAACACACAAAAGGTACGCATTGCAACTTTACATTTAGAACAAAATACATTTGTATGGTATCAATGGCTTTGCTCCCAAAAAAAAATTGTCACTTGGTCAATTTTTACGGAGGAAATGATAGCACATTATGAGGATACAAAGAGCAACACCTTCTTTACCCAATTGATAAATCTCAAACAAAAGGGTTTAGTGGGGCAGCACATTGAGGACTTCCAAAAATTGAATATAGGGGTAACTGATCTTACAGAGGAACACAGGATTGATCTCTTCCTGGGCACTTTAAAGGATAACATCCAACATGAAGTTCGCGTTTTGGAACCTGATTCATTGGAGAAGGCATTCAGGTTGGCAAGAAAAGTTGAATGTAAAATTATGGCGACAAGGAAGCCTACCACTCAATTCTATAAAGAAAGAAGTGTTTCTACGCCTAGATTTCCACAACCTACAAGGTTGACACCACAACAATTGGAAGAAAAAAGAGCAAAAGGGCTTTGCTACAGTTGTGATAGCAAATACACTAAAGTTCATAAGTGTGCTGAGAAGAAATTATTTTACATAGATTGTGAAGAAGAAGAAGAAAATGAACAAGAAGAGGATATACACCAGGAACCACCCCTAGAAGAGGAAGAAATGAATCCGACCATATCGTGTAATGCACTGGCAGGAATTTCCACTCCTCAAACTCTCAAGATAGAAGGACATATAAAGAAGAAAAGGGTAATAGTGTTGATTGATTCAGGTAGCACCCATAATTTTATTCATTATAAGGTAGCCAAGGAATTAAATTGTTTCCTATACCCAGCACCAGAATGTCAAGTGATGGTTGCAAATGGAGGAACTATAAATTGCTACGGAAAATGCCATAATATCAAGCTAACCATGGGGGAATATGTATTGACTAGTCCAATGCTTGCCATTCCTATGGGAGGTGCTGATGTTGTACTAGGAGTACAATGGTTACAATCTTTGGGGACGGTAGCTTTTAATTTTCAAGAACTTTTCCTGAAATTTTTCTCAGAAGGAAAGGAAGTCGAATTACGGGGTATTGCGGGGAAGCCAGGAAGGATAATAAGTTCTAATGTCATGACAAAGCTTCTAAAGAAAGAACAGCGAGGCGTAATTGCACAATTATGCTCACTAGAAGTTCCAACATCAAAATCATCTATTTCTGCAGATCTCCAACAAGTCTTGGACAATCATTCCAAGGTGTTTGAAACTCCCAAAGGACTCCACCTATTCGTGATCATGATCACGCTATTCATTTGATTCCAGGAAGTGTTCCTCCAAACATCAGGCCTTATAGATATCCTTACTTCCAAAAAAGCGAAATTGAACGTATGATTGCAGAAATGTTAGAGGCGGGTATAATTCAACCTAGTCAAAGTTCTTTCTCTGCTCCTGTAGTATTGGTACACAAGAAGGATGGATCATGGCGAATGTGTCCGGATTATAGGGAGCTCAATAAGCTCACCATTAAAGACAAATTTCCCATTCCCATGATTGATGAATTATTGGATGAATTACATGGAGCAATTTATTTTACCAAGTTGGATCTTCGTTCAGGATATCATCAAATTAGAATGAAGACTGAAGATATTCCAAAAACAATGTTTCGAACTCATGAGGGTCATTATGAATTTTTGGTCATGCCTTTTGGCCTTACCAATGCACCTTCTACATTTCAAGGGTTGATGAATTCCATTTTCAAACCCTTCCTTAGAAAATTTGTGCTAGTATTTTTGATGATATACTAATCTACAGCAGGTCTTGGAAGGATCATGTTGAACATGTTGACAGGGTGCTCAAACTATTGCAGGAGAAACAATTATATGCAAAAAAGTCCAAATATTTCTTTGGAGTACAAGAGGTGGAATATCTGGGTCATATTGTATCTCACGAGGGGGTTAAAGTGGACCCTAACAAAATTAAAGCCATTAAGGAATGGAAAGTTCCCACAACCATAAAGCAGTTGCGAGGATTTCTCGGGTTAACAGGGTATTATCGCAAGTTTGTTAAGAATTATGGGAGAATAGCGGCACCTCTAACAACATTATTGAAGAAAGATGCATTTTCATGGACTCCTGAAGCAACTAAGGCCTTTGAACATCTTAAAGAGGCAATGTGCCTAGCACCGGTCTTAGCTACGCCAGACTTCACAAAAACCTTTATTGTGGAATGTGATGCATCAGGAAATGGAATTGGTGCGTTTTAATGCAGGAAGGAAGACCCATTTCTTTTGAAAGTCGTCCAATCAAAGGAAAGTATTTACATAAACCTATTTATGAGAAGGAAATGTTAGCAATACTGCATGCACTAAAGAAATGGCGAACTTACCTAATGGGAAGACACTTCAAGGTAAAAACTGATCATGATAGTCTTAAACACTTTGGAACAAAGACTATCTTCAAAAGAGCAGCAAAAATGGGTCACAAAGATGTTGGGTTATGACTTTGAAATAATCTACAAAAAAGGAAAGCTTAATGCTGTTGCAGATGCACTCTCGAGAAAGAATGAAGAGGTGGAAGCATTGCTTTGTGCCATTTCTATTATCCAACCAGATTGGATAACCGAAGCAAGAGATGAATGGAAGAAGGGCAAAGATGTATGGACACTCATTCAAAAGTTGCAGCAAGATCCTAGTACATCTGATACATTTAGTTGGAAAAATGATTCCTTATGGTACAAAGATCGCTTATATCTTTGTAAGAATTCCCAACTAAAACAAAGATTCTTCTGGAATTGCACACTTCTCCTTTAGGAGGACACTCAGGATTTTTAAAAACTTACCACAGGGTGAAGAAAGAATTTTTTTGGGATGGCCTTAAATTTGATATTCGAAAGTTTGTGGTGGAATGTTTGGTTTGCCAGCAGAATAAAGTGGAAACAATTAAGACCCCAGGACTTCTACAACCTTTATCCATTCCAAGTCAACGTTGGGAGGAGATTTCAATGGATTTTATCACAGGTTTACCTAAGTCAGAAGGAAAGAGTGTCATCATGGTGGTAGTTGATAGAATTACCAAGTATGCACACTTTTGTGCATTATCTCATCCATTTAAAGCAAGTACAGTTGCTACTACATTTATGGATAGAATTCAAAAGCTACATGGAAGCCCAAGGGTTATTGTGAGCGGCAGAGATCCCATTTTTACTGGAAATTTTTGGACGGAGTTATTTTCTTGTTTGGGTACTCAATTAGCTCATAGCTCATCTTATCATCCTCAATCTGATGGTCAAACTGAGATAGTAAATAAATGTTTGGAAGGATATCTTCGTTTTTTTGTGTCTGATAAACAAACACAATGGGTCAAGTGGTTACCTCTCGCTGAATGGTGGTATAACACTTCCTTCCATACTGCAGCAAAAATGACCCCATTTATGGCACTTTATGGATATCATCCACCATCCATCACATCATCTTTTAGGGAAAATTCGAAGGTTCAAGCAGTGGAAGATCACATCGAGCATCAGCAAGAAGTTCTCCAACTCTTAAAGGATAACCTGAATTTGGCACAAAATCGAATGAAACAACAGGCAGATCAACATCGCAGCGAGAGAAATTTTGATGTAGGAGATTGGGTATTTTTACGGCTACAACCATACAAACAAATGTCCCTCAAGCAAGCTAAGAAGGATAATAAATTATCGCCAAAGTACTATGGTCCTTACGAGGTGTTGCAAAAGATTGGTACTATGGCATACAAATTGGAGCTTCCTGCTTCTTCGCGAGTACATCCAGTTTTCCATGTTTCATGCTTAAAGAAGGTTATAGGTGAAAATGTTCCAGTTCAAACAGTATTGCCAGAACTTGATGGGGAAGGGAAAATCATATTGGAACCTGAAGCAGTCATGGAAAAAAGAACTCGACAACTACGGAATCGATCAATTTCAGAGTATCTCATCAAGTGGAAGAACTTACCCACTGAAGATTCTACATGGGAGTATGAGAATTTTATACAGAAGCACCCGGAGCTACTCAAGTGTTGAGGACAACACTTTTTTGAAGGAGAGGGGCATGTTAGGTCCCTATATCACTAGTATAGCCCTTATTATTGTTAGTGTAAACCCCTTATTGTTATTATTGTACCCTTGTAACCCCCATTTTGTTATTATTGTGCCCTTAAATTATTATTGTTAGGTCGGCTAGGATTACATTGTGGCCACTAGGATTACATTATGGCCCCATGGACTCCTATATATCGAAAGGAGGTTTAACCCTTATTGATGTGTGTACCCTTGTAACCCCCATTTTGTTATTATTGTGCCCTTAAATTATTATTGTTAGGTCGGCTAGGGTTACATTGTGGCCCACTAGGATTACATTATGGCCCCATGGACTCCTATATATAGAAAGGAGGTTTTGTGAATTGTATCATCCAAGAATTGTTCATTCATGTAATGTATTGGGGGTTGCCCCCTCGAAGTGGCTTATTTCTAAGGCGTGGATATCTCTTTTCTTCTCTTTCTGGAGTTGGTTACACAACACTTATCTTCTCACTCCATCCACAAAGTCTCCCAATCTGTGGTGACCTTCCTCAATGTAATCAACCACTGCACACCCAATATCATATTGGTATCAGGAGTCTTGACCACAAAGAAGTGATCTATCATCGTGTATGTCCTTAAAATTATAGTCAATGTCAGAACATACTTCCCCCACTGCTTAGTCCCACTTTCTATCGATACTGACACATGCTGCTCCTGGATTGTGTCTTGGTCTCTCAATGTTGGATTCTTTGGAACTCTTTGTAAGAATGCAAAGGCTCCACTAGTTGGAGGAATGGCTCCATCTCCATCTCCAGGGGGTGGTGGATCTCCTCCTAGTGCTACAGCGCTGGTATCTCCTTCGAGATCTTCCTCTTCTTCCTCATCATTATTGGAGAATACCCCATTATCATTAAGAGACCTTTTGTCTTGGTGCTCTCTTGAGGGATGAATCTTCATATCTTCCTCTTGAGAAGAGAGCTCTTGTTGGAGGGGGGCTCTTGCCCTTGGCAAAGTACTTTGCAAGTCTCTAACCCTCTCAATAGAACACTGGAGCGTAGTTGGTCTAGTGGATCCTACCAACTCATGCAAAGGCTTTGACTGCTTGAGCTTGGCTAGCTCAACGAAGGGTGTTTCTGAATATCTCCGATCAAATATTTCCACCATCGTCCTAGTGAACTCTGCATATGCAACCAAATTTACATGCCCCAATGTGAAAATACTATGAAACCACCAATCATGAGCCTCACCTTCAAGGTGCAGCGCTGCTACCTTAATGGCCTCCACTTCTGAAACTTGGTGCAGCTTGAAATAGATGTCCAACTTCCCTACCCAAGCTTTAGCTATGCACTTGGGTGACCCATCAAAAGTAGGCAGAAAGAATCTACCCAAAGTATGTTGCAGACCATTGTTCTGCATGTACCCTATACCTCTATTGTGATTACTAGGTGTTCTATTTTCCTTGATCTGACAGAATCCTTGGAAGTCTAGATGCTCTTTGAATCTCTGAGATTGAGATTCATATTCTAGGAGATAGTCACCAAGATTCTCCTCCTTTTGTGTTTCTCCTACCTCCTTTCCTCTTGTTAGGAATGTAGGCATGGTAGAGTGTTGTGGAACTGGTTGTAATGCTGAGTGCTCACACCAATAATGTGAAATGTCGGAGCTTTCTTCATGTACAAAACCTTTAGTGGAATCTTTATGTCTCTCCATCCTCATCTCCTTGATTTCTTTGTTAATATCTTGCGTAGTTTAGAGAAGAAGCTTTGAAAACTCCTTTCCATTCATTTCTCCTGATATTGGAGTCTTTCCTTTGTCTTTTTTGTATAATCAAACCTTGTTCTTTCCGTGATAAGCTTCTTCTTCTTCTAATGACATAGATGTGATGTCTCATAGGTTGAGCCAAGATTGTGCTCTGATACCACTGTAATATTCCAAACTAGGAAAAACAGCAATATGGAACATAAAACTGGAAATAATAGTAAATATCAATACATCAAGATAGGAGACAAGTATAGAGCCATCTTATTATGAATATCAACAGCAAATAAGTACAATATCTTGAGGAACACGTCAATCAAGCAAGGCAAACAAGTCTCCAGTGATCAAACACACTCAATCATGAAATGTTGCTGCTACTCAAAATGCCGGAGAACCAATACAGCGCAGTCCCAGGGAATTCAATTGTAGCTGGAAAATATGATGATATAAATCAACTGATATATGTCTCAAAAAGTACCAGAAATAGAGATCTAAGCTCCCAAGCACATTTCCGAGACAACCCAGAAAGGGTTTCCGGAAATACCCAAAATACAAAAATAGTGAAATGCAGCCCTAGGGTTGAATAAGCTCTACAACTAGACCACTGATAGGAGGTCGCTGATCTGATATGGAAATGACTAATACTCCTCCAATAGATCCCCCGAATGAAGGGCTGCTCTCCTCATCGGAAATCTAACTCACAAACTAAGGCACTAAGCCCTCCACTGCAACTAACAATGTTACCGATGAAATAGGTAACCGCAATGTTACCTACTTTTTTTTGGTAGCATAAAAAACACCGGATTTTGAAAAGTGGTGATGCAGAATCACCATTTTTTTTTTTGTGCACATTTTTTACACTCTAATATTTTTATTTATGAAGTATGAATATTTGTTTTAAAATGTTAGTGATTTTCATGCTAATTTTGAAATGTATTGATGCAACATCAACTTTTTTTTTTTAGAGCGATGATTTTCATGCTAATTTCGAAATGCATTGATGCTGCATCAACTTTTTTTTTTAGAGTGGTGATTTTCATGCTAATTTCGAAATGTATTGATGCTGCATCAACCTTCTTTTTTTAGAGTGATGATTTTAATGTTGGTAATAAAAGACAAAACTTAGATAAAAAAATATATATATAAAAACAATAAAAAAAACCAATAAAAATATTAAAAAAAAAACAAAAATAGCTTGCAAAAATAAAAAATTTAAACAAAAATAAATAAAAAAAACAAAAATATTTGAAAATTATATCAAAGGAAATGACAAAATTTGAAAAAAAAAACACATAATTTAAAGAAAAAAACAAAAATTGACCAAATTTTTTTTTAAAAAAACATCAAAAACATTTTTTTTCTAACTTATTAAAAAAAACCATATAATAAATAAATAAATAAATTTAAAAATTTATATTAAAAAAATAATAATAAGAAGAAAAAAAATACAAATTTTAAAATTAACAAAAAAAAAAAAGCAAAATTGAAAAAAAATAAAATAAATTTAAATAAAAAAATTAAATTAAAAAAAATTTAAATTTTTTGAAAAAGAAAAAGAAAAAAAAAAAGAAAAAAAGAAAAAAGAAAAAACAACGGGCTGGTGCTGGGCGCTGGGGGCCGGCCGGGCGGCGCCATGGGGCGGCCCAGCCGGCCTCACGGCCGCCCCCACCACCACCACCCCGTTGTTTTATTTTTATTTTTTTATTTTTGTTTTATTTATTTTTTCAAAAAATTAATAAGGAGGACTCTTGTGGGATCTTCTAGCTATCTGGCATTTCTATCCACGATTGAACCACACAATGTCAATCAAGCTAGCAAAGATGAATGTTGGATTCAAGCCATGAATGAAGAGCTTGATCAAATTGAAAAGAATCACACTTGGGAATTGGTACCAAGACCACATGATAAAAATGCCATTGGAACTAAATGGATATTCAAGAACAAGTTAAATGAGAATGGGATGTTATAAGAAACAAAGCTAGACTGGTTTGCAAGGGGTATACTCAACAAGAAGGAATAGACTTTGAAGAAACTTTTGCTCCTGTAGCTAGACTTGAAGCCATAAGAATGTTTCTTGCTTTTTCAAGTTTTCAACAAATCAAAGTTTATCAAATGGATGTTAAATCTGCATTTCTCAATGGTGATCTAGAAGAAGAAGTTTATATAGAACAACTTGAAAGATTCATTTTGAAGAGCTATTAGAAATGGTGTTGTAGACTTAAAAGGGCAAATATGGTCTCAGCAGCTCGAATACATGCGTATTATCGTCTTGACAATGTCGAACAGGGATTTTCAAAAAGGGTTTCTTGATAGCAACTTACTAAAATTGTTGAAAATGATAAACTATTGATTGTGGTTGTATATGTTGATGATATCATTTTTGGGAGTAATGAAGAATGTATGAGTCGAGAAATTTGCTTTGTCATGTGAAATTTAATGTCCTTACTTGGAGAACTAACATTCTTTCTTGGCTTGCAAGTGCATCGAGCTCTGAGATGGTATATTCTTATCATAAGCAAATTAAGAAGAGTATGACACGGAAGAATGCACAAACACAGCAAGTACAGTAATGTGGATAGTCTCAGTTCTCATGATGATTCTCCCGCGGTGAATCAACCAGAATACAGATCAATGATAGGAAGCCTACTTTATCTCACTGGGACTAGACCAGACATTATGCATGCAGTTGGGATTGTTGGACGATTCCAAGCTAATCCAAAAGAGTCTCACCTTCAGGCTGTGAAAAGAATATTCAAATATCTACAAGGAACTCAAGACTTTGGACTATGGTATCCAAAGAATGATGATCTTACTCTTCATGCATACACTGATGCAGATTGGGCTGGAAGTGTTGATGATCGGAAAAGCACTAGTGGTGGTGATAAATATATGGGACCCAGGGGTTGGTATCCTATCTTCGTAAGAGAAGCAAAAATGCTATGTCTTATCTCACAATGAGAAAGCAGAATATGTGGTGCCGCATCTTCTTTGCATTCAACTCCTTTGGATACATGATGATGCAAACCTTCTGAATTTTCAAATCAAATGTCCTCTATCTCCATTATGTGTGATAATACAAGTGCCATCAGTATCTCAAAAAATCCTGTTATGCATTCGAAGACCAAGCACATTCCCATCAAGTATCACTTCTTACGTGAACAAGTGCTTGAACAAAAGGTGAAGTTGGAGTATGTTCCCTCTAAAGAACAAGTTGCTGATATCTTTACCAAAACCTCCCACTAAGCCCGACGATCTAAGGCGTGTTTCGAGTAGTCTCTCGCCACGAAGAACAACCGCTTAAATTCAAAAGATTAAAATAGATACGCTGGTTTCCCCCGGAAGACAAGCCGCGTATACGTCGAGTCCGCGCGCGCAGAACCGCGTATGAGTGGTTGCCGACAATTTTTTTTTCTCTCTCTCCCCGGGTCGCATTTCTACGGGAAGAAAAAGCCGGGTGCTATTTGGTATCTTCCGATGTGATTTGGAGTCTCCCCGGTGGTATTTCAACTCTTATATTTCTGTTTCATTCCCTATTGGGTGAAGATGCCTTGATGTTTTGGTTGAAAGTGTTCGTGATGCACAAGCAAAGGGGGAGCTTTGTCATATGGAAATGATGCATTGGATGCACACAAATTTCTTTCAGGGGGAGCATTAGCTCTGCCGGGCATAATGCATTGTTGGCATTATGATGATTCCCCCGAAATATGATCTCTCTTGAGGTCTTCTTTTTGGTATTGATTATAAAAGGTCATATTTGTAAGTTGGGCCGAAAAGGTCATGTTGAAACCTATGATGTAAAATTGTAATATTCAGTTTCTCATGTAAAGACTTGATCAAATATGTAAACCCACTTGGTTTGGTACTTGAGTCAAAATGTGTAAACCCTCTCGTTAGTAGTTGAGTCAAATTGTGTAAATCCACTTGGTTTGGTATTTGAGTCTCATATGTAAATCCACTGGGTTGGATCTTTGATGTGGTATGAGTCCTTCGGTGATAGGAAGGTCATAGAGTCATGTATTTCATTGAAAAATATGTTTGAAGATTCCACATGAACTCGGGGAGCATGGTAACTTACCATTAATCGATTCTTACACACGTCTTCTATCTACATGAGGGGAAAACAACCTTGTGTTGGTTTTGGATCCGCCCTTTCGCTCTCGCGTCGTGGGTGGGGAGAGTGACATGATGTTTGAATAGGAGAGAATATCATTATGTTTAATGTATCTATCCGTAGTGGTGATCAAACACCATGGTGGTTGCCATCAAGTCCAAAGGGGGATATCGTTGGCAATATGATGCAGAAAGTGTTGTCCTCGATGACACACCCCCACTTGATGAAGATGGTAACCTACTTAATGAAGTTGTTCTTGACGCTGATGAGTTTGTTGAATGATGTCAACTGATGCTGTTCTACAAGTAGTTCAAGTAGTAGGAAGGCTGAAAGCACCTCGTAAAGCGAATATTGTTGAACAAGGTGTCATCACAAAGCATACGTGGGTTTGTTTAGAAGTCACAGACAGCGTGGAAAAGATCGTGCCAAGTCGCGTATGCCTAATTGCGCTCTAATTTATAAAACCATGTGGACTTCTACTACGGTATTGACCCAATGTATTGGAGTTGGATTGTCTATTTGATCCTATCTGGTGGAAACCATAACGTAGAAATAATGGTGGTTTTAATCATGGTAATTTAAAAGGCTAAATCTATATAAGGAGAAGAAATTCATTGTGCAAAAGACATGCAAGTATCTGGGCTTAATGAATACTTCACTCTGAAGTTAATCTGTATGGCTGAACTCTGTTCTTAATTGATATATATATATATTTTGTTTAATTTAATTTTTTTATTTAAAATAAAATTTAATTTGTTTTGTTTTTTTTTAAATTTTGTTTTTTGTTTTTTTTAAATTTTATTATTATTTTTGTTTAAATTTTTTATTTTTTATTTTATTTTATTTATTTTTTGTTAATTTTAAAATTTGTATATATATATTTTTTGGTTAATAATTTTTTATTAATTTTTTTTTTTTTTTTTTTAATAATAATGTTTAGTTTTTTAATATAATTTTATAAAATTTAATAAATTTGTATTTTTTTTTTTTAAATTTATTTGGATTTAATATTGTTTTTTAAATGTTTTACTTTTTTATTAAATTTTTTTTGTTAATTACATAAAATTTTTATATTTTTTTTATTTCAATTAAAATTGTGTATTTAAAATTAGATTTTTTTTTTAATTAAACTTAATTTTTTTAAATTAATTTGTTTTTTAATTTTTTTATTATTATTTTATATATATATATTTTCAATTTTCCATTTTTAATTGATTTTTAAAGTTTTTCTTTTAACAATGGTTTTTGTTTTTGCTTTTGTTTTTGTTTTTGTTTTTGTTTTTTTCATATTTAAAATTTATTTTTTCTTTCAAAATTGATTTGTTTATTCATTTATTTATTAAAATTTAATATTTTTGTTTTTAAATTTAATTTGTTATTTTAATATTAACTCTTTTTTTTTAAATTTAATAAAATCTGATATATATACATATTTTAATTTAAGTTCATATATATATTTTATTTTTTATAATTTAAATTTAATTTATTTTTTATAGTTTATTTGTTTTTTTAATATATATTGTTTTAAATTTAATATTTTCATTGTATTTTTATTTTTAATTTTTAATTTTTTTACTTTCTAATTTAAATTAATGTTTTTTTTTTTTTAAATAAGCATTTTCTTTTTCTTTTTTAAATTTAATTTGTATATTTTATTTTTTATAATTTCCTTCTTTTTTTAACTTGTTTGTTTGTTTGTTTTTTTTTTGTTTTTTTTTTTTTAATTTTAAATTTAATATTTTTATTTTGTTTTTATTTTTATTTTTTAATTTCTATATTTTTTATTTTTCCTTAAATTTTAGGTTTTTTTAAATGTTTGAATTAAAATTTTTATTTTGTTTTTATTTTTATCTTCACATATATATATATATATATATTTGTTTTTTTCTAAATTATGCTAATTCTATTATAGAAACATAGTATTACAAACCTCTCAGCTCACTGTGTGCCCGGGCCGGGCTTGATGTCCATGCTTTACCGCAGTGAAGAACCGCCCGAGACGGAAACTCCGTCTCCGTTAAGAGATTTCACCGTCTCTGGACAAAACGTGAAATCGGTGCATAGTCCATTACATACAACATAAGAAAACAAAAAATCCGCAGCATGCAACTTGCCGCCGTAAACATCTGTAAAATAACAAAATGCATCTTTCAAATAGAGGAACTCAAACCATGTAGAAACCAAAGCAATCCTGAGTCACCGCTTGTGGGTTGGTTTAGGCGGTTCCTCCACTATGCGACACACCCGCACTTATCCTCGAATCTTCTCGCATCTTCGTTCGGTCACCATCATCACCTCGCGCCTTCGTTCCGGTCACCTTCATTGCCCGTAGGCATTGCATCCACTTTGCATTGAAAATTGACCCAAGGTGGGAGGAGCAAGTGGTAGGGGGAGAACCGGAGGTTTAGAGGAAAACGTGTACCGGGTAGGGCGCAGCACCAAAAGGGAGGGAGGTGTCCTGGACAAAGGAGGAGGAGAGAGAGTCGACTCTTCACGCAAGGTGACAGTAGTCGTGCGTAATAGTGGGTCGATCAAACGAGCGCCGAAGCGAGCTCCGCCCTCTCGCGAGGTTTGCCTCAAGATATGATCGCCCGATGGGCGAGGGCGCAATGGAGAAGGGTTCGAGGGCGCGAAGGGGGTTGAATTTCGTGGACTGTAACTGTAGGAGAACCGTCACTTCCCGTTGACCGCAGCGGTGGCCCGGCCCCGTCGCTTCCCCAAGATCTTCGTGAAGTCGCTCGCCCCTACCGGAAGAGGGTCTCGAGCTCGTTGTGCCGACCACCGGCTGGAACCACGGCGGCATCGCATCCTATGCCTGCGAGCCTGTGCATGGTGGGCTCGTCCGCTTGCAGCGTCCGAGACAATTAGAGCAAGATGGGCCGAATCGAATTCACGTTGAGATCCAAGAGGAATCTCGCAAATTTGCGTTGGAGAAGCAGTAAAGCACCGTGGGAAAAGTGAGAGCCCATGGTTTCAATACAACCGAGCAAGGAGCAACGCCGCCCGTCCGTGTGCGGCGCCGGCCTCAAAGACATGCTTCGTGGGCAAACGCCGTAGAGGAGATGCAAAGAGCAACAAAGTGGAGCAAGAATGTTCGGGATAGCCGGAGACGAAGGCCATAATGAACTCGACGGGAAAGTAACGAGGTGGGGAGAATGCCGGGGCCGATGGAGAATTAATGCGTCGAGAGCAGGCATATTAATGTTCATATTAATGGAGTCGCAGGGGGCCAGTTGGCTATCCCATGCGAGTCTCCTTGGGAGATGCCCAGGGACTGATGTCCCGTCATTCCGATGAATCATCCGCATCCGGAACATATATTTTTAAATTTTAAGCTTTTAAATGTTTTTATTTTTTAAATTTATTTTTTTTCTTAAATTTTAGGTTTTTTTTTAATGTTTGAATTTTAAAAATTAAAAAATGTTATTTCTATTTTTAAAAATGCCAAAAGTATGACACAATTTTTTTTTTTTTGTTATTCAGCATCAACTTGTTTTGTTTTGAGGGTGTTTTTTCAATCCATTTTTTCAAGAAACAATTTTGTTTTTACCATAATTTTATAAAATGTTGAAATTTGACCTTAAAAAAAACGAAGTGCGTCTCCGGAATACACACTTTTTGTTTTTGGGGTGTTTTTTCATGTTTTTTGAGTCTTTTTGGGCTAGAGTTCCCGTTTTCAGGTCGTGTTACCTATTTGATCGTAACAGTTGTTAATCGGCCTAATAAAATAACGTGTTTTATGAGGTAAACCGCAATGTAGGTGATGGCAAGAAATGCTACTCCCCGATGCCAAATGACAAAATTATGCCTGAGAGATCCTCCTTGCTAGCTCTCCCGGTGAAGCGCCGGCCTCCATCGGAAAACAAGCTCGGGGATCGGATCTATCACCTCTCCAATCGCTACCTTGCAAAAAAACACAATCCTGGAGGAGACTGCGTTGTGGATGATGACTGAAGCTTGGCCTGATGCCAGATAGTGGAAATGCAGCTCAATAGACCTCTCCTGAGTAGGCACTTGAAGTCCCCCGAGGATGAGGATGGGATTTCCGCTCGGAAACACCCTTGTGCTAAACAACACAACATACTTCGCTAAATAGCTGAAGCACGCAAGAAGTCATAAAAGATCAAGACATAAACAATAATCGGAATGCCTTCTATGGCTGCCATCCTCTTCCTTTTATGGTTGGTGAGCTTTCTCACCCTGGGTCCCACTCATTAAATATGCTACTCTCATGCATACATTCCTCTATCATAAATACGTTGTCCTCCTTTAATGCTCCACTTCCTCCATGACAACGCTGTTGATTTGGTCAAACTTAACCCTGTCCATATGCTTTAGACCCATTACATAATCAAATGTACTTTATTTAATCACAATGATCCACATTCATATGAGAAGTGGTTTTATTCCTACTAAAGAGATTTATGGGTCTCCCTACCCTCTTAATCATCTATCTAAATGATAAAAGAAAATTTTAATATTTCAACTAGCTGAAAGCTAATTAGGAATATTACAAACGAGCATTTGCAAGATGAGGATTTGCAAGATCCTCTATTGGAATCTTTATTAGAAGGTTCGACTCTACTTGAAAGAAGCGTCTCATTGATAGTCTACATTCCACCTTGTATGGAATCCATTGTTTAGAAGGATGATGGTGTTGGGCTGAGAATGAGGTACGTTTTCACTGTACTTTTACCTCGAATTGTTATGCACCTTTATGAATCTTTCCCCATATTAATAGTAAAGGAAAATAAGATTAATGAAAAATCAAGACAAATGAACTAACGGTAAAAGGATGTTTTAAAACGGGAATTTGACTTATTGTATCTTTATTCACAGGAAAACAAAGCAATGAAATCGACGATAACCAAGACAAAATTTTCGGATAAAAAACCAATGGTAACCACAATGAATCCCATGGGCTCAGGAGCAAAAAGGCATATCCACGTCCGAAGAACTCAAACAATAGCCATGTGCTGGAACAATCGTCGTTTGGAAAACACATTACCATCGATTGAAATCGTCTTTAAAAAGGCCGATGAAAAAGAGATAGAGAGAGATGAATATGATTTGACTTTAATAGACATATCGGGCACAAGACTGGTCTGGCTTGTATTCATATTGACCTTCAACTTAATAAAGAATTTGGTGTTTTGAATAGTCATTCTCTAAGTTTTCCTTAGTGATAGACTTCGGTGGTTTGGGCCCAAAATTTCGGAGTTTTTGCGCTAATCTTCTATGCTATACATTCAATTACAAAATTTCATTTAGTCATAGAATGCATTTCGTGAGATATCATTTAATTGGTTGAGTTACGAACATAGAACACTACAACTTCTTTCATTAGAATAGTTTATTGTTCATGCTTTCTGGCTTACATTCCATTTTTTTGTTGCTGTTAGATGCTTCCATCATTTCCCAATTATTTTATATTCGTTTCATTAAGCTTTAGCATGATTGCCGTTCAATTCTGTATATAGCTAAGAATTGGATCTTTCCATCTTTATTGTAAGGCGTTTAGTTGTTAATTGATTCAGAAATATGTCAGCTATTTGGTTTACAAAGAGAATTCCATTGCAGAATTAGAAAAGCAATTGTTGTTCAATCTATTGAATTTGTTGTTCAATTCAGTAGGACTGTTGTTCAATTAATCAGTGTGTTGTTCAATCGTAGGTTACTCTTTTCTGTGCTTAGACAAAATAGTTAAACGACATTTTACAATTCCATTCTCCTTTGAATTGATTGAACTTCGAGAATTAGATAATCCTCTTCATGGTATTATAGAGTAGTTGTTATTGATATCACTTGCATATACTGTGCTTATACTCTTGAAATAAAAAGACTTGTCCTGGGTTGACAATTGGATGAGAAGCATTGAAGTTTCCTGTAACAGTCACCTTTGTGACCCAACATTTTTGGTGTCGTTGTCGGGGAGAGTGTTTAAGAGCGATGTCATTCCTACTTTTTCTCTTTGCCGCGAATAATTGGGTATTAAAAACGAGAGGTAAGAACTCGCAACTAACAAGAAAATACTTGCTCTCCACCGCTTCTCAAAGAATTGTGCAGAGGCTAGTAGAATAGGTGCTCTTGTTTTATGAATAGGAAGAAAAAAAATAGAAACAAATCAAAATCATCCACTTAAGTTTATGAAACCCAAAGGATCGGTGATCCTTGGTAAAACAACATTTATAGACGAAATCATTAAGAAAGCTGAATCCTAGGCATTCGTAGGACCCAAAAACATTCTTATTCAAAGTCATACTGCACTCCCTCAGGCAGCAGCCTCACCATTTGCAGCCCATGCCGAGATTCACAATGATATAGAAGGGTCTGACCAAAGACTTAGACTGTTGATCATGTAAGTGCTGACCCTTCAAGAGAGGGAGGTTCGTATAATTTTCAAGAAGGGGAAGGAGAAACCAGCAGTGCAAGAAGGGTAAAAACTCTAGAGCCTGGATCCCCTGAGAGAGTGGTCGAGACAGACACTTGCGAATCCCGTAGACGGTGGAAGCGTCAGAAGAATTCCCCTACATTCACCCCCTTATCCCGCTAATATTATTCTTCTAGAACAAGAAATCCCTGAAGATTATCGTCATATCTTTGATCAAATGGAAAACAATCATAACCAGAATCAGAGGCAGACATCAAAATTGGAGTATCCCATTGTTGATCATGCTGCAAATGTCTCTATGAAATCCATTCCCTTACAAAACATCCCCACCTTCCATGGGTTGACCTCGGAAGATCCTGATGTATTCCTATTTGAATTCGATGTCTTATGTAGGGAGTATGACTACACCACTGACCCTCAGAAATTGAAAATTTTTCCCTCTACTTTGAAGGGGACAACATTACGTTGGTTCATGGGGCTCGGTAGGGGAACCATCAATAACTGGGACCAAATGAAAAACACTTTTCTTAATAGATATCAAGATTATTGCCGCACTCAAGAATTAAAAGATGAAATTTTCAATATGTCTACAAAAGACAATGAGAAATTAGAAGAATACGTTGAAAATACGTTGAAAGATTTCAATATAATTTACAAAGGTCTCCATATACTAAACTATCCAAATTCATCTTAAAAGCAACAATGATTAAGGGAATGAAAGAAGAATGGGTTGAAATGCTAAACATAATGGGAAAATGGGACATATATTAAGAAAAATATGATGATATTATTTCACTGTGTATCAGGTGCTCTTGTGGTAGTACGCGAAATAGGCCAATTGGACGAGACTCAACTAACAAAGATCCTAAGCAGTCCGGTGGCAACGTAACCAGGGCATAGTTTGGTAATCTTCTAGAAGATTTTAAAACTGACATCTTGGGCACTTTGACAACACAGCTTGATGTCCTGCAAGCCAAGCAGAAGCAAGCTATAATAGAAAAAAACTTGGCCGTCTTTTTTCCATGCAGTCGGAAGAAGCACAACCAAAGGGAATGCCCATTAGACATGGTTCAAACATGTGCTATTTGCACTAGGGACCATGCCACATACCATTTCCCTTCACTTCTAGGGATGAAAGTAGTTTTCAAAGAAGCAGAAGAATAGACAAAACTAGTCTACCTAATGAACCAACGTCAACAATGGCAAGCACAACCAAGTATGCCTCAAGACTTTGCCTCAATTCTTTTCTTCTCCGCAGTTTAACCAGAAAAACCCTATAGCAGCTTGGTAGAGTCAACCACCTTTTTCTACTTGGCCATCTCATTCGTTTCCTATGCCACATTGGCCAACACAACCCTCTTCAGGGAATAATTGGGCAAGTTTTCCTTGTTCTCCCCCTTATTGGCAAAATAATCCATATAAAACCTAGTGGCAAGCCTCCCCTTCAAAAACCATAAATTGGCCTCGACCAAGGGGCCACTGGAAATGACCAACCTACCACCGGGGACAGGTGTTCAAAATCAACCTACACTACCAGCTCCATACCCAGTCCAACACAACCCTCAGCTCATCATACGGCCTCAATTGCTGGCTCAACCCAATCCTAACCCCAACAATAGCCCAGTCCAACTAATTCAAATTGTAGAAAATCTAAACCCCGAAACTGAACAGAAGTAATGTAATGAACTAAGGTCGAGATAAGGACGTATTATCTCACCAGCAGAAGACACGACCCCGCCACAATTTGAATCCGGAACTTTGACAAAGCCTAGACAAACAAATATGACTGAAACAAAAGTAGAGTAGGTAAAGGAAACAGTTGATCAAGGGAAGCCTGAAAATCTTAGGATTTCTCCCCCTCCATTCCCTGAGAGGTTAACAATGCCTAGACCGGTAGTCTCTCCAGATTTCGATATCCTAGGAGAATTAAATAACCTTTGCATTAAAATTCCTCTTTTGCAGGCCATATAAGATATTCCCATCTATGCCAAGACAATTAAAGAACTGTGTGGGAAGAAGCAAGTAAAGAAAGCAAAAATTGTACCCACTGTTCATGTGGTGGGAGCACTATCTAACTTACTGTTGGGTAAGGAAACACCCATAAAATATGAGGATCCAGGGAATCCCATAGTAATCGTAGGTAAATCTTTGGCCACTCCTTTCCAAACACATTGGTTGACTCAGGGCGGCCATTAACATCTTAACTACAGGATCCGCGAAAACTAGGCACATCGCCTTTAGAACCCACAACTACTTTGCTAGAACTTGCCGACAAAACTATTATCTGGACTCAGAAAAGAATATTACAAGACATCATGGTTTCTGTGGACTCATGGGAATATCCAACTGAATTTTTAGTTATTAACCCAAAGAATAGGATGGACGGACACCCATTGATACTTGGGCGACCTTGGTTGTCAACTGCCGATACTTACATAGGTCAGCCGGACAAAGAAATGACCATTACTAGAGGAGATTCCATAAAACATATCATCATTTACCTTTCCGCTAAAACCAAGTCTACCCACTAGTAGTGTACCACAAGCATCCACATACATATTGGGAACAAAATATTCGCCCGCCTCTGACATTAGTTGAGGCCCTTGAATTTAAGGATCAAACTGAAGATGATGTAATCAATAATTTCATGAACCAGCCATCTACGTCTAAACACTTGAAATGCCAAATGTTAAAAACATTTCTTGAAGATGAAACACAAGAAGATCCCTTGGTAGACTTTGATGATCAACATATACCCACAACCGTTGTACGCAACAATATACCTATTGAAATTGAGCCAGGGAAAATTTTAAATATCAATGGCAATCTGGATAGTAACCAAAAACAAAAGCTCATAAAGGTTCTACAGAAGTATTAGGGAGCATTTTCTTGGGACTACCCAGATATGAAGGGTAGACCTTCAGCTATGCACCCATCACATCTATACTGACATGGAGACTCGACCTATTTAGCAACCTCAGCGGAGGCTAAATCCACATCTAAAAGACATTATAAAAGATGAGCTGCAAAATTTGCTGGATGTAAATTTCATTTATTCTATCTCAGACAACAAATGGGTCTCCCCTCTAGTAGTCATTCCTAAAAAGAATGGGAAATGGAGAATCTGTGGATTACAAAGAACTGAATAAAGGCACCCCAAAAGGACCACTTCCCCCTTCCTTTTATTAACCAAGTCCTCGATACATTGGCAGGAAAATGGTTCTTTTCCTTTCTTGACGGGTTCAACGGTTACAATCAAATCTAGATAGCCCCCGAAGACCAGGATAAAACAACCTTTACCTGCTCATGAGGTACATTTTCCTACCGGGTACTACCATTTGGATTATGCAATGCCCCAACAACCTTCCAAAGAGCCATCCTCAGCATTTTTTCTGATTTAAGAAATGAGGAATTTGAAATTTACATGGATGACTTCACCCCATATGGTGATGACTTTGATTAAGCATTAGAAACGCTAGAAAAGGCATTGGAACGATGTATTGCTACCAGGTTATGTTTAAGTAATGAAAAATGCCACATGATGATGACCGAAGGAGTAATCCTAGGACACGGCATCTCCGTTAGGGAATACAGTGCAGACTTAAAAAAAATAGAAGTAATCATTTTATTAGCCACACTCCGTACGCATGAGGTACGCAATTTTCTTAGATATGGTGGTATTATCGCAGTTTATAATTTTTTTTTCACAAATTTCTACCCTTGTATGCTAATTGGAAATGTTGAATTTCATCAAGTCCGATAAATGTGACACTACTTTTGGCGTAATTTAAAGAAAATGGTCTCGAACACACCGATTCTACGTGGTCCTAACCGGAAACTTCCCCTTTCACATTTCTTCGATGCATCCGACACAAAGAATAGGGCGCTCGGTCAAGAAGGAAGACAAAAATCCCTATGCTATTTATTATATCGCAAAATCTCACCTTTGTCAACTAAACTATACAAAGGATCGAAAAGAGTTCTTGGATGTCATTTATGCTATCAATAAATTTAGACATTATATAACTGGCTATCAAGTACTCATGTATACTGATCATTCTGTCATTAGATATCTAGCTAATAAACCAATCACAAATGGGAGAATAACTCATTGGTTGTTGCTTTTGTAGGAATTCGATAGAAATATCAAAGACCGTCTAGGGAAGGAGAATCTGGAACAAACTTCTCATCCTGTGGTCTGGAGACAATGCATGACATCAAGGAAGGAAAATCAGTTTCCCCATCTGCACATCTCCGTTCACTCCGTAGCAAGAAAATTCATGGTACGCATGTAGCAAACTACTTGCGCAGGGCAAATTTATTATTTGACATAAAGTGAACAAAACTTATCGTACTACGTGCTAGGGTTCTCCCCGGGACCGATGGATACCTCTTTCATATAGGGGCTGACATGCATATACGCAGATGCATCCGGGAATATGAGATTTATGACATCCTACATGCTTGTCACGATGAAGCTTGTGGTGACCATTTCGCAGATCGCAGAACGGGGCACATAGTATTACAATTGGGTTATTATTGGCCTATGATTTTTAAAGATGCAAAAAAATATGTCTAAGCCTGTGATAGTTGCCAAAGAATTGGTCGCCTGGGCTAATATGAAATGCCACTACAACCACAATTGGTAGTAGAACCGTTCAAACGATGGGCACTGGACTTCGTTGGACCATTAAACCCACCATCAAATCAGAAAATCTACATACTGGTTGCCACAGATTACGTAACAAAGTGGGTAGAAATGGTGGCCTTATCAAGAGTCACAGAAGAATCTGTAATTAACTTCTTTTTTGAGCTATTTTTGCAATACAGTTTACCACGGGAAGTGATCACTGATGGAGGGGCATAGTTTGTGGGTAATAAAATTATAGCCACCATAAAGAATCACTATATCATTCATAGAGTCACGTCTCCTTACCACCCGCAGGCAAACGGACAGGTCAAAAGTATCAACAAAGTCCTTGAGGCAATTCTTACCAAAAGAGTATCAGCACATTGTCGGAATTGAGCCACTAGACTACTGTGAGGCCTCAGGCTTTACTACTACCAACATGGCGAAACACCATTGGATACTTCCATATCATCTAGTATTTGGAAGAGAGCCTATTTTTCTTATTGATTTCGAGATAAAAACTCAAGGATAGCGTTATATGTAATGGACTGACGGAGGCCCGCATTAAAATATCAAATAAATAAACTAGATGAAATACGGCTACTGGCTCTACAACGCAGAACAATCATACAATAACAACGAGCCAAGTGGCATGAAAATTTCATCAAAAAGAAGACATTCCAGAAAGGAGATTGGGCACTTCTCTATGACTCCAGATTCCAAGATTTTCCAGAGAAGTTGCAAACAAGGTGGCTCGATCCATATGAAATTCAAGAAGTACACAACAACGATACCCTCACCTTGACCACCATAGATGGGTGCGGTTCTACATTTCGAGTCAACGGGCATAGAGTGCAACTTTATCACAAACCCCTTACAAAGGAGTATTTTTGTCAGTAGGTACGCAACGATCCTACTATCCAAATTCTAGCAGAAGGGGGTGACAACCCCACAACTTCAAGTACATAAGAGTTTGATGTTTCTTTTTGTAAATATTGTATATAATTTCCCTGTAATTTTTTTTTTGGTACATATTCACAATAATATTATTTTCCTTCATCACACCTCGCATTTTTATTTTATTTTCAAATGGATTGAACAATCAAGTTTCGTTGTGCGTTTTTACTTTTGCTGTTCAATATTTGAACGAATGTTGTTCAATCGGATTGAATAGCCGTGTTTTTGCGTTTTTACTTTCGCTGTTCAAATATTTGAACAGCTGCTATTCAATCCAATTGAATGTAGTCGTTGTTCAATCAGATTGAACAACTTTGTTTTTTTCATTTTTACTTTTGCTGTTCAAATATTTGAATGACTGCTATTCAATCCAATTGAACAACTGTCGTTCAATCGGATTGAACAACTGTGTTTTTGCGTTTTTACTTTTGCTGTTCAAATATTTGAACGACTGCTGTTTAATCGGATTGAATAGTCGTGTTTTTTGCATTTTTCACTTTCTATATTCAAATCTTTGAACGACTGATGTTCAATCCAATTAAACAACTATTCATTCTGATTGAACAACCGTGTTTTTGCGTTTTCACTTTTGCTATTCAATCCAATTGAACAACTGTTGTTCAATCGGATCGAACAACAGTGTTTTTTCACGTGTTTACTTTTGCTGTTCAAATATTTGAACGACTGCTATTCAATCCAATTGAACAGCTGTTGTTCAATCAGATTAAACAACCGTGTCCTTTGGTGTGTTTATTTATTGCTGTTCAATCGGATTGAACATCTGATTTTTTTTTCTTCCCTCTTTAAGCATGATTCTTCTTTATTTCTTTTTGATGACCTCTCCTCATTCCACACCCCAGTTATAAAATACATTTCTGAGTGGAAATTGGAACCTGAAGAAGAGAAAAGCAATAATATTACTAATATGATGATCCTTTGAAACTTTAATGGAAATCTCTAATGGTTTTACATGGTACATCTATGCAATGAACGACTAAGACATCTCCTATTAAAACATGTTATCACACAATAAATTCTTATAACGGTATATCTTTCTACACTCTCGAGTAGTATTTCTCTTTGACATAAGGATTTAGGAATAAGGAGTATCAATTGTATTGGCATTCTTTTTTTTACTTCTAACACCATCCCTAACTCTTAAGGAGTTAATGAGTCTCCCTTCATGTATAAAGAATAAATATTACGCTGGCATGGAAATTTTTTAAAAGAGAATAGGGGGTCTCATCATGAACCAAACTACCATGATCATAAGAGTTTAGCAGGTGACATGTCCATAATGGCCAACACACCAGGGTAATGACCTTCTCAACTACTTGAAGGACAATAGGTCTCATCACGAGCCGACCTTATCACTCTGTTACAATCCCAGTGAATGGCACTATGACTATCTGGATACCACACCAACATAATGGTCTCTTCATAAGACAATGCCTACTTTTCAAAAATAAGTACTATGTCTATATGAAATTTTTTAAGAGAGAATAGGGGGTCTCATCACGAGCCAACCTACCATGATCATAAAAGTTTACTAGGTGACATGCCCACAATGGCCATCACATCAGGGTAATGACCTTCTCAATTGCTTGAAGGAAATGAGGTCTCATCACGAGCTGACCTGATCACTCTGTTACAACTCTAGTGAGTGGCACCTTGACTATCTCGCCACCACACTAGCATAGTGATCTCTCCATAAAATTGGAAAAATAACTACTTTTACATAAAGGATTCTGCCCATTATTCAAAGTGGAAAATAACAACCCCGTCGAGGCTATTGTAACCACGCTCGGGTAGCAGTATTTATTGTGGTATGAAAGTATGTTGCAACAATAGCCAATTAATCTTACATATACCTTATCTCCTATTTTCTTCCATTCCCAAGATAAATCCACTACTCGAATTAGTGATAATACAATTTTACCGCATAAGTAACTATAAATGAACTATGCTTTCATTTTTGAATTCCGGGTGATCGTTATTCAATCATTATCTATCACATACCATGTGCTCATTACAACATACCATTAAATAAGGACATCCGATCATAATAATTGTTGTATTGCTTTTTTCCCTTCTTCGGTCACTTCTGCATGAGATACACTTACGACAAATTCCAATTCTCTTATTTACACTACACGTGTTCATATTTGTTACAATCACTCCTCTTTCCTTGAGCTCTAAGGCCACAGACACTGTTCTCGCGTACTGACTGTGATTATTGACCCCTGACATTTTCCCCTGTATGCATTCATGATTGATCAAATCTCTCTTTTACTTAAGGACATGGACGCCATTATTTCGAGAGAGGGGGTGTAAAATATCCATAATATTAAGCATGCAAATTTCCTGCACAAATTCCGTTGGATACGTTGATAAGACCAAAAAATCATTATAATTACGATATGAAGTTAGCTACATTTACGACAGAAGGCTGCAATTTCTTTTTCTCTTGCATGTTGTGTTTATTCTAACCAACATGGCCGAAAGGAAACACAGACAGTTTGAGAAATTAACTCAATAAAACATATCAGCCATGGGAGAAACTCTCTCCGGAATGAACCTACAACCTTTCCAATCTCAGATGCAGCTCGCACCATTCTCTAGCAAGCTAGCTGGATACCATAATTACACAAATTGCAAGGGTTTGACACAGAGATAAAAATTGAATTCCTGCAGAACTTACAGGAGGGACATACCTGGCTCAGGGGAAGGATTATATCGGTCAGTGAAGATATCATTGCTGAAGTCTCTAGAATACGTTAGTATGAATCCTTTGTCGAAGTGTACGAAAAATGACCACTTTAGCTACGCATAACTACAGCCCTAACAACAAGTGGCCGCCAATATCTTCGCATTCGCGTTATTAGACATAAAAAAAGAGCCGCAAAAACCAGATCTATGCATGGAAAGACATTAAGCAAATAAAAAAGTAAGGGTTTGCTCCATATACCAATAGACAAGACAAGAACAATTTTTTGAAAGAATTTTTATATTAATGGGGCACCTGGGAGGAAAACAAGAAGGTGTATCCAATTCTCCTCAGTGGGATGGGTTCTTGGAAGTCCTCAGCACTTCAGATCTAAGATTTCTCTCTCTTATTGGTGTAGAAGACCCACACAAAGAATGGAACTCAAAGGGAGCTCACACAACAAATGGCAGAAAATGGTGACCAAGTGTATAGATCCAGAGTGATCTAATAGGCAACAAAAGGTGAAGAATGGTAGGAAAAACCCTCCTATTTATAACAAAATATTGGGTCATTCTAGATCTTGGTGCATGGGTTAACCGGATCTAGATCCACTTTTTATGGAATATTTTATTATATTTGTTGGAGGGAAAAGGTATTTGACTTGGGTCAAATCCCTTAATTTGTCAAAAATAAATAAATAAATGATTTATTTATCTTTTTAAGGAAGCGGTTAGAAGATAATCGAATAAATAATGATTTATTTAATTATTTAAGGAAGTGGTTGAAAGATAATTAAATAAATAGTGATTTATTTAATTATTTATGGGTGATTTGGTCATATTTAACAAGGAATATCATCTAAATAAGGTTTAAATGATTATTCCTAGAAAATAATAAGATAAATAAAAGTTTATCTAATTAATTTCTTTGATTTTGGGTTAAACATGACTGGGAATAATAATTAAATTATGGTTTAATTAATTATTCCATGAGGAAAATCAAACAAATATGGGTTTGTTTAATATTTCCTTTTGGGGTTTCTTTTTTTAACATAGTGAAAGCAGTTTTACTTAGGGTAAAACTGGTCTTACATGGTGTACTTGGGTCCATCTAATGATAATAAGTTAGATGACCAAAAAATGGTGTAACAGATTGCCCCCCAGCGTGCGAGTGTCGGGAGCAAATCGTATGACCGAAGTACGTTGTAAGAACACAATCACTAGACAACAAAATGGGATGTCAGAGAGAGAAATGTGAGGTAGATAGTGTGCTGAAGGACTAGACCCTGAGGAGACGAGACTCGCAGGTGCAACAAGTCTCTTTTTATGAGAGGGTACCTGTGCTGAAGGCGGCGGGGGAGGCATACCTATGCCCGCCGAGACACAGTACAAAAGAATAGTGTGTCCAGTAAACAAGGGACCGAACCATAAAGTACAGCTGGCATAATCATGAGCCAGATAAAAATACAATGAGGAATCCCACATACATGTTGTGCCTGGGATAACATCCAGGACTTGTACAATAATATCTGAGTACATGAGATACAAATACAACCCAAATGCCCCCTGTAAATGGGGAAGGGCTCACAAAATCTGACTGATACATGCAAGTCGAAGAGGTGCTGCAAGTGGCTACGACCAACATCATCAAATATCTGGAGCTGCATCGAAGGCTGCAATGAAGAGGTCATCCGGGCATGTGGGGGGCTACCTGTAGGGCCACCCCCTCATGAGGGTTGAGACATCTCACACACACCCGGGGAATCATCAAGAGCTGCTGCTGGATCACTAGACCCTCAAGTATACGGATCTCGATCATGTTGAAAGGAGCTGGAGAAACAATCAAGCCAAAGGGAAAGGAGATATCCCTTTGCCTGATCCGAGGCACTGAACAAGAGTGGAAGCTGGAACCAAGGTACACCGCCCTCTAGACCTGGCTTCTGGAATGAATGAGCTGGTGTCGACAGAAGGAGGTCCGCCATAGGTGAGGCAAAGAGGTCCTCAACTAAGGCACGAGAGAAAAGAGTAGAGCGACGGACAGACTGACACTAATGATGATAGTGAAGTGGAAAGGACTGAGTAGCTAATGGACGACTTCCCTTGCTAGAGCATAAAGGGCATAAATGACACGGCAGCGATTGACACAACATCATCAGGGGTGGGGGACAGTGGAACTGGAGGTCATAATATGCGACACAAGAGAGAGACCAAACAATGACGGATGGAGGGCTACAGTGGGGTACAAAGGGACTCGGTATAGACTCCATGGAGGGAATGATGACTCAACTTGGATGCTCTAAACAAGGGTGACTCGATGGTGCTGCCACACAGTAAAGGCCCCAATGGGGGGACTGTGGAAACATGAGTACATGATGGGAACTCATGGCGAAAATCGACACGAACAAGGACAAGTAAGGAGGCAAGATGGTGCCCCAAGTACAAGTGTCGTAAGTGAGGAAATTCGATTTTTAGGAGGGGTGAAGTGACCCTTCTTCGACAAAATGTGTCCTGGTGGAGTATTATATCTCAAAAAACTAATAGATACCCATTTGAGGGCTCGGTGAGAGCTTTCCAACGGTGCAGACGGTTCGTCAAATGGGGCTACGGTGTGGTCACAGCAGTCGAAAGAAGAAACAAGGGTTCTCTTTTAATAAGGCAGTTTTCCCTCCAAAATCACTCATTTGCTATTGTTGCTGTGGTGAATGTAGAGAGGAGAGAAGGCCCTAAATATTGCGGCGAACGTAGCGGACAAACCGACCGTTGGAATCGCGATCCGTCAGTTGCAGGTAAGAGGTCTAACTTTTCTCTTGCATTTTGATGGATTACATTTTCAGTTTAGGGCCCAGAAATCCAGGAACAACCCCTCCTTCATCTCTACGGCCGGGTCGCACTTTTTGGGCCAAAAAATGCGACCTGGGAAGCAGGTTTTAGGCAGAAAAGTGCGACCTATCCCAGAAATGGGCAGAAAACTGCAACCTGGGAGATGAGAGGGTTTTGGTGCTATTTGATGGCTGGAAGTTGGGTTTTTGTGTTTGGTTATGGTTTTCCCGATATGTATGCTAAAAAAAATGATGTGTTTGTGTAGGTATGGCAGATTTACGGGTCAACTGGAGAGAGAGAGAGCTGGGAACACTGCGGGCAAAGATCCAGGTGGATCAGTGCGTCCGCCGTGTATTGGCCAGATTTGGGGTTATCAAGTTTTTGGAGAACCCTTTGATGAGAGCAGGGGAACCATTACTGGCCCAGATTATCAGTTACTGGGATCCAGATCAGGAGATCTTTGTAGTGCAGGGGCACAGGATCGAACTGATGGTCCAGGACGTGTACTTCCTGACGGGTCTCCTGCCACTGGGGATGGTGGGAAACACACAGCCAGTGTTGTCGCGGGGGCAGCATATCATGGAGTTCGTGGAGCGTCATTTTCGACCGAGTCTCCAAGTCAAGGGGACTTGAATACTGATCGGGGATATAGAGAGGCTAGAAACCCGTACAGTGGCTGTAGCTGTGCTGCGTATCCTGGGCAACCAGGCGCTCCATCACATCACTGGGGGGTAGATGATGATAGTGGAAAGTGTGTTGGGTGGGACCTACTATGGGTGGGCCCAAATGATGTTGGTGTCACTAAAGCGACAGTTGTCACTATGCAGGCGGCAGGTGAACCATGATTGCTCATATGGGACTTTGTTGTGCGCTTTCTTCTTTGAGAAGATCCCGACCTTGAGGCCTCGTGTACAGCTTCCAGATGGGGGCCCGAGAGAGCCCAGGATGCGCCGTTGGGGATGACTACTGTGCAGAGGAGGAGGAGGGGTGATCGGGCGAGTGTTTCGACCTGAGTTTTTTACCCATTGGGATCAGATGCCATTGTACATAGACGACTATCCCTATAGTGGGATGAGCTACTGTGGAGATCCGGACCTGGCACTTCCGCCTGGTCGAGTCTGGGGGCCCGATGGTAAGTGACAGATTGCTATTCTTGTGTGGGCATGTTAAAGTTTTTGAATAGTAATTGATGGTACTGATTCATGTACTTTTGGTATGCAGATATAGCACCGGTAAAACCGGCCAGATATATGGGACGATCGGCAGCGTCTGGAGCTACAGGTCCAAGTGGGTTGAGAGCGGCGCAGAATGAGGATGCAGCCGCCCTGCTGGAGGATATCCATCGTAGATGCGAAAGGTTGTTGACCGGAGTATCAGAGCGTGGGTGGCAGGACTTAGACGACCAGTTCATAGAGCCATGTGTTGGTCTACCCTCGGAGTGGCGAGGTGTCATGCGGCGCATGGCGATGGCCGGTCAGGCTATGTGTGATCTACATGCTACAGGGGCAGAGCCATTGGCCCGGGATCCTCTAGATAGTGAGTAGGGGTGGGGCATGTGGTGCCCCCTATGATGTATGTAGGGGCAGGTGGTGCCCCCAGTTTTGGGTTTTTTTGTAACATGCTATGGGCATGTCAGATGTATCAGAGTAGATGGACTCTAAACACATGTTTTGCGACACATATTATGGATATGCATCGTTTTTTTATGGTTATGAATGTTATTGTCTTGTATGAAATGTGTGTGATAAATGCCAATCTAGAACATGGTTTGCAATACTATCTACATAGTGATTATGTTCTCGAGGTACATGGTTGAAAGTTATGGTTTCAAATGCACGTATCAAGATTTTCACTCGTAAATAGCGTCTAAACAGCATAGGGTTATGCACACGATAAACACCATTTAGTTTCATTACAAGAAGTAGGGAATCCAAACGAACGTGCAAATGGAGGATGCGATGAAAGAGGGCATCGGCTAAGAGACCACGCACTGCATCATATTCGGCCTGATTGTTGGTGGCAGAACCAATGCATACCCCGTTAGAAAGAACAAGGGCATGCAAGGGGGTGAAGATGGCCCAACCTGCCGAGGCTAGATTCCTGGAGTAACGACTTGCACCATCGGCGTAACCGATAAAGGGTGTGGACGGCGGGTCCTGCGGAATGGTGTGACAAGACAACAAAGGAGGGGAGGAAAGGCAATGACGGCAGCGTGAGTGCACAGAAGTCATCAGGCGGCAACCGCAGGAGGGAGTGCAAGGGGCAGGATGACCATGACTCATACGGGGTGGTATATGAGGGCTATCGGAAGCATGGTGAGGACTCGGGCTACGGAGGTCAACAGAGACACGGGTGGAGTGATCTCGTGTATGGGTAGGAAAAGGGTGGTCAAGGGACACAACAGGGGAGGATGCGGATGGGCTAGGCTCCAAGTGTCTTGCAAAGGAGGATAGGTAAAGAATGGTTACAGTAGGCTCCATCATCTGAACATCAGGGGGGGGAATGTCGACGGGAGCGGGGGGATCCTCAGGCTGGCCTGAAGCGTACTGCGCGAGGATGGGAGAGGCAAATTGATTTTGTTCAACCTCATACTCTCGGATTACCTCTAGAGAGGCGCGGTAATGCGTCAGGTGAGGAAAATGGTGGGAGTAATGGCCATGAACGCCGCACAAAGCACAGGGCTTGTTGGTGCGGAGAGTCTTGGGGTTCTTGGTTACGGAAAGAGAAGGAATGGAGGCTTCAGGGGCCGTAGACTCGGGGAACGTGACTTTAACCATGGGTTGAATACGGGGCAACTCGGGACAAGCATGGGTGGCATGACCGGTGACATCACATAAGGCGCAAGGCTTCGCGGGCGGAGAAGGGGCCGGGTCAGTCATGGTGGTCTTGTCTTTAGGTGCCCCCTTGCGGGCTTTTCCTTTCTTCCCGGGACCCGTCACGACAGGAGAAGGGTCCTGTGGAGGTGCTGGGGGCACAATGGCAACGGAGGAAGCTAGGGGAACTGGTTGAACCGGTGTCAAAGCCATATAGGGCTTGGGATGACCAGGAGGGGTGGTGGCTGGGGGATCAAGGTACCAAAACGGTATGCCCAGGGTCAAGTTAGGGAGAGAGAGGGTGGACATGACGGGGACAGAATATACTCTGGGAGGGGGAGCTAGGAAAGGGATCTGCCCAGCAGGGTAATGACCAGGAGGGACGGCTTCGAGATGGTTAAGGCCAGGAGGAACCGATCCAGGAGGATAAAGGGGTTCAGGGATACCAGCTGTAGGGGTGGGGCCAGAAGAAGGAGGTCCGGCTGGCTGAGATGAATGGCTAGGAGCGAGTTGCGGAGGGCGAGGAAGAGGTTGCTGACTAGCCGAGGCAGGCCGCTTACGGGCAGCCTGGGACGATTGCATCATGCAAACATTCGATGAGCTGGGATCGGTTACAGGAGGGGGGGGAAGGTTAGGGAAAGTTCCAAGCAGGGAGGAATCTTTGTAAACGCCGGGGGAGACACTGGTCAAGGAATCGACGGTTTGCTTGTTGGCTACAGAAGAGATGGTTGTCTCAGGGGAGGTCTGAGATTTTGGCTCATGATATGTCAACTGGTCAATGGTGACTATATTTCCATTATGGGGGAAAGAGATCTTGCGGAAGACCGCGGATGGGACAACAGACATAGCATAGGTGTAGCTTCGCCCCAATAGAATGTTGTAATCTAGCGGGGCGTCGATGACTTCGACGTCAATGCAAACAGTATTACCAGTGAGGGTGATAGGACAATTACGAAACAGGCCAATGGGCTGGGAGGCATGACCATCCCACGCTTGAAGGGTGATCGTGGAAGGGGCCAGTTCAGGGGATTCGAGTTGCTTCCAAACCGAAGCGGACATCACGCAGGTGGATTCCCCCTCATCAATGATACACCGGGACACGTTGGCATTCCGGATTTTGACTGGGATTTGGAAGGCGACGGAAGGAGGAAGAGGAGGATGGTCCGATTGAGTGGCATCGAAAACAATCATTTTGTCATCAGCAGGATCTACAGCGCCCACGGCAGATATTAGAGCCTTCTTTTGGGAAGGGCATGACTGGAGGAGTTCCAGTGTGGAAATGGCGGCAGGAGATTGCGCCAAATCATCTACTATGCTATACGAATGGGCAGCTCGACTGGGAGCAGCGTTTCGACGTAGTGGGCCCTTAGGTATCTTGGTATGAACCTCAACTTTTGGTTGAGGGATATGTAAGGGTCCACTGGGTGACGAAAGAGGCTCTGGATAACCTGAAGAAGGAGGCTCGGGAGCAGACTGAGCAGGAGGCTTGGAGTACTGGCGAGACCGAGTTTGAAGGTGAAGATCGACGGACGGGTTAGGATCGGAGTGCATCATGAGGATCTGGTAATCAGAGGAACCAGAAAGGGAAGGGGGGGAGGCTACCTGGCTGTCAGGCGGTTGGGTAGCCACGAATCCTTGCTGAGGGAAAGGATCAGTAAACACAGCTGGCTGGGTAGTGGCCACATTAGGAGGAGCATGAGGGGAGGCGTGCTGTCCGCGCAATGTGGCTTGAGACTCCCACATCTACCGCATCTGGGGTAAGAGGGGAAAATCGTGGGTGTAATGACCATAAACACCGCAACACGAACAAGGCTTACTTGTGTGAAGCGGCCTGTCCGGCTTGGGCTGAGTGCCCTGTTGCTGGTTGGCAGTGTTAGGGTCCACACCAGGATTGGGTCCACGGGTACCAGGGGCAAATTGGTTTGGATTGCCTCTCCGCCTTCTTTGAGAAGAAGGGGGGTCGTCGCGCCTCTTTGTCATCTTGCTGCAGAGGGCGCCAGAGTCTTTAGTCTTGGGTTGAGGAGGCAGGGGAGAAGCGCATCTTTGGAGGAGGCCGGTGCACCGGTACCCGGATAAGGGTAATGGAGTAGGTTGGGCAACATTGAGGTAGCGAGGAGGTTGGGCGAAAGGGAGGAGGCATGCGTATGCGGATACATGCTACGGGAGGGGGAAGGAAGGGGCTGGCCCCTCCACAGGGAGATGACCCTGCTCCATAGGAGATGCCTGTGGCGGATGGGAAGGGTTCAACGATGCGGGTAGGGCGGAATGAGATGCCCGGGCGTTAGCGCCACGAGACTTTAGGGAGGAGTCGGGGCGTGGTATAAACATAACCAGATTGAGCGTAGATCAGGTCATACTTCAAAGCTATTTGGAGGGCGGATTCTTCAGTTTGAGGGAAATGGGAGGTGACATCTTTGCCGATGGGAGCTGGGAGGGTGCGGAGGCACCAATCCATATAAACCCGATCTTCGAAGGGAGGGGCTCGACATAAGCTCCGTCTTCTTCGCCATTCCTGAACATGGGCAGAAAGGCGGGTTGAAGAGGATTGCTTGAAGGAATTCAAGAGCTCCGTGCCAGTGTCGTATCGGAGAGGGAGCTGGAAATAGGACAAAAAGGCCTGAGCAAGGGTCGCAAAGGTGGTATGGGAAGAGGTGGCTTGTTCAACATACCATTTGGAAGCTTCGCCGATAAGCGTGCGTTGGAACAAACGAAGACGGATGGAGTCATCAGTAATGGAGTTGGAGGAACACCACATGTGGAAATATCGGACATGATTGGTTGGATCTTCACCAGCTTGGCCTTCAAATTTAGGAATGTCGGAAGGGAGCTTGGTTGGCATGGCAGGCCAACCAACATCGTGGTGGATGGGGTCGTTGATCAACTGATTGAAATCGGGGAGGCTGAGGCCTGCAATGTACGGCAGAAATGGGGTGGCCGGAGTCGTTCCTGTGGCGGTTCCTCTAGTAGTCGGGCCGGCATTAGGGCCGGGAGAACCGCTAGCGTTAGGCCCTGGACCAGACATGGTGGTGGGGGGAGAACCAGGAGGAGAAGGGGAACCCGATGAATCAGGATAGGAGTCAGAGTGCGGACTCGGAGGAGGACTGGCTCGACGACGGCGGGTTGAAGCAGGTCGATCGACCGGAAATTGAGGGTGAAGGCCAAGAAGTCTCCGGGAAAGGCGCCTTGGGGGCGCAATGACGACGGGAAGAAGGAAACCGACAGGGGCAGAAAGGGACAGAATCAATTAAGGTCAAGGGCAGAAAAGGTGCAGTGACAATTGATTTTAGAGTCTTTGCCAGGCGGTGTTAACCAGGCGCTTCTTCACTTAGGGTCAGTGTGTGGCGTGCGTTAATTTTAATTTTTAAACCCTTTCCGTTTTGAGAGCAAGAAAAAAGTGTGCTGCGTAGCTGAAAATAAACCTACAGAGAACAGTATATAATGCTGAAATAACAAAAAAATAACAGCTACTTGTGCATCTATCTAACCCAAGAAGGCGGGTCTCTCAAAACTAAACTGAAAAGAAAGGGAAAATTCTAGGTACAACACACGGAAAAGAGGCCAACAGATCTAAGGTCAAAAGGGACAGGGATCTAAAGGATAAAGCTGCTGAAAAGAGGTGCAGATCACAGCCAAAAGACAGAGGCAAGGTGGCTGGAAAAAGGAAGGAAATCAGCAAAAAACGGAGGGGGCAAGGTGGAGGCCCTAAAAGTAGATCCAAACAAATCTTCAGGAGGTGATTTGAGAGGTAGAAGAGCTGATTTCAATGGATTTGAAAGGGAGGTAACAGATCTGGAAAAAAGGAGGCTGAAGCTCTGAAAAACAGACGGCTGAAAAAGCTAAAACTCTTCCACAAAAAGTGGAGGGTACTAAAGCCCTAGTGGGCTAGATTCCCACTTAGATGAGTAAAAACAGATCAGAATTTGGTCAAAGCGGGCTGAGACAAAGGCTGGAAGACCCTGACAGAAGCTGCAGCAGAACCCAGAAAAATTGCAGAAAAATCACTGAAAAACTGGCAGGTCGAAGTTTCTGACCTGTTTTCAGTGCAGGTCGCAGAAAAGGGGCAGAAAAGTGCGACCTGGAGGTCCAGGTCGCAGTTTATGGGCCAAAAAGTGCGACCCCCCGTTCCGGTTGTCTCGGCGGCAGATTTTCAGAAAAGTTGCCGTCTCAGTTGCGGCTGGTGTCGCTTACCTGCACAATAGGGCCAGAAACACACGGAAGTTAGAAATTTTAATGTTTTAGGGTTTTAAGTGAGAAAAACAACATAAAAATAGGAAAAATAAACAGCTGAAAAGAAACCCTAGGGTCTGAAGTAGCTGGATATGCAGGAATATGAAAAACGACAACGGTCGTAATTTAAAACCCGTGTGGAGTCGCCATTTGTTAGTATGAATCCTTTGTCGAAGTGTACAAAAAAGGACCACTTTAGCTACGCATAACTAATAGCCCTAACAACAAAAGTGGCTGCCAATATCTTCAGATTTGAGGTTAGTTAGACATAAAAGAGCTGCAAAAAACCAGATCTATGCATGGAAAGACATTAAGCAGAAAAAGTAAGGGTTTGCTCCATATACCAATAGACAAGACAAGAACAATTTTTGAAAGAATTTTTATATTAATGGGGCACCTTGGAGGAAAACAAGAAGGTGTACCCAATTCCCCTCAGTGGGATGGGTTCTTGGAAGTCCTCAGCACTTCAGATCTAAGATTTCTCTCTCTTGTTGGTGTAGAAGACCCACACAAAGAATGGAACTCAAAGGGAGCTCTTGCAGCAAATGGCAGAAAATGGTGACCAAGTGTATAGATCCAGAGTGATCTAATAGGTAACAAAAGGTGAAGAATGGTAGGAAAAACCCTCCTATTTATAACAAAATATTGGGTCATTCTAGATCTTGGTGCATGGGTTAACCAGATCTAGATCCAATTTTTATGGAATATTTTATTATATTTGTTGGAGGGAAAAGGTATTTGACTTGGGTCAAATCCCTTAATTTGTTAAAAATAAATAAATAAATGATTTATTTATCTTTTTAATATTTGTTGGAGGGAAAAGGTATTTGACTTGGGTCAAATCCCTTGATTTGTCAAAAATAAATAAATAAATGATTTATTTATCTTTTTTAAGGAAGCGGTTAGAAGATAATCAAATAAATAATGATTTATTTAATTATTTAAGGAAGTGGTTGAAAGATAATTAAATAAATAATGATTTATTTAATTATTTGTGGGTGATTTGGTCATATTTAACAAGGAATATTATCTAAACAAGGTTTAAATAATTATTCCTAGAAAATAATAAGATAAATAAAGGTTTATCTAATTAATTTCTTTGATTTTGGGTTAAACATGACTGGGAATAATAATTAAATTATGGTTTAATTAATTAATCCATGAGGAAAATCAAACAAATATAGGTTTGTTTAATATTTCCTTTTGGGGTTTCCTGTTTTAACATAGTGAAAGCAATTTTACTTAGGGTAAAATTGGTCTTACATGGTGTACTTGGGTCCATCTAATGATGATAGGTTAGATGACCAAAAAATGGTGTAACACCAGCAGAGGGAGAAATATGGACCGAAAATCACCTTCTTCTATAAGAGGCAATCACAGCGTATCAGGATCCAGAAGAACCATTGGAATGAAAAGGAAAAGAGATTAACCCTACCTCTCTATAACAACCGTGGCAGGAATTGGCAGCATTCATCCAGAGATTCATTACATGCAATGGATGCGAAGACGTGGTAAAACCCCGTCAACTCAAATTTTTAGTTGTTCTTAAACAAAATATTTCAGTTAATCTTCCTTCTTTCTTAAATTATGTATTACACAACACTTTTGTTCGAATGAGAAAGGCTAAAAACCCCCAAGCAGTTGTCAACCACCATGGTTTAATCAAGCTAATCGTCATGCATGAGTTAGGCAAGCAGAAGACATCTTGGGACAACTTTGTTAACCCTGTCATGCAGGCACCTGAGGAAACCCCTGCTGGGACCGAAATTGAGCTTCCTAGAATGAACATACCTATAAGGATAACATGGAAAAGGACCCGTGCTTCGACTTCAGAACCAAGCAAGCGAAGACGATCCGAAAGACTGCAATTACAACAAGAAATCTCAAAATTGCTAGAGGAAGAAGGGCCATCCCATTTACCACCTACAAGCCCTCAAAACATACCCCTACAAGACTATGAGGAAGAGATGGCTCGAGTCCTAGAGAAAATGAGGCCATCCCGTGGCTAGAAGCCCATCTGAACAAGCTGAGGAGTAGGAGGAACCATTGAACCAATCTGCCATTGCCAACATCTCTGGCCGCGCTGATATATTACCCCACCAAGATGAATCACAGGCCTTTAGGGCCTTGTCTCCTCTCGAAAGTGATGGGGTGAATAGGGAAGAGCAGGTAGAGTGGGTAGCCGAATCTGAAAACCAGTCAGGAGACACCATTACCTTAGAACATAATGTAAGCATGGAAATGGTCCCTCTAATGCCTGAAGGAAATAATATTTCACCCAACTAGGAAATTAATGTAGAAGTAAATTCTGGAGTACAGGTAGATAATACCATCACTGAAAACCTTGAAACGGGCACCAACATCCCTGGAAATGAGGTTGTTGCTCCTCCATCTCCTGCCAAAACCAGGCCAGAAGAGAATTTAGCTGAAAATAAGTTAAAGAAAATGAGCAGGACTTGCAAAAGATTAACGAAAATGGTAAAACATTTGACGAATTAGTTGAAGGAAGTAAGCAAGGCTCGGAAGTCTAAGAAATAATTGACCACCACAGAAACCCAAACAGATTTTGTCACCAATTTAATATACATTGCTGAGGTTGAGACACAAACTGACTTAGCAGACAGTATTGAGGTTGAGATACATACTGACTTAGAGAACACTGTTGAGATTGAGGTACAGACAGACCTAGTGGACACTACTGAAGCCTATGTGCAGACTAGGCTGGAATTTATTGAAGAAAAGGAAACCCAAACAGAGGAAGCTCCTGCCTACACTCCTCTAGTAGAAAAGGCTGCCAATCAAAAATTGCATAATGAATTAATTCGAACGAAGCATGAGTTAGCACAATGCAGAAAGGAAGTAGTTCCCTCACAAGAGTATCAGATACTTTTAAAGAAATTCACAGGCCTTTCTGCAATAGAGGATGTGACATTTGCTCAACTCAGAGAATAACATGCAAAGGTGAAGAAAGCACAGGATCAAGTGGAACAAGCCAAGAAACAAACCACTATGGTTTTCTCTCTGTACTCTGATGTGCTAACATGCAGGGCACCAACCACCAACTATGCCCTATTTCTAGTAGAATGGTATTTATTACTGAAGATTAAGGCCGTCAGAGCAGGGAAGCCCACAAATTTTAAAACCATAGATAAATTCGTCCATTGATGCAATGATCAAAATGCGCAGGTCCAATACCTTTTGTGTGAACTATACATGCACAACTTCTTCCTAGAAGAGGACAAGGACAATAATCCCAGCCCCTTTATAGGAGATATCCAGTTCCAGGATTTCCTCTCTTTTTCTAAGAATTGGATTCGGTGGGCTAAAGCTTACAACATTTTCGAGAAGAGGGAACATGGCCTAGACCTGTGGGTTAGAGGAGAGCCTACTAGACCCTTGCATCTGTTCATACAACATAAGAATTTCATGCAAAGAAATGGAGTAAGGAATAAACTAGGGCCTATCCATAAGGACATTATACAACATGGGCAGGAGTATTTCGAAGACATTTAAGAAGCAGCTCTAGCAACAACCAAACAAAGGTGGATGGCCTCCACGAATAATGTGAAAAATAGGGAGCCATTTGGCTGCAAAAAATTTAAAGTGGATGCCTCCATATTCCTTTTATACAACAATCTGGTCTTCAACATGGGCCCTGCATGGATAGGATGCAGGTATAGATTCCCTTTCATTTGTTACCCCCCTGAGGGTTATGATCATGACTATGAACTGCCAGAAGGGCACACAAATTCTCCCTTTGCAAAAATAAGACAGAAACATGGTTTTAGAGCTTATAAAGAAGAAGTCCACCCTGCCTATTCTCTGACCCAGTTACACCTCAATCATTTGTTTGCACGAGGACCTGCAAATAGGTAAGTGGGGGAGTATGTTGGGCCGAGAATGAGGTAAGTTTTCACCCTACTTTTACCTCAAATTATTATGCACCTTTATGAATCTTTCCCCATATTAATAGTAAAGGAAAGGAAGATTAATGAAAAATAGGGACAAATGAACTAACGGTAAAAGGGATGTTTTACAACAGGAATTTGACTTATTGTGTCTTTATTCACAGGAAAACAAAGAAGCTGAATCGACAATAACCAGAAGAAAACTAATAGGAAAAAACTAACAGAACCATAATGACTCCCATGGGTCGGCGGAAGGCGGAAAAACATATCCATGTTCGAAGAACCCAAATGACATCCACGAGCAACGGGATGTCGTTTAGAAAATACCGTTACCATTGATTGAAATTGAATTTAAAAGGCTAAAGACGAATGAGATAGAGAGAGCTGAATAGGGATTTTCTTATGTAATAGACGTATCGGGACAGAACTGTCCAGTTGTATTCATGTATTAACCTTCAACTTAATGGACCTCTCTCTCTCTCTTGTGCCATAGGGTTTCTAAATTTGTTGGAAAAAATGAAATTCTGAAGCTGCATCTAGGTTGAAACTGTGAAGCTGCATCTAGGTCGAAGCTGTGAATCTACATCTAGGTTGAAGCCATGAAGTTTCATCTAGGTCGAAGCTGGGAAGCTGCATCAATGTCGAAGTTGTGAATCTGCTATGTCAAGGTTGTTGAAGCTTATGGGTCGAAGTTACTGGAGAAGTTGCTGGAAGGTCGAAGTTTGTTGCTAGAAGCTACGTAAGGAAAGCTCATCAATAAGGAAGGTTTACTTTGTCTTGGAGGGGTCTTTGTCAAGGTTCTTAGGTCTTGGAATTTTTCATTTGAAGTTCTATAAGAAGAGAAGAGTTTTTGTGGGTTTTCCTCTCAAGAGAAGAGGTTTTGGCCTTGGCTGATATCATATATCTTGTGTGACTCTTGTCTCTTTGTTCTTTATTGTTTGGTAGATCTTTGATGATAAGAAAACAATAATAATCAAGTTGAAGAAGAAGCTAATTAATATAAGTAAAAATATATCAAAATTAGTTATCAAAGTAAGAGAAATCACCTAAGAAAGTTGCCTTAGATTTCTCAACAATAAAAATTATAAAAACAAACCAAAGAATAAAGAAAACACATAATGTGTACTATACATCTATGTATCTACATGTTTAATACATTATGATTTATGATATCATATGATCAAATAACTTAATGTTAAATGAGGTTGATACACTTCATATATATAATTTTTGAAGAGGGTGATAAAGTAGGTTAGCTCTAAATGTTCATCATATAAGAAGCCCAAACTTGATATGATAAGGGTATTAATGCAACCCAATAAAACCACAACAATTACTAGATGATTATAAGTATCATTAAGACAATATTTACCACTATAGTGCTAACAAGATTAACCAACATAACAGTGACAAGTCATAGAATAAAAAACTTGCAAGGCATTCATTATATTTCAATACCAATCAATGCAAATTTGAGATGATTCATGCCACTATAAGTATTGTTTTATGGTAGAGTTTTGTATGTTTGTTATTATAGAAATTTATTTCTAGAATAAAATTAGAAGAAGTAATTTAGGAAAATCAATGAAAGATTTTGTTCATAATCTTAACTATATTAAGAATAAATGTAATTTTTTGTAGATGTTATATGCTTGATGCAACTTTAATTTTTATCCCCAATACCAAACAACAATCACATAAACAAGAAAGTAAAATGATGATAGAACATACCAGTAGATCGACAAAAGACAAGCCAAAAACATATATGTGTGTAGGTGCGTTACGGAGGTCAACATGATGCTTCAACCAACAAAGTCTCAATACGGCCAGTCAACCAGAAGTGTCACACAACCCTCTCAGAAAGCTATATCAATCAACCCAAATTCAACGAAAGTCAATGTTGTCCCAGTCAATGGTCAACGCAAAACAACATCAACAAAAAGTCAATGCAGCCTAGTCAAAGTCAACAGTCAAACTCGATTTATGTGCCAATAAATGCCGATTGCAAAAATAAGAATTTTGACCAAGATTAGGGTCAGTTTGACCATGTGTTGACCAAAGTAAATGCTGGTCAACTATGCGTTGTGTTGGAACACCTAATCCTCCATGGGTAGGTGTGGAATGCAAAAAGTCACAATGGAGTCCAAGTGACCTTGGAATGTGAAACCAAGAGTCACACCATTGTACTATAAATGTACATCATGTATCATGGAAAAATAAGAGAGCCTCAAGCTTATCCTTCATTGTGTGTTGAGTCTTGTGTGTGTGTGTTTATCTTCCTCATACACTATGTGTGTGCTTTAACATGGTGTTTAACATGGTATCAGAGCGGGCGATTGCTGGCCCTACTCCAAATTGAGTGAGCCATTTGTGTTTATGGCCTGTGCATATCTACAAAAAATTTGATAATTTTTGCAGCACTCAGAGTTTCAGAGTTTCTGCAGCAGACATTTTTCTGCATTCAGAAATTGGTAGCATTCAGAATTTGTTTTAAAGAAGAGCAACAAGAAGCACTGCACATCTGAAGGTTGATTTCTTCCTGCAATTTCTGCATTTTAAATTCTGCACCATATTGAGCTGCTGGAAAATAGTTTAAAGAGGGTTTTTGAAGAGGTTTCTGGATTTTTTAATGGAAAATATTTCTGAATACTGTTAAATTCTGCAATGGAGTAGATTGCTATATATTTGAAAAAATCTGCTGTTTTGAAGACTAAAATTCTGCAGTTGCCCTCATTTCTGCACTTTCTGCTGCTGCTGGATTTGTTTCTGCTATACACTTAAAAAAAATTCTACTGTGTTTTAAAGTTAATTTCCTACTGTCCTCTACTTTTCTCTCTTTGCTGTTTTAATTAAAATAAATAAATAAATAAATAAATAAAATATTTTACTGCTCTCAATCCTTATCGCTGCCCTCACCTCACTGCAATACGCCCTCACCCCTATTAAATCCTGCATTTTACTCTACGCGGCCCCCCTCTCTCTTATCGACCGACCGCTCCACTCTGCATGCACCCTGCATTACAAAAAATATATATATATAAAATAAATAAATAAAAAAAAAATTAAAAAAATTACTGAACTAGGCCCACGGCCTGCTCTACTCTGCGCCCTCCCAAACACTTACATCGAATCCCCTCTCCTACCCAGCTATCTCCTAAGCTACATCCCCTCTCCCCACGTATTTCAACGCACATTGTCTCCTAACCTACATTCCCATTGCGCCTGCGCCTCACCCTTTCCCACCTACCTATCTCTCATGGCCTCACGTGCTCCCTATCCACCTGCACTCCACGTTACGACCCTCCTTATCACTCCAACACTCCACTACAACACTCCTCGGCCTGCACCCTTATCGCTCCCACTCTATACCCCTCACTCCACCACCCGCTCCCCTTACCCACGGCTCCTCCCCCGCTCCCCCTTACGACTTACGCCCTCACTGTAATACCTTGCGCTCTCCCTACGTGTTACCTGCTCTCCCCACGGCCTTTTGGCCTCCCTCCCTCCACACAGTTCTTAATTCTACTCTTTAATTGTAAATTTTTTTTAATAAAACCCTCCCTCCATTAAATTTCTTTTTCCCATTTTAAATTCATTTTTTTAATATTAAAAAAAAAAAAAATTCATTTCCCATTTTTTACATTCAAATTTCTTTCCCCTCCCATCCTAATAAATTTCCTTTTCTTTTAAATTCCCTCCCTTTTAATTAATCCCCTTCTCCTCCATTTTTAATTATTCTCATTAATCTATTTTTTAATTAATTTTAATTAAAAAAAAAAAACAGCATAGAGAGAGGAAGAGAGAAAGAGCAGATAGAGAAAATGAACAGCAGTAAATGAGAAATGACATGTGAGCAAATGGACAGTAAACATACATAGTGAAAAGAGAAGATTTGACATTGTGTGATTTGTGGCATAAGGGTGATTTTTTGAAGTAATGGACATTTGAAGACAAGTTTGCCATCAGCTCTTTGAAAGAAAATTCAGCTGCCTTAAAGGCCTCTTGCACAAGTGTTTTTGCTGGACATTCAAATATTTTTGCAAAAATATTGTATTGAACTGACATTGATTTGCATCTTCATTCAAGACTTGAAGTGTAAATTTGAGTTGTTGAAAAAATTGTTGATTGTCCTCCATCATTTGAGGAGCAGATTTTGTACTTTGAGATTTCCATAGTTGGAAATTCTTTGGAGTCATTTGTATTTGTTGTTGAATCACATTGTAAACGGGTGCATTTTCGGTTGAAGCCGACACCCTTTCATTTTTTGAGCCTAAGTTGTTGAAATGGCTAAAATCAATGAGGTATTAGAGTTGTTGAATAACCTCATTCATTCAAATGTTCATGATATGGTAAAAATGAGCAAGGATGCTCTTTGTAACATTCAAAGTTGTTTGCAAGATGCACATGAGAAGATTGAGTTTTTGCAGTTGGAATCTCAGCTCCAACAAGACGAACTTCAGCAAAAGAGTCACTATTCTGAACCTGTTTCTGTTCAGAATATTGTGAAGGACTCTCATCAGAAAAAAGAAGATAAAGTTGCAGATGATTCACATTCAGTTCCATATACTAGAGCAGATTTACATGCAGATACAGCGGTTCACCCTGCACTTCTCAAGCCCATCATCAAACCTTGGGAAGAGCTTGTCCACAACAAGCACAGAACTGGTCTTGGATATGACAAGGATGTGTCCTTTCATATTCCAGACTACACAAAACCCATCATATTTCAGAGTGCCGGATTCTTGTATGACAGTTCACCTGCAGCTGTTCCAGATCCTGTTCCACTTCCACAACAGATTGAGAAATGCCAACACTGTGATCGAGTTGGCCATATGAAAGATCACTGTTTTGATCTTCATCCATGCAAGCACTGTGGTCGGCACACTCATTCTTCAGACAGATGCTTCAGACACAAGCCTCCTTCAAGAACCAAGATTCATCTTGGATGGATCGCTTCTTGGCAATGGGCATCAGCAGCCAAGAAGATGTTTACGACACATGTTAGAACTTGTTCACGGATATTGAGCAAACTTGCAGTTGATTTTTCACCATCATCTCACCTTGTCCCTGACAGGGGGGAAAATGGTGGTCATGTACAAGCTTCGACGACAGATCAAGCGAGCCTGAGCCACAATCTCTCATTCCATGTTCAGAGTTGTAGCCAGCAGTTCAAGCAAGCCTGAGCCACAATTCGTCATTTCGGATTCAGAGATGTAGCCAGAGACACGGATGCCCATGAGCATGCCTTCAGTTGATGGACAACCTTAAACCATCATTTTTGGTTGGTGGATAACCTAAAACCATCACAGGTAGTAGACCTCCCTTTTTTTAGGTCGAAGGTCTCCCTTTCATATTTGAGGAACACTTCCTCTAGAAAAAGCCTTCAGCTTAGCAGCCTTTAGCTTCTTTCCAGCTTTGGTTAAGTTCCAGGAAATGCTACAAGCATTCCAAAGTTGTTGGTAATCCTAAAACCATCACAGGTAGTAGACCTCCCTTCTTTTAGGTTGAAGGTCTCCCTTTTTTATGAGGGACAATTCCTCTAGCAGAAGCCTTCAGCTTCTTGCCAGTTTTGGAAGAGTTCTAGGAACTACAACAAGTATTGTGTTCCAGTGTTTGTGGTCATCCTAAAACCACCTCTTTTTTCCAACATTTCAGAGAGTTGATTCAGCCCAAGTGCTGCCATGTATACTTTGCAGATTTTTATTACAACTCTTTTCTTGGACTCACACATACCCCTTCGGATTAAGGGGGGATGTTGGAACACCTAATCCTCCATGGGTAGGTGTGGAATGCGAAAAGTCACAATGGAGTCCAAGTGACCTTGGAATGTGAAACCAAGAGTCACAGCATTGTACTATAAATGTACATCATGTATCATGGAAAAATAAGAGGGCCTCAAGCTTATCCTTCATTGTGTGTTGAGTCTTGTGTGTGTGTGTTTATCTTCCTCATACACCATGTGTGTTCTTTAACATGGTGTTTAACACGTTGAAACCCTAGGTCGAAAATAAAAATTCCTTTTGCTGCATTTCCCACGTGTGGAGAAGAAGAGACTCCAAGTGATGATCGAACCAATCAGATGAGGAGAGAGAATGTATGATGATGGATGAGTGAAAATGACCTCCAATGTTGACCTATTTATATCCATCAGTGAGGGTGTGTCACACAACTGCTGGGGCTTCAAGCCTACATTTCATTTCTGGCCGACCTGCACATATTTTGAATAAATTCAAAATAAATGTTTTTCTCAGCGGATCAAGATGATATTTAGATCGATATTGCACCTCTCTGAAAGAGGAATCCAGTGAAAATATTGGCATCTTCATCTGAGCATCACAACATGGAGATTGGACCTAGTTGTCCAAAATTAACACTCCCTCTCAACTAGGGAGAATTCCATCCACCTGTGCCATCCAAACATCGTGCGTCATCCCGCCATAACTTGCTTTGCTAGCTTCTTTATTTCAAAAAAAAAAGTGGGTCAGTCACAAAGACATCATTCCCGGCTGAAAAATTCAGCCCAGAGGTCTGAAACCTCTATAGGACTCAAAAGAGTCACATACCAACCCAAAGTTGGTTTACCTAACCCGAAGTCAGTTGGAGGTCCGAAACCTCACTAGACTTGATCCTAGATTAAGTGGTTGGACACGTGCCATCCTAGACATAGAGAGTACGACAATCTCCGATGCATCCATCGGTCTTTACTACTGGTCTCAAGATTTTCCCACCTCACTGGCCAAATGAGAGGTACTTCCCATGAGTCTGGGACTCAATGGGTAGGATGCATACGGGGCACATATCATGAGAGGTTAACCAACTCAACATCATAACGGTGGGGCAGAAGCACCACAAGGTTTGACAAGCCTAGCCCTATGTGTGCTTATAGGTCCGAGAAGCTATCCCCAAAGCCCCCCAGAGCTCCCAGAGCTCATAGTCCAACAAGACCCTCAGCATAGGGTCATTCCACGATACCAATATTATCACTGAAGGTTAGGAACTTGACCTTCCCCAAGGGCTTTGTGAGAATGTCCACGACTTGCTCATCAGTTCCTATATGATAGAGCCTTACGACGCTTCGCTGTATCATATCCCGGATAAAGTGGTACCTGATATCAATATGCTTGGATCGATCGTGGAACATTGGATTCTCGGACACCCGAATCCAACTATGGCTATCACAGAGTATCACAGTGGTATCTAGCACATGCCCGAACATCACTAAAGATATTTCGCAACCAAACTGCTTCAAAACAGGCCATACTCGATGCAAAGTATTTGGCCTATGTGGTGCTCAAAGCCACTGAATTCTACTTCCTGCTTATCCATGATATCAAAGTAGAACCAAGTATGAAGAAACATCCTAATGTGCTCTTACGATCCACCACACTGCCATCCCAATCAGCATCAATATATCCATGGAGTGTGACGCTCTCGACAGTGTATCTCGGCCCATGGTTTATCGTGCCCCGAAGATATCTCTACAGATTCTTGGCACCAACCCAGTGAATGTGATGAGGTTCAACCTTATGTTGACTCAAAGTGTTCACTACAAAACATACGTCCGGATGGGTGTTCACTAGAAACATCATGGCCCCTACGAGTTGATGATACTTAGTAGGATTTGCTAGCACGAGCCCAGCAGCGCTGCCACTCAAATTCTTAAAGTTGAGCTCCATCGGTGTCGACACGGACTTACAGTCATTCCAAATCTTTCCAGAAGCTTCACAATATATTTTCCTTGAGAAAGGAAAATATCGCCAGGTCTCTACTAGACCTCTAGGCCTAGGAAGTAATGCATCAGTCCTAGGTCCTTCATCTCAAACTCAGCAGTGAGCTTCCTCTTATGCTGATGAATGAGAGGGTCAATACCTGTCAGGAAGAGGTCGTCCACATACAACACCAGAATGAGAGGATTTTCTCTATCAACCTTGAATTAAAGGTTTGGATCAACATTAATATGAGTGAAGCCCAACTTAATTAGGTAGCTATCTATCCTCTCATACCAAGCTCTGGGTGCTTGCTTCAACCCATAGAGGGCTTTCTTCAACCTGCAAACATAGGTTTCCCGATCTTGGACTTCGAACCCCAGGGGTTGCTCCACATACACCTCTTCCTTTATCGCACCATGCAGAAATGCGGTCTTCACATCCATCTGATGAAGATTCCATCCTTGCGTAGCAACAAGGGCTATGATAGATCGGATGGTGGTATATCGGGCCACAGGTGCAAATATGTCATCATAGTCTACGCCTTCCTTTTGAGAGAAGCCACGGGAAACTAATATTGCCTTGAACTTTTCAGAACTACCATCAGGTGACAACTGCTTTGTCCTCCAGTCTTGGAACCACATCCCAAACATAATTCTTCATAATGGACTCATATTCTTCGTGCATAGCATCCTTCCAGACTTGATGCTTTATGGCTTCTTCAAAAGATCCAGGCTCAGATTGTACGATTGTACTCATGGCTGCTAGATACCCTTGGTATCTATTCGGTTTCTTGCTTTCACGAAATGTCCCCCTTGGGGCCATATGATTCTCGGCATCCTCGAGAGTGTCCCTGAGCCATGATGGTCTTTCCCTCGTTGAAGGAGGTGAATCAATAGGGTCCATCAATCCTTCAACATTGGGCGTCGTTTCATCCTTCAGTTCTTAATTTCCAGGCCTTGCTTCATGATCTTCCTCAGATCTCGGAATATTGATTACTTTCTGCAGGGAAGCATTTGTTGAGCCCCAAAGATGTCCTTCTTTTCCACCACATTTCACTTCATTTTATTTTTCCCTCATCAATTACAGACTTAAATGATCAATAGGATTGATTAGGATTACTTTAAGAATGTATATAATGACTAACTTGCTATGTTTTCATGATTTTGTTATTGTAGCAATTTTTGACTAGACTCGGCTACAGAACGTAGTCATTCTGTAGCCAGTCGCCTATTCCGCAGCTATCTTCATGTTTACGTAGGTTCCAG